>SPJY01003720.1:2464719-2762140 GCA_005191435.1 Raddia distichophylla
GAGGCGCGGCGGGGCGGCGGCGTGGCGGCGGCGCGACGTGGAGGCGAGGTCTCGTGACTTGGGAAAAATACCAAGTCCCGAGCCCTAACGCGAGATCTAAACCGTCGCAGTCTCGACGGCCCAGTATTAGCCGTCGAGACTATGCCCGTAACGTGCGAATCCAATGTGTTTCTCTCGACGGCCATACGTGGGCCATCGAGACAGCCCTTGCCCGGGCTCAGTACCGACGGCATAAGTAAGCCGTCGAGACTGCGCCTCCCTGTCTGTCTCGACGGCATAGAGCCCAACCGTTGATACTGTCGTTGGGGGAGATTGTATCGACTGCCACGTCGAAAGCCGTCGAGACTATCTCTGCTGAGGGCAACTGTTGACTACCGTCGATGTAGCTACGTTTTCTCAACAGCTTTACACTTAGCCATCGAGAGAACTGTCAGTCTCGAGGGCAGCCCCCCCAAGAGCTTAATCGGTCAAACAACTCTATTTCAATTTTACAAAAATCAAATAAAACATTTGAAATGATCAGACCACTCCATGCCGTTTCCTACATAAAATTACAAGTATAGAAAAAAATCAAATTTTTTGAAGCTTACCGTGCGGTGACTCCTTTGTAAATGAAAGCTTTCCGGAGAATTTGAGGTAAAAGTTTACTATTTCATGCGTTTCCATGGTCAATAAACACGCGTTTAAATTTAAACTTATTTTCAGTAATAAGGTTACATTTATGTACGGCTTAGTACACTAATTAATAACCTTATCCGATAAAATTTAAACTTTTAACTATTCAAAATTAAATATTGAAATTCAAACACTATTTAAAGGCTAGGTCGACATATATTATCCGATTGTAACATAACAAAAAGCCTAGCAAAATACATTTCATCAACACGACATTCGCATCATTTAACTAGATATCATAAAAACTTCAAAGAAAGTTGAAATGAACTTTATATCACAAAAAATTTAAAAATCAATAGGAATTAAAATGTTTTCAAGAATCGTTGTGTCGACGGCCACCTTTTAGCCGTCGACACTATCTTTCCGGTGCTCACTGTATCGACGGCTTAACGTCTGGTCGTCGAAACAACGTAGACGCCGTCATGCCTCGAACGCCTCCGTGTGGCTACTCCAAGCTCTGTCGACGGCTGATGGGTGGCCCGTCGAGAGTGTCGTTTATGTATCGACGGTTAGTAAGTGCCGTCGATATTAATGGATGTATGTGTATCGACGGCTGTGTTGTGGTCGTCGAGACGGTAACTGGCAGTCGACTCTCCCGCCGATTTCTGTAGTGCGCTAGTTCCAAGTTGACGTGCCTTAGCGATGAAGCGTCCATTCATTCACCTCATCACCCCGGCCGTCTCGGTTTCCTCCGGAATGTTCCGGCCACGCCAGTCTAGCTACCTATAATAAGCACTACAAAAACCGGTGCATACAAAACACACATTGTGCATGCATGTTGATTTTATGTTAATTCTAGGTGGGAGAGTTCGTGGCCTTTATACGTCGGACAAGTCGCTTTACACATGTAACTGGTCTACAAGTAAGCCTGCCTCCGCCGCCCATCCGGCCCTCCCTTTCGTCTTTGGCGACAATTCGTTCCGTCCCAGCTCCACGCGTGCGGACGTGCCCCCAAGCAGTACCCCCCTTGATTTGCAGTTTGGGGATATATAGCCTTTTCAATGACCAGGCTCAGGCTGCCAAGTGCAAGGCCCTTGATTACCATGCATGTGTTTCACCGGAGCATGAAGATAACTGTGCTGCTCTCTCTCCACCCATTGCACAAAGAATAAGAAGACACAAACTAAGTAAAAAAAAAAAGTGTTGTGGTGACCATGCTATCTCTGATTACTGAATTTGGTTGGGTGCATGTATGAATTTGATTGACCGTATGTATTAAAGATTCTTTGAAAACAATAGTTTGACCGAATATGGCATTAAAAGGGATCATAAAGCAACCTTTGTAATCATAATAGACAAACAATTTAAAACGAATGCTCCTGCGACCATGGACAAATTAATATAGCGAAACGGAGGGAGTAATCGTTGTTAGGGCAAACACAGTGACATCGACGACGGTCATGCCGTTTGGTTTGCTACATATAAGATTGCCATGACTAATCTATTTATGTACACTTTATTAGGCAGTGTTTGATTCATGCTATGGCTAGACCTAAACATAGGTTGGGCCATGTTGCGCTTCAAAGTAGGTTTAAAAAAGCCTGATGCTCTAGCATCAGGTCCTAGCTCAACCCAACATGATTTTTTTATATTCTTGTCTGAGCCTGGCCAGTAAACCCAGCAAAAAACTGTAACTCGAAGGTTGGTCTGAATATTTGCACTAAAAATTATTTTTCCTAAGTTTGATCCTAACTTGTTTTTTCGTCTGCCTTGAAAGCTTGTCCCAGTGGGCAAACCCAACCTGACCTGCCTCAGAAAAATTAAGCCAGATCAGGGTCAGGTCGCAAAGCTGAACTACCTATGAATAGGTCTAGATAGTAGATACGACTATGGTTTGCATGCCACATGTCATAAACTCTTTTCTTCATACCTTGCCTATTCGTATTTGCTCCATTTTATTTAGTTATAGAAAATTAGCACAGACCAAGCAAAGTTTGTCTATGAGTCCACGTTTGTAATACCCTTGCACGTTGAGATGTGCAACCCATGTAATTGGTTGCGGTGGAAAAGTACCATCTTTCTATTCTATAGAGATCTATAATAACATATAATGTCTAATAGATCCAAAAATAGCACCTCGAATTAACTCTTTAGGGCAAAACGAGTGTGAAAACTCAAGAGTGGTGTTATGCATGCGTGAGTCAACCTTGTAGATGGGCGGATTTCTAAGCAATTTTAAGTTAATAGTGTTTCTACAAAATGGAGCTACACAATAGGTTATGATACCAATAATATAAATACAACAATAACAGAAGAAAAAACATAATAAGACTTTGCAAGGGCATGCACATTGCAAGGTCTTTACACATAATGTTTAAGAAGAAAAAAAAGTTGTTGTATTACTGAATACCCCGATAGAAAACTCCCTTACAATAAAATATTCTTATTTACAGCTATTTAAAAGTTATAATCTACTCTAAGCATATCAAGCAATACATGGTGCTTAGTTAAACATAGAATATGTTTATATATAGGTGCTTGGAGGTTACTGCCTACCCTAAACATATCAAACAATATATGACGCTCAGTTAAACATTCTTATGTTTCGTATAAACAACCACGTAAGCAATGGTGCTATCCTCCTTAAAAATGTTTTCCCTTCTAACCGGCATTGGACATGGTCTAAATCATTATAATGCATATCAGAATTCAGACCACATGTTCCTCTTAGTCATCCATATCATTATCGGATATACAGTATTTGTCAAGTTTTCTAGACGGTTGCTGTAATTCCATCGTATATATTTTTTAATCCGATTTCGTGTATGCGGGTGCGCCAACGCGGTGCGTATCAGACGGTCTCCTCTCATGATCGGTGGTTCGAGAAAAGATATTTTAACATTATTCCAAGAAGAAGAAATAAAAACCGAATAATTGAAGGCACAGAACCGCAGAAAGCAGGTAGCACGGAGCACACACATGGAGGGCCCAGGGGCCCAGGGCCTCCTCCTTCCTCCTCGCCTCCGGCCCAGCACACAACAGCTGGTGGGTGGGCCCGCAAGCCTCGAACCACACCCACCTACCAGGCCTTCCTCCCGACGCTCTCGCCGACCCAACCCGACCCGACCCGACCCGACCCGAGCGTCAGCTTCGGGTTCGGGCCCGCGCTCACCGCTAATGACGCGGTAAATCCGGGTGATTAGGACTAAAAAAGGTGGCTTAGGGCGGGGGGTTTACCGAGGGTGCCCAATTTGGACTTTGGGTTCCCATGTCAATGTGACTCATCCCTCCATTAAAATAAGGCGGAGACGAGGAGAGGGGGGGAAAAGGCGGAGGAATTATTCCACGCGCTTTATTGTTGGAATCTCGAGCCACCAGAGCAGCGCCTCCTCCTCCTCCTCCTCATCCTCCACCTGACGCCACCTCCGTCCGCATCATATCGCCAGTTCGCCACCGCACGCCGCCGCCACGAGCACCAGCCACAGAGAGAGAGAGAGAGAGAGAGAGAGAGAGAGAGAGAGGAAGGGTTTGTTTTGGGGGAGGAAGAGAGGGAGAGGGGCTGGGTTGCTGCGGGTGGGAAGGCGGAGCGGCGGGAGGGAGAGGAGGCGTGGGGGAGAGGCGATTGGTTCGATGGTACGGGAGACGGGGTACTACGACGTGCTGGGAGTGAGCCCGTCGGCCACCGAGGCCGAGATCAAGAAGGCCTACTACATCAAGGTGCCGCGCGCTCTCCTCTTCCCCCCCGGCGAGATCATGGTGGAGCTTGCTCTTCTTTTGATCTCGTTTCCGTTTTGGTGTTGCAGGCGAGGCAGGTCCATCCGGACAAGAACCCAAATGATCCGCTCGCGGCGGAGAATTTTCAGGCAAGTTTTCGCTGTGCGCTGATGCTGCCCGTAGCTCTGTTTTCCTACTCCAGTAGCAGATTTTAGGATCATCCCCGCAACCGCCGCAACAGCATGATGCAGTTCCTCCCAGATTAAGCACGGTGAACAATGCCACAACTTAGGAGATAGTCTTGAACAGTGTATATCATATTTTGTCGCAGTGTTGTAAAATGCATTCAGACTTTTTTGGGCAGTTCTTTATTTGATCCAACCGTCCAGTGAACTCTTACCTCTAGGGTGCGCTTGCTTGGAGGAAGAAATATTAAGGGGAAGTTTGGATTTAGGGAAGCTAATTCCGTTGTCTGGTTGAAGGGAAGTAGGAAGAGGGAAGGGAAATTACCACTTAAACGAATTAAAGTTTCTTACCTAGGGACCCCAGGTAAGATTCTTTCCACGTACTTCCCACTCTTCCCCTTCCCCATCCACTGCCAAACACGCTATGATACAATAAATACGTCTGATCCGATCCTGCATATCCCCATAAGATACTACTGTAGGATAGGGGGAATCATGCTTCTTTGTGCGTCGCGAGTTTTTTCAAATGTACATATCGCCTTTCAGGACCTACTGGACCTTTCATTTGATGAATGCCCTGTGGTAGTAGTATGAGTATCCTTGTGATGTGCCCTGCTCAGATGCCCCTGTGACACAGAGAACTTTCAGGCTAGTATTCGCTCTACACTGATGCTGCCTGTAGCTCTATTTTCCTGCTCCAGTAGCAGCTTTTAGAATCAGTCCACAACGGCCAAATTGGCATGATGCAGTTCCTTCCTTTGTAACAATGCCATAGTTGATCAGAGTTACACTAGAACAGTATATTGTATTTTCTCGAGATTTTGTAGGATGAATCCAAACTATTTTGCGTGGTTCTCTTATTTGCTCCAATGGCCCAATGAAGTCAGTTCACTTAACTCTAGGAGTAAGACGATAAATACATCTGAACTGATCACTTGTATGCCTAGCAATCTCTTACGTCTTGATAGAGTACCATAGCTGTAGGATAGGGGGGGAATACAGCTACTGCTATTTTCTGCAGCGCGGTGTTTTTGAAATGTACATATTGTCTCTCAGGACCTAGTGAACCTTTGACTAGTGCCCTGAATATCAGTATCCTTGTGAGTTGTGACATGTGCCCTGCTTGGCCGCTCCCAGGACGATCCGTTATTCATGGCATAAAACAAAACTGTATGAAATTGGTCCGTGGTGAATGGTGAATGTTCTTTACCCATGGTCCACCTTTGCGGTTCCTTTTAGCAAAAGGAGGTAGGGAGCAAAACATCTTTCTTGTTGGTGTTGATGAGCATTAGTGTTGCAACCTTACTGAATGAGTGAATGATGACTTGATTTTAGAATTTAATCATTTATAAAACGGAAGATTCGCAAAAATAATCCTGGAAGTTGCTGTGGCCAAAACAAGTTGCTGACAGCCGTTTGCTCTTTTACACATCATGAATCTTCGAGTGCTGGCACAAAAATGATAATAGTATTATTATGCCTCAATCAGCTGAATCATGTGAAACTAATGCCCCATAAAGGATCAGCAGTTTCCTTATATAATTTGTCCTCAACTGTGAACAGCCTGTATCTTTCATAGTCGTATAGATCATGCAAGAAAGTATAATGCATTAAGAAGTTATTTTGCAATATGGTGAGTATACTTCGCAGTGCAGAATATGTTAGTTTTGCACAGTTTTGTTGATGTGTGATATCCTCATTAAAGTTTTTGTGACTGCAGGAGTTGGGAGAGGCATACCAAGTACTCAGTGACCCAACACAGCGTCAAGCGTATGACTCATATGGGAAATCTGGTATTTCAACGTAAGTCTTATTCACAAATACTTCCAATGTACTTTTAGAGATTTTTCCCCCAAAGAATTAGTGGGCTCTACCCGAAAACTACTTGATGTAGCTTTGGAAATGTAATTTGTGATTTTGTCCAATATGCTGTAGAATCTTATAACATAGTCCATTCTAATATGTTTCCTGTGAACATTATATAGGGAAGCGATAATTGATCCAGCAGCAATTTTTGCAATGCTGTTTGGTAGTGAGCTTTTTGAGGAATACATTGGTCAACTGGCACTGGCATCCATGGCTTCGCTTGATATATTTAGTGAAGAAGAAGAGATTGATGCAAGGAAGTTGCAAGACAAAATGCGAGTATGGCTCTCTTTTAACGGAGTGATTTATGGACGTCCATTATCCCTGGCATATTGCCAACTATATACTCTACAAGCAAGCCATGGCATTTTTCTGGTTTATACTTTAATACTAGTAAAATTAATATTCAGCACAATTCCTCTCCTGACACTAGCAGCCAAAACACAATAAAAAACCTGAGCAGATTTGGGAATGTTTTTTTTACCCACTTTTTTCCTTGTATTACTGTTTTGAAGCCATACACCAAAGGCTGACACTGGATTGTTAATATTTCTAATTTCTCATATTGTTTTATTAAATATTATGATGGGAGGAGGACATCTTCAACCTCTTAAAGGCTTCCATATTTAGCAAAATAAAGAAAATTGAAGTTGGAATGTTATGTTTGTCCCTCATGTTTTGCTTGTGCTTTACACTTCACATGTGGAATATAAGTCTACATGATTTTTAGCATCTTCAACAATTTTTTTTGTACTTCAGCCCCTGCAAGCTTTCATATATGATAAAATAGAGAAACTGCAGTTTTACATTAGTTATTTATGCATGACATTTTCTTGCAGAACACGAGTCTTCATGCTTTTCAACCTTCACAGTACTTGCATGTTACACCTTATGCTTAGAGCCCTGTTTGACCTTTGTGTAGAAATTATATGAAGCTAGGGGCTGACACAGGCTTCATTGTTGGTGCGGCTAAGTGCGCTTCATGTGGTTATATTATAGCCTATATCCCTAAAAAATGCTAACCAGAATATATGTTCTTTTTTGGTGCCTCGATTTGTAATTACACTAATTAGTGTACTTGGTACTGTAGTATGTTTAAGGAATTAAGGACTTAACGACAACTGCAGGTTGTACAAAAGGAAAGAGAGGAGAAACTTGCAGAGACACTGAAAGACAGATTAAACCTTTATGTTCAAGGACACAAAGAGGAGTTTATCCAGCGTGCTGAAGCTGAGGTTTCCAGACTTTCTAATGCAGGTCTTTGTTCATGATCATCCTTCTATTTCTCCATTTTCTAGAACAGGGATAGCCTTCAATTTCCATTACTGACAGAAATGAGAGTTCTGCAAACTGCATAAAAGTAATTAGCCGCTTCTTTCCAAAAGACAAAAAAACTAACCACCTCTCTACCATAAAAACAGCATCAATTATTTTAAGGAGAAATTCCAACTATACATGATAACTCTTCATTATTCCTAAGAAGTAAGAAGTGTTAGTAATCTCCTTTGCCAAGTATTATATCTTTTCAAATACTCTAGCTCAGAGATCTTTTTCACCCTTTTCTCCTTGTGTTATTTACTATATGACTCAAACAGTGGATATTCTTTGCTCGTTTTATTTAACATCCATAAACCTGACCTCGAATAACTCAAATGTTCTTTTCTGACCCTGTTTTGCTTATTCTGTAGCATATGGGGTTGATATGCTGAATACTATTGGTTATGTATATTCTAGACAAGCTGCCAAGGAGCTTGGGAAGAAAGCTATATATTTGGGGGTTCCATTTATAGCTGAATGGTTCAGAAACAAAGGTCATTTTATTAAATCTCAAGTAACAGCCGCAACAGGTAAAAATAATTTTGTTTAATTTACTGAGCTTGACTTGCCACACATGCAGAATTGAGTAATTGCTGCGTGTGTGCTAGCATGTGTTTGTAATTTGTTCATGAAATTCAATGTTCTTAATTCTTATGTTTCTGCAGGTGCAATAGCTCTTATGCAGCTGCAGGAAGACTTAAAGAAGCATCTCAGTTCTGAATGCCACTACACTGAAGAGGAACTTGAAGCATACATGCAGACCCATAAAAGTGTTATGGTTGATTCCTTGTGGAAGCTTAATGTCGCTGATATAGAGGCAACACTGTCTCATGTCTGTCAGATGGTCCGTCCTCAAGTCTTAGCTTTTTTTTTTTTGGTACAACAGGGGGCGGACCCCAGATATCCTTTTTATTCAAACAGGAAACATCATAGCAGCTTGTCTTTTTACATGATTCTCTTTTCTATCACTACACACTCTTTTTTCATCATTTACATTTGGGCTTGGATGCCGGACTCGGTTTCCCCTGTTCCTTTTTTACATGGCTCTATTTCGTACACACTTTTTCTTCATCATTTACATTTGGGGTTGGATACCGGACTTGGCTTGGACTCAGCTCCCCCTCATCCTGGCACTAGCTTTGGGCTTGGACGCTGGACTCGGCTCCTCTCATCTCTTTTGATTCCAACTTCATCTTGGCTTGGACGCTGGACTCGTCTCCCCCCTCTCTTTTGGCTCCCCCTCATCCCATTTCCTTTGGCTCGGCTTCATCTTGGTCTTGGACGTCGGACTCGGCTGCCTTCTCTCCTCTGGCTTGGCCTTGGATGTTGGACTCTGCTTCCCCTTCTTCTCTGGTTTGGGCTTGCACACACAGACTCGGCTTCATCCTGGGTTTGGACGCTAGACTCGGCTCCCCTCCTCATCTCTTTTTGGCCCCCTTTTTTTTGGCTCAGCTTCATCTTGGGTTTGGACGCTGGACTCGGGCTCCCCTCTCCTCTCTTTTGGCTCGCCGTCATCTCTTCTTAGACTCCTCTCTGACTCACGACTACTTGAAAACTTGGATCCTCGAGCTACTGCTCGTCATCCATTATATATGTGACACGGCGTCGAACCCACGGTTCGAATGCGCATCGGCGAGCAGCACTCAGCGGCTGCTAGCCAACTGAGCAAACATGGCTACCTCAAGTCTTAGCTCCAATTTACCATTGTGCACCGTTGTTTTTTGCGTTCCATCTCACATTTTGTTAGCTCAAGTTGTAGCGGTGGATTTTAATATTTTGCCAATATCAGGTGCTTCAAGATAGCAGTGTTAGAAGAGAGGATCTGAGAGCTCGAGCTAAAGGATTGAAAATTTTAGGAAAAATATTCCAGGTACCATTCTTCATATAGTTATCCATGTACTTCTGATATGTAAGTTATCTGTAGTTTTTTTAGCGAAATTAGTGTTCTTCTGTAAGCTAAGTTGTTTTTTTAACTACAGCGTGTTAAGCTCAATGCCAGTGACAGTGAGGCAGCAACAGTGAAGAATACGATAAATAACTCGGATGATAATGATGGTAGTTCTCCAGATTCCTCACCAAATTCTCCCAGGGAGCAGTCATTTGATCCAAACCCTCAATATTCCCAGGTGCTTACCTGTTTTCTAAGATCATTTTCGTGATTCATGTTTGTGGGAGTCACAAGTCGTACAGGCTCCCTTAGAATCTTAGATTCTTATTTCTCTGTGTGAACCACACCTGGTAGGCTGGTACATGTATCTTAGGTTTTATATTCTGCTGTTCTACGAATTATTATTAGATAATATTTTAAAAATCGAAATTCCAATATGAACCTTGAGGTAAGTCGGTGACCTCTAGAACCCAAGCTGCATTGAGCTCCGTAGCTGAAACTGTTTCCACATCCAATTCTGCAACTCTCTTATTACTTTCTCCACGGCCATAACTAATGGTCAGTGATGTAAGCTTTGCAATCAATGGCATTTATGCATGCAATCTAGACCTAACTCGGTATTGCATGATAGCGTCATGGTTACATCCATCCAAGAATGTGTTCATTCTAGGTTTACAGGATTAACAGAAATGTCCATATCCACAAAGTCGCTATCATTTTTTGTTTTATTGGTTGTACCCCCACAGTGAACACATACAGCTCTATTTTGTTTACTATTGTACTGGTACCATTTCTATGATAGTTGAATGTATTGCTGCGTAGATACTAAGAGCTCTGATTTTCAAAAGAAGGGTCCAATAATTATAAGAACCCACATATTTGCTAAATACCTTTAATGCTAATGCATTTGGTGTTGCATTAACTTTTACCTCACACCAATATTTTATTCATCAGCGCATACATATTCTTAGATTAAGGTGCCTGCAAATATAAATACAAACATGCAGAGCAATATATGCTTATCAACATATTTTCCAATAGCATTGCATGATTTACAGATTTAGCTATTTATATTTGCAGGCACCTTAATCTAAGAATATGCATGCTTAAGGTGCCTGCGAATATAAATAGCTAAATCTGTAAATCATGCAATGCTATTGGAAAATATGCTGATAAGCATATATTGCTCTGCATGTTTGAATCCTTTCTAATGCTAGATGGTTTGCCGAATTGTGAGCTCACCTACCACCGAATTGTGTTGCACCAAGAAAGCAAAGTACCAGTCACACACTCACAATGGTCCTGCACTCTGGGTCTAGTTTTGGAAATGCATTCGACCAGGGATCACTTTCCTGTTTTATATGAATTATTTGATTTAATAGGTCCTTGTTTTGGCACGAAAGATTGACCTATACAACGAAAGGCTGAAACTGCTATTCTTCTTTATGTTACAGAGTCCATATGTGGAGGCCCCTCAGTTTGGCGGAGGTTATTGTTCATTCAACTTTCCAATGCCTACCGCTCCACCTGGTGCACAAAGGGATCCAATCCCATGAGTTTGCTTCGAGGGTAGCAGCTTTGTTCAGCACGGGTGGCCTTTTTGTACAATATTGCTTGTTTATTAGATGATTGCATGGTCTTCATTTGTGCTAATAGTAGAGTGAAGCGGCAGATGTGCATCTTTTGCCCCTTTTTTTTCAGTTGTGTAATCAAAATGAATCATGCACCGAAGGCAGCCTTGTGTTGTGTACAGGCAGGCGGGTGTGTTGCGCTGCTGTTCAGGCAGCAACCGATCGGCATTGTGTTTGTACATGAATTATCAGATTCTTTTCCATGCGTCTATGGGTGCATAATTGTTTTAGCCTATGGCCCATTTGTGCAAAACGGAGTCATGTATGTCTCATGACAGCCATGAACAAATCACCCCCTGTTTCCCTGTAATATTGAGGCTTGGAATGCCTGGTTACCAATGTTCATTGCTAGTGTCTTTGGCTCCATGCTTATGATCCAAAAAGAGAGCCTTCGCTAATGCTGTGTTAATTCTTTGCTAATGGAGTACTGCTCTGTCAAAGATGCATGTGCTGTACATAATGCAGACATGTCGTGCATCAATGCGTGACTTTAGCTGACTGTGGGCCCAATGTTCAGTGACATAAAAAGCTCACGTGTGCTACTACGGGTTTGGGTCTCTGGACTCTGGAGCATGGAGACAAGCGCGAAATTGCCAAGAAGCCGCATTACCGCATACACAATCTGCGTGGGGCCCATAGAGACAGAGAGTTTTTAATGAGCAAGCAGCTGCAGCACGGTTGACCCAGCAAACAGAGTACACGTCCACCAACCGCCTCCGCGCCGGCGAGAATGGGGAAATCGCCGCCGCACCGGTGGCCGCCGGGCTTCCGCTTCAGCCCCACCGACGAGGAGCTCGTCCTCTTATTCCTGAAGCGTAGGATCGCCTCCGGCCGCCCTTCCCCCTACATCGCCGACATCGACGTCTACAAATCCCACCCCTCCCACCTCCCCGGTACGTGCGCCCGCCGCCTCCCCGCGGCTCCGATCTCCGATCTCTCTCGTGAGCCTGACCATGGAGTTTTTGGACGGAGCAGAGAGGTCGGCGCTGCGGACGGGGGACAAGCAGTGGTTCTTCTGCAGCCGGCTGGACCGCAAGTACCCCAACGGCTCGCGCGCCAGCCGCACCACCGCCGACGGGTTCTGGAAGACCACGGGGAAGGACCGGTGCATCTGCAACGGCGGCCGGTCGGTGGGAAGCAAGAAGACGCTGGTGTACTACCACGGCCGCGCGCCGCGGGGGCAGCGCACGGACTGGGTCATGCACGAGTACACCATCTTCGGCGACGCGCTCCCGCCGGCCGCGCGGGGGGGCGAGGCGTACGCGCTCTACAAGCTCTTCCAGAAGAGCGGTGCGGGGCCCAAGAACGGCGAGCAGTACGGCGCGCCCTTCCGCGAGGAGGATTGGCTGGATGACGACGACGAGGTGGGGGTCCCGGCGGCTGCTGATCCTATCCTTATTACCACTGCTAGTGGTGGACCCGCGATCGAGCATGTTGAGGATCTTGAAGAGCTCCTGTCGCAATTCGGAGATGATCAGGAAAGTGTCCAACCAGTTGAGGATCTTGAAGAGCTCTTCCAACCAGTTGAGGATCTTGAAGAGCTCTTGTCGCAATTCGAAGATGATAAGGAAAGCGTCCAACCACAGTCGAATTTCTCAACACCTGCTTCTTCACAAGTTCAGCTTCAGCAGGGCCATCGTCAAGGTTGGCTCAATGATGTTGGTGACAACATTGAGGTTGCAGATGTCAGTGCTGTGTTGGTGGCAGAGAATGAGTGCACTGAACTCCCACGTGGGGATCTTGAGGGGCTTCTAATGCAAATATCGGATGTTCAGCAACCTGCTGAATTGTTATCATATATCCCTACATCGCAGCTTCATCATAATGGTCATCAGGCTTTGCTCAATGCCGATATGGAGGATATTTGTGTTGAAGATTATACTACTAGTAGTGGCGATGTGGTGACAACAGAACACACAGGCGCTGAGCTTCCATATGGGGATCTTGAAGATCTTATGTTGCAAATAGTGAATGACCAAAATTTTGAACCATTGTCAGATTTCTCCACACCAGCAATTTGTCGCGACGATCATCAGGTTCGTCCTGTTGTTTGTAGAGTACACTATATTAGTGCATCCTTTATGATGCATAATCTGAAGTTTGATGATCAGAAATTTGGAGTCTCCAATATGATGCATAATCTGTAATTACTTCTGCTTTGTGCCAAGTTACTGTGGTTAGTTTTGAAAAACGCATAATAATTTATGGGGTCTCGTCCATATTTGAGGGGTTTGTTTATGCCACTAGAAAGTTGTGCAATATCACATTTGCCATTGCGTAATCACTTATAAATGAAATGAAACATTGCACAGTAGTGGCGAAAACAATATAAAAAACATCAGATGACAAATGTGATATTACACAACTTTCTAGTGGCATAAATAAAATTTTCCCTTGAAAAAGATGCTATGTCCCTAAAAAGTATCGTTTTGAATTTAAAGGATTGTATGATGCTGTTATATTTTATACTATTATGCATGACCTAATACATTAACAGTCCAGATTTATAAGTTATCTTGTTTTGTGTTAGGTTGTTGCTGGAGATTTCCATGGAAGTCACAATGCTACATTCAGATCTGTAGATCTTTCTTCTATAGTGCCAGAAAGCTCAGAATTTGATGCATGGAATGAGCCAAGTAATCAAATCACACAATCTGTTCTCACCAACGTGCTATTAAGTGGGGAAACAAATTGCGCTGAAGAAACAAGTGCTCTGCGTCCTTTGTCAGGGTTGGTTAGTTATAACAGCCAGGATGCTGACGAGGATTTCCTTGAAATCAATGATTTCTTTGGTCCAGAAGATGTAGGACAGAGTGTGGATCATCGTGCAACTGAACACTTAATTTCTGCATCCAATGGGATTTTGGAGTACTCTGAAGCACCTATGTTTCTTCCCGGCTCATTTGACACAGCCGGAGAGGTTTCTGAAAACCAATATGTTGATTTTGGTAATAATGGAATCCAGTATCAGGGATTTCAGTATACAAATGAATTGTGGACACTTAATCAAGCCGCTCTTAATGTGCGGAGCCATACAAAGGATAACCATATTCTCTTGCCCTCACATGCATCAGGTTCTTATTTTTTTTTTACTTTGCATGTTCTTCGTGTGATCAGCTTAAGATTCTTTCAGAAATAAATTGTCCAATACCTGATCCTATTACTTCTGAACATTGCAGGCACTACCAATATTCATAAAGTGAGTGAGGAACAACCTAATCGGAGTTCAATTGCTTCACAATCATGGTTCAATGCTGCTTTATCAGCATTACTTGATTCCGTACCTAGCAGCCCAGCTATGGCTGCTGAAAACACTGTTCTTAACAGAACATTAAAACACATTTCTAGCTTCAGGTCACAACCAGTTGCAAATGAAGAATCAAGCAACCCAGTTATTCAGGTTAGAAGAAGAGGTGTAGGACTAATTTCCATCTCTTTACTGGTTTTACTTGCTGCTATCATGTGGACCTTTACCACTGGGTCTGCAGTCAAATTTTGCAAGGGCATATGGAAATCCTTTTCTACATGATAAGATGAGCTTACCTTTTTCTGCTTATCCCGGTGGCCAATTATTCTTATAGCTCCCTTTGTCCTCGAGTAGTAGTTATTGGTTGGTTATTCCTTCCCAATCAAAAGGGTAAAGAGGAAGAAGCGTTTTAAGATGAATGTGATTTAAGGTCTTAATCCTCAATTATTGTGTGATGGGGGAAAACGGAATGAGGGGGGAAATCTGTAAGTAATATTTAGAACTACTGAGCTATTGTCCTCATCTGGGTGAGGAAACTGTGTACCGAATGTAATTATACCATGGAAAGAGATACAATTGTTGTGCATAGTATCAAGATATGAAAATATCATGTTATGCCAAATCCATGATCCTGTTTGCCTGTATATATATCTCTTGTCCCTCTCATTTGTTGACGAAAAGGATGAGCTCGTAGTAGATTTTTTCATTCCAGTGTATATTTAAAACTTGTTCCATTTGTATAGCCAGATTTTATGGAAGTCAGCCAGACAAATCATCAAGCACCGTGTTGGGCTATGAGAGGTGAGAGCAACCTACCATCAGCAAATGGATCTTCCCTTTGCCCAGTAAGGCTAAATGAGGGCTGGGATTGCACGTTTGCGAGTAGAAATAATCAAGGAACTAATGTGCAACCTTCTGATGTATTTTTATGATTGATTTGATGGACAAATTCTTAGCTGAAGCCGGACGGATATGGTGCTAGCTTAGATAAATTCCTTCTCCTATGTCTGTGTTTTCAGCACCTCAGATTATACAGAAAGAACTGAATAGGTGAACGGACTGCCACTTCCCCAGACCCCAAGAATAGCTAGAACTCGGTAGCAACATCAAAAAAAAAGAAAGATATTCTCTTGTGGAAAAAAGTACACGAAAAAATAGTGATCGTGTTTGCTTCCAAGCTCCTGGTAAGTAAAATGAAGAATTTTACCGTATACAATGATCGGTAGTGGCATATTTTAGATTATTTCTATCTAGGTTACTAGCAATGAGAGCGCGCCCTCGCACGCTGTTGCTCATATTCCGTGTCAGTAACTGTTGTTTCATGAGGATATCAAGTTATTTTAGGTCCGTGTTAGTAACTGTGCTCATATTTGTGGTGGAATGAAAGGAACAGGATACGAGAGGGTGAACAACGGCGGTACGAAGGAATCCTAGCTCAGTGCATTTTTGTGTATGTTCTTGAGCAGAAAAATATGAGAAATAGAGATGATAACCCAACCACTCGACAGAAGTACCACCATGCAATTACTTGAAAGCAAATTGCGATGGTGCTTATCATGCTTCTTCGAGCTCCGGGGGATGGGGTTTTGTAATCAGGGATGACAAGGGAGAAGTAATCAAAGCCGGGTGTGGTAAGATTGAACATTCAGCTGACGCTTTTCAAGCGGAGTTAATTGCATGTATCCAAGCAGTCAAAGCAGCCAGAGATTTGGGAATCAACCGGCTTATTCTAGAATCTGACTCTATATTGGTTAAGCAAGCAATGTTTTCAGAAGATTTCCTCCTTAGCTCGGCAAGTGCTTTAGTTTGGGAACTGAATGATTTGCTTCTTTTGTCCTTTGCTGTTGCTTCTGTAGTGCATGCACCGAGGGAGTGTAATTCAGTAGCACATGAACTTGCTGCTCTAGGTTCTTCTCATGGTATGGATGTTGTCAAGCTTATGGACAATGTCCCAAGTTGTATCAATCACTTGGTGGTCAGTGATCTGGCCACGTCTGAGTAATGGAATGGAAATTTCCAGTTTTTTTAAAAAAAACTGTGCTCATATTCCGTGTTAGATCCCCTGACATCGGCTGTGCTTTTTATTTGATCTTAGACCCCCTCACATGGAATTTGTTTTCATCAGGATTGTAACACGGGCTTGAGGATTGCTGGTACAGTTATGGTGGGTTTCAGGGTTTGAATACATCAATCCATGAACTACATGGGAAAATGGCACAAAACCACTAAGGGAAAGAAAAAGAAAAGCAACGTGTAAACAAACTGTGCAATGATGGCATTTCTAAATATTGAACGACAGAGTGCAGTAACAAATTCCCTCCTTTTGATTAAGTGAACTGCGAAAATATTTTTCATCTATCCAATTAAACCGAGAAGAAAATGTGGCCACCATCACCGTGCACGAATCCCGAGGCGCCTCTTGTCTGTCAGATGCCGGTTTAGACAATTCGACCGTTAGATATGGAAACGAAAAGGTGAAAAAAAAAAACAAAATATCTGGCCTATCCCCTCCAGTATGTGTCTCCTGCTTATCTCCTTCACTCACTGCAACTGCTGCTGCTACGCCTCCTCTCGCCGCGAAAAAAAACAAAATTGCAGCTGCGGTTAGCATGAGAGGCGCCGCCATCCCGAGCCACGGCCTCGCCTGCGCTCCCCCAGGCGCCGTCCCGCTGAACCCGCCGCCGCGGCGCGACGGCGGCGTCCTCCACCGGAGCCCCCAGTTGAGGAGCGACCTGCCGGCCCTCGCCCCCGCCGTCCTCTGCCGAGCTCGCTCTCTGTCCTCTTCGTCTAATGTGGTAATCTCTTGAGCAGGTCGGTCTCGGCGTCCGTCTTGCTGATGCTGGTGCTCCTGTCTCTGAATTTCCATGTGTTTGTTTGTTGTCATGCGTCTCGGCGTCCGTCTTGCTGGTGCTGGTGCTCCTGTCTCTGAATTTCCATGTGTTTGTTTGTTGTCATGCTCGGGCAGAACTCCGGAAGAGAGGGCGACGGTGACGCGGACAGGTTGCTCGAGGATTTGCTGAACAAGCACGGCGAGGTGGTGTACAGCGCCGGCGGAGGCGGGGCTCCGGCCATCGAGGCCGACGACGACGCCGAGTGCCTGTCCTGTATGTGCCACCGTACTCACTCTCGTCTGTGCTGACTGACTCATTAACGCTTAACGATAATCTGCAAAGCTGAACCAAGAAACAGGCCTGAGCTGAAAAAATGTTCACATAATAGTAACATTAGTCCGGAACTAACAGAGTTGTTCAAGAATGCGAGCTGCTAAGTTTCATTTTCCTTAGAAGTTCATCCGACGTTATGACTCTTAAATTGGATCATTGGCTCATTGTTTTCCTTATTTTCAGTTGCCGTCTCTCTGGCAAAAGTTGCAAGTGAGATAAAGGCTGCAGATATTCGTGTACTTTTCGTCAAGCCGCTTGTCTACTGGACTAGGTTTTTCATCATTCTCACTGCTTACTCAAATGCTCAGATTGATGCCATCAGGTAATCCCTATTACATTGAGTTTATCTTGCTAATAGGAGTTTATCGTTTATGCAATAAGTTCCTCACATAAATTTCAGTCATACAGAAACCTGAATGTACGGTAGCTACTTAATGCTGCATTACAAGTGTAGCTTAACATTTCATATCATCATATGTGCCTTTGTATTCTTACATTGCAGTTCCAAGATGAGAGACATTGGCGAGAAGCAGTTCAGCAAAGTTGCATCTGGTGATACAAAACCGAATTCTTGGACCTTACTGGACTTTGGTAAGTTTTGTCTAGTATTCTATTATTTGTTTACTCTTATTAGCTTTGCTCATTTCATGTGGTCAACTTCCACAGCATTTTGATTATTCTTCTGTAAAGGGTAGATAAATTTTGGTCTTGATCTTTGAAATCAAACACAATAACTTTCTGATTTCTGCAGAAGAGTAAAACAGCTACTTCTTTTTTAGTTTCAGAGATGAGTTTGAGATTGATGTCTAGGTGTACATTAATTCTGCCATGTTCACCTCAGAACTCAATGTATGAAAACACACTGAAATTTCTCTGAAAAATATATCCTTGACTGTTTGGAACTCGCATAATGGGTTTATGGTCTGTTACATACATATGGGCCTCGGTTGTCATAGGATAGGTGTCAATAAATGCCGGAGTTAGCAAAAGGATTAGCCCATATTGGTTGCCGGTTTTAAGGGATTAGATTACATTAGTTTTCTTAAGTGGCATGATTGCTTTCTTACGGTTCAAGTCATGAAATTAGTTACTTTCTTAAGGTCTAAGTCAGTCATCCCTATAATATGGAAATCATGTATCCATTAGCAATCAAGACTGTTATGTGCATGTTGGCCCCAGTTTATATAGCATTGGCGTCAATAGGTGCTGGAATTACTGTTCATGTGCAGATAGCATTGGCATCAGCGAATGGCGCCAAGCACGCTGCATGGACGTTGTTGGTCGCTAATCAACCTTGAGCCGTTGCAACATCGATATCATTGCGCTTCGTTGTCTAGTTACGGATAGTGCCTTATTAGGACGGCTCGCACTAGATCTTGTTGGGACACAACATCACCAACGTTGTTGTTGCCATCACTGTACACACTCGACGCCATGCACCTTCTTCATCTCCAGCTTGTCGAGATCTGCTGGAGTGGCGATGATGTTGTAGGTGGCGGTGACAACCTCCACTGCTGAAGTTGCGATGCCGCCAGAGGTGGTGTCGACGGTGACAGCGTCCGCTTTGGCTTTCTCTTGCACCTTGGTTGCGGTTTGCTTCTCTAGTGTCTTCTCGAAAGCCATGAGTTTTGCTTTAAATTTTTGGAGGTCCTCCCCCAAAGCTTGTAACAAATCTCCAAACTGTGAGAAGGCGGAAGAAGCCATGGGAAGAGATCGTAAGCTCTAATACCAAATGCTATGGACCTGATCTAGACCAGATATGAAAGGTTGAGGGGGATGCTGGCGAGGGGATCTCGCAGACGGCGAGCAGGGAGGCCGTTGTGGCGCGGGGGATAAGCCATGCTTGGTATGGTTGGTACTTGACCAATTCTTTTAATTTCATTGCTTGCTTGATAATAGATACATGACACCCCTTTTACGGGATGACTGACTTGGACCTTAAGAAAGTAATTAGTCTTATGGCTTGGACCCTAAAAAAAATTATATTTATTAAATAAACTATTGTGATCTAATCTCTTAAAACTGGCAACCGACATAGGCTAATCTTTTTACTGCTCACGCGCATGAATAGCAATTCCATCACCTATTGACAACTATCTTATGTCAACTGGGGCACACATGCACATAACATGGTCCTTTTCTTATCCTGTTGTAAACCGAGTCTAAAGGTAGTGATTGTTCCGTGCTACTTCTAGCATAAGGTTGAGGCGCCTGTTTCTACTTGATAAGTTGACTTAAACATCTTTGGTAAGATGTAGACAAGCAAGCTTGGCTTTCCTCTGTTTCTCCTTTTAACTAATCCAAAGGAATTCAAAGTTAAAACTGAATAGAATAACTGAATAACCTAACTTTGAATAGGCTGAAAAGTGTAAAACCAAACTTTTTGGAAACGGCTTTCTAAACCCTTGTCAGGGATTTTTTGAGTGTTACTTAGTTCATGAGATTTTGTCCACAAATATGTGGTTGACCTATTTAGGCCTTGTTCTTTTCAGCGTATCGTATCGTTGCGTATTACTGTAGCAAATTTTGTTATTTTTATATAGCCTATATGTTGTGATAATTCGTAACAATTTTTTCGTGGCTTTTAGTAGTCTTTCCAAAGATTTTAAAACTATTTTTTAATTAATTTTTAATAATATTTAGACCTCTTTTCGACGCCGACCCTCTCGGCGTACTTGCTGGCCTTGAGGAACCTCGCGATCCTGCCCACCGGGAACTGGAGCCCGGCCTTGGAGCACCTCGACGTCGCCTTCTTCACGGCGTTGACACCGATTGTCTTTCCACGGCTGGCCATCTCACCGCTGAGCAACGACGCGTGCGCGCTACAAGAAAAGGGAGGCGGCGGCGGCGGCGATGACGGAGGGAGCGAGAGAGAAGAATGAGGGAGTAGCCGCCGGAGTTAGAAGGACGTGGACGGAGTGGTAAAAAGAGGAGCAGTGCACGTTTTGAGTGGTATTTAGATGTACCAAAGGATTTGGGTGGTAAAAATCAAAAGTGGGCTTCTTTGGGTGTCATAGGATCAATTTTCCCTTTTAGAAACGGCTTTCTAAACCCTTGTCAGGGATTTTTTGAGTCTTACTTGGCTGATGAGATTTTGTCCACAAATTTGTGGTTGACCTATTTAATAGTCCTTTGCACTCCTGTAGGTGATGTTGTTGTCCACATATTTCTTCCCCAACAGCGAGCATTCTACAACTTGGAAGAGTTCTACGGCAACGCCACAGCCATCGAACTCCCTTTTGAGACCCAGTGGCAGTGACCGCAGCTTGCACCTGCTCCTGTAGGCATCGTAATCAATGCCAAAATGAGGTTTTCATGAAGCCGAGCAACACTGCGTCATGGAGTCTTCACGTCTTAACTGTCAAACATGGAGAGCTGCCACAGATTAAGATAGCGTGCTCGCTACGATGCCTGGCCACCGCTCTCGTCAGGCGAAAAAAGTGTCGCCACGATGCAAACATTCTCCTTGTCTATCATCAGACTGCGTAATTCAGTAACTGTGTACCATTGTACTTTTTTTTAAAAGAGGGCTCCTTCCCCTATTTTCCATTGCATCAGAACAGACACAACGAAAATCATGTCTGATTGTACCATTGTACTTATCAACTATCAAATAATGTTGGCACTTGGCAGCAAGGGGAATAGAAGCCAGAAGATTGTTAGAATCCACAGAGTTCTTGAGTACTTTGCTCCACTGGCTTAGCACATAATGGAAGATTTTCAGTTCGGAGAGGAGTCCCTGACAAGATGAGTTCACCACCAGGTCGAATCCTGAACAAAAATACACCCCAGATTCGCGGCTAGCGTGCAGAAAATTCGCTGGGTTAATGTTGCTACCTGCGCATCACCTCACTGTATTCCACGCTTATCTGATATATTCTGATGGTTTGTTATTTGCGTTCCGTTTCTGAATTCTCTGATCTCTGAAGCGTACGCGAAGAGCGTTTGCTCTGGGCCTGATGGGTTGAAGCGCGCATGCAAGGCAGTGTGGTCACTGGTCAGTGGATATCGAGATTGGCATCGACGCTCGCAGCCTTGCCCAGGAGGAGGAGGAGGGGGATGGTGCAGCCGGAGCCCCTGTCGCTCGCCGGCCGGCGGGTGGCGTTCACGACGCCACAAGCCACCGGCGGTGGTTTGGGCGGCTACGGTGGCCGCCTACACGCGCTCCTGCGGCAGCGCGGCGCGCACCCGCTCCCCGTGCCCACCATCACCACCCGCCCGCACGACCCCGACCGCCTCCGCCCCTTCCTCCTGCCCGGCGCCCTCGATCCCTTCGCGGCGCTCGCCTTCACCTCCCGCTCCGGCATCTCCGCCTTCTCCCGCGCCCTCCCCTCCCCATCCCTCTCAACGCAGCGCCCCCTCTCCGACGCCGCTGTCGCCTCCGAGCCGCCCTTCACCGTCGCCGCCCTCGGCAGCGACGCCGACCTTCTGGACGGCGCCTTCCTCGCCAGGCTCTGCCGCGACGCCGGGAGGATTGCCGTCCTCGTCCCCGACGTCCCCACCCCGGCCGGCCTCGTGGAGGCGCTGGGGCGTGGGTCCGGCCGGCGCGTGCTCTGCCCCGTCCCGGACGTCGTCGGGCTCCGCGAGCCGCCCGTCGTGCCCGCCTTCCTCGCCGGGCTCGAGGCAGCGGGGTGGGTGGCCGTGCGCGCCCTGGCGTACACCACGTGCTGGGCCGGGCCGGGCTGCGCCGAGCCGCTGGTGGCCCCGGGCGCCACCACGCCCGACGCCATCGTGTTCACCAGCTCGGCCGAGGTGGAGGGGCTGCTCAAGGGACTGGACGCCGCGGCGTGGAGCTGGGCGCGGCTGAGGGCGCGCTGGCCCGGCATGGTCGTGGCCGCGCATGGGCCGGTCACTGCTGAGGGCGTCAGGAGGCTTGGCATTGATGTGGACGTCGTGAGCTCCAGGTTCAGCAGCTTCCATGGCGTTCTTGATGCTCTTGCCGCCGCATTTTATTAACTAGAAATAAAATAGATAATAGAAGGTCTTCTGATTTTCTTGTTCCTGAAAATATCCTATCTATCTCCTAGACGCAGTAGAGAATTGAGAATTTTCTTGTCATTCAATTCTGGTACTCGTAAAGGTAGCGTGAATGGATTTCAGTGTGTGTGAATATAAACGAAATAATCGAAGTGGGCATGGACATGTTAACATCTGACAGAGATAGGAGCAAGAGGACGAGGGCATGGACATATCTGCAAAAGGGAAAAAACCATGGTGCATTGTGCTCATCCCTGCATTGCCAGAGAAGTTTTGACAAATGAACATAGTATAAAGTTTCCAGTTTCCTATATCTGCATATTTGCCTCTAGCCACCATTGCAGCCGTGGCATTGAAGCATCACCCCCATGACATGGTAAAGTCAATGTCCCACATCTGTGTTGAATTATATTGTTGGTCTATCCTCGTTAGATTGAACTTTTAGTTGAAGTGTGCAAAGCATGTGCAATTCAGTATAGTATTGGTTTTGAGTTAGAAACACATAATCCATTGCGACACCTTTCACATTTTACCATGATATTTTTAGTTTCCAAAATCACCTTTTTTTCTGCCAAATCAATATCATTTATTTTCCATTTCAGTATTGCCATTGTCATGGATCCTATTAACTCAGGGCCATGATTTCAACCATAGAACATCAGATTCGGAATCAACATGATTAGTCCTTTCTAGAAAAACAGAAAAAACACTTCTTAAATAAAAAAGAAAAAAAAGGAATGGACATAATGACATAGACATGGATAATTGGGATGATAGTGGTCAGAGATGGGATGAATCCCTTGACGGCATGAATATGGTCTACACTTCACGGATTGAGATCCTCTTGTATTCCATGGACTGATATTCCTTGAATCTCAACTCTCAAATCAAGAATGAATGGTCAAAATCAGATAGTAAAAAAGATATGCTGCGATGCTTTGCAATAGGATTTTTTGTGGAATGTTGTTTTCCATGTAATATTTCATTTAATCATATCTAGGCATCTAATTCTTGATCCAACGGCTAGGAAGTCATGTCATTAGGATTTGCCCTTTTTTTCAGGACTACCTACTAGCCTTCAGTCCTTCACGCCATAAAAGAAAATGGCAATCATGTGTAAAGGAGTCTGATATGTGCAAAGTTGGTATATCTAGTCGTTTTATCTCCCAGATTAATAACCACTGTTTAATTTATCGTATCATGATTCCCTACAATCCTATATTGTTTTGGGAGTTCGATTGAACCATTATTCAATAAGTTCAATTTCCCCTTTTAACCATCGAAAATGTGTACACCTTCTACTGAGAAACAAAAAAAAGCCTATTCTACGCCTTCAGATACATCAGTATGTTATTTCCCTCTATGATTCAAATAAAAGAAAGCAACAATTAGCAATAAATAGCCACAGTTGACTTTTATCTTCTGTCTAAGCAGTTGGATGAAACAAGATGGACAATCCAAAATAGCTTAAACAGGTTGGCACATTATTGAACAACTCAAATCTATTTTTCACCTAACTATTAGCTAAAATGTGGCATTCCAGAATTCATAGTAGATCTACCCTCAACCAGCCCAACTTTTTACCTTTTTGTCATGATCACAAAAATGGGGTGATTCACCATCCTTGGTCTTCCTTCTCTACAATATTTCTGTGGTGCCTATATGAGAAGGTAGACTTGCATCTGAGCTCAGCATCACTCCCAGTTTGAGACAATGGTGACCTCAACCAAGGGCAAAGTGTGTGTAACTGGTGCTTCAGGCTTTGTTGCCTCTTGGCTTATCAAGAGGCTTCTTGAGGTGGGATATCATGTCATTGGGACAGTCAGGGACCCAGGTACTGCACGCAATATCCTTTGTACCCTGAGTATCCATCCTTATTACTGATAGAGTTAATGAGCTGTATGTTTTGGGGCAATTTTTTTACTCAACAATTTCATAAAAAAAATTACTTAACAGGGGATTACAGAAAAGTGGCACACCTCTGGAAGTTACCAGGTGCAAATGAGAGGCTGCAGCTTATGAGAGCTGATCTGTTGGAAGAAGGGAGCTTTGATGATGCCATGATGAACTGCGAGGGCGTCTTCCACACTGCGTCACCTGTTCTTGCTAAATATGATTCCAATTGCAAGGCAAGGCATGCTGCATTTGCTTTGTACAGTTCATTTACTCAATCATCACTACAATGCCATGGAGCCGAATCATTCGGCTGCCTTTTTTTCTTCTTCTGTTAAATGTTCTATTGCGACAAAAACAACAGAAATCTGTTCATCTTACTGTACTTTTCATGTGGCAGGAAGAAACGCTCCGTGCTGCAATAAACGGTACTCTAAATGTGCTAAGATCATGCAAGAAGAACCCATTCCTCAAAAGGGTTGTTCTTACATCTTCGTCGTCAGCGATAAGAATCAGGGACGAAACCCAACAGCCACAAATCTCACTGGATGAAACAGATTGGAGCTCTGTGCCACTCTGTGAAAAGCTACAGGTAATACAATACTTTGGTTTACAATTACAGTTACCTCTATATGATCTTGAACCTTGATCTGAAGAATGCTTCTTGCCCATGTGCCTCCAAAGCTATGGTATGCCCTGGCAAAGATTTTCGCAGAGAAAGCAGCATGGAAGTTTGCCAAGGAGAACAACATTGACCTTGTGACTGTTCTTCCATCATTTGTGATTGGACCCAGTTTGTCCCATGAACTGTGTGTTACAGCTACAGATATCCTTGGTTTACTTCAAGGTACTTGACACCCATATATCATATGTGCCAATTGACGTGCTCCTATGCTACACTCCATAGTTACTGTGCTAATCAAATGTGAGTTAACCAAATACTCTTGCAGGTGAGACAGAAAGGTTCACTTCGTATGGCAGAATGGGATATGTTCACATCGACGATGTTGCAAGCAGCCATATCCTAGTGTACGAGACACCAGAGGCCAAGGGGAGATATCTCTGCAACTCGGTGGTGCTGGACAACAATGAGCTGGTCACCCTGCTTGCAAAGCAGTATCCAATATTCCCCATCCCAAGGAGGTCAGTTCGTGTGATTCGTATCACTGACGCTCAACGACGAGAAGTTTTAGTATTTGGTCTTTGCTGTAAACTCGTTTTCTTCCTCCATTTCATGCCAGTTTAGAACAACATTTTGAGTGAGTGTGGTTCTTGAAATTTTTTATCTGCAGGTTAAAGAGCCCCTATGGGAAACAGTCGTACCAGCTGAACACATCCAAGCTCCAGGACTTGGGCTTCAAGTTCAAAGGGTTGCAGGAGATGTTTGATGATTGCATCCAGTCGCTGAAAGATCAGGGCCATTTGCTGGAGTGTCCCTTGTGATGGAAGTGATCTTTGGCGTAGCATGACCAAACCATAACCAAACACAGTTCAATTATTTATGATATTCTGGACCATGTCAGTTCCCATGTCATCTGTTACCTTAAAATAATTGGAATTGAAATTCCCATGCCATTATTCTCACTAAACTAAACGTCGATTGTAAGTTCATCACCCACCGATTTATGCGACTAAATGAAATGTCAAACCGCCCATTGCATGCTTTGCTTGTGGATGATGGATGGTTACATTCAGCTATTCAAGTAGCACCGTGGCGTCTGACTCCCTCTTATTTTGTTCTGTTTCGTCGCCGTGATTCTCCATGCTAATTCTCCTGTACTTTTTTTTTTGAGCAAAGGCAAAAGAGCTGCCTTGTATTAAATAAAAGGGGAAGGAGTTACAGGGTGGGGGGAGATTACGACCCCTCCCCCTTGGGTCTAAGCACAGAAAGCTAACTAATTACAAAAGGGGCGCTGTGGCCACCCAGAGGCGCAAGTCGTCAAGCATTTGGGTAATGAAAACTGAAGGAGGCCTGTCGACAAGACGGAAGATGTGGTTATTCCGCTCAATCCAAATTTACCATAAAATGGCTGCAACGACGGAGAGAACCTCACGAGTGGTGACAGTCTGCAGGGCACTATCCCACCAGTCAACGAGGAAGCTGAAATTGGGCCACCGCGAGGGGTCGAGGTGTGAAATTCTGAGCAGTGAGGCTAGACGGGTCCAAACAAAAAGACTGTAGGCACACTGTAAAAAAAGATGTTCCGGTGTCTCCAAGTTGCGCCTGCAAAGGGGGCAAAAGTACTCGTTGGGTAGGTGACGACGAAGAAGGGCATCCCCAGTGAAGACTCGCCTGTGCAGGAGTGTCCAGAGGAAGAACTTGCATTTGGAGGGAGCCTAAATCTTCCAAACGAAACGCAAAGCTGGTTTGGGCACACGCCCTGTGAATTGTAGCCGATAAGCCGACTTGACCGAGAAGTTTCCATTGGCAGCAAAGCACCAAGTGAAAAGATCAGGGTTGGTTGGATGTAATTGCCCTTGGCCGATCTGGTGGACTAACAAGATGAGTTCAGGGATGAGCTGCGGGGTGAAGTTACGCCTTAAGTCAGAAATCCAGCAATGGTTTGTTGTGGCTACGAGGACCGATCTGCTTTTCCGGAGGGAAGCTTGGAAGAGGTTTGGCGCCAGGTCCCGGGGCGCACGACCCGCCAGCCAACGGTCATTCCAGAAGGAGACGGAGGAACCGCTTCCCAGGAAGATCTCGGTCCCAGCCCTAAGCAGGTTGTCATCGGTGCTGAAAGAGGCTAGATCGAGGGACGCCCAGATCGGGGGTGGCGAACGCCTGTTGAGCCACAGCCAACACAACCGAAGGGCCCTGGTAAACTTGGAAAGATCAAGCACCCCAAGCCCCCCAAGCGAGGTCGGAGAGCAGACCATTCGCCAGTTGATTCTCCCCCACCCCTCGAGGTATCGGTGCCCTTCCAAAGCCAGGCTCGCCTGTAAGAGTTAATTTTCTTAAGAACTGAGGAGGGGGGATTGATGACAGACAGAATATACGTGGGAAGCGTGGAGAGGACTGCTTTGAGAAGCGTGAGACGGCCCCCTTTGGACATAAGCGGGCCACGCCACCCCGCCAGTCTGGAAGACACTTTATCAATAAGTGGCTGAAAGTGAACGTGGCGCAACCGTCGGACAGAGAGAGGCATCCCAAGGTACTTAATGGGGAAGTTGGTTCGCTGGTCCGGGAAGTCCTCAAGGACGTGGTCAAGATCGATTCCTTCGCAATGGATTGGAATCACCTGGCTTTTAGAAAAATTGGTCCGGAGCCCAGTAATGTCGCCAAACATCCGAAGAGTAGCAGCGAGGGTGGAGACATCCTCCCTGGAAGGCTTTAGGAAGATGGCTGCGTCATCGGCGAAGAGAGAGATCTGGGTGGCAAGATGAGGTCCTTCCAGCGACAAAAGGGCTCCAGAGGAGGTTGCCCGGTTAAGCAGTGCAATTAGCGGCTCAATGGCGAGATTGAAGAGAAAAGGGGACAGCGAGTCACCCTGCCTTAGACCCCTGCAGTGATGGATGGTGTCAATTGGGTAGCCATTAAGGAGCACCTTGGAGGATAACGATGCAAGGGACAAGGAGATCCAGTCGCGCCAGCGAGCACCGAAGCCTCGGGCCCGGAGGTTGTCTAGGAGGTAGGTCTAGGACACCGAATCGAAAGCTTTTTCAAGGTCCAGCTTAAGAAGGAGGGCGGGGGAGTTGGATATATGAAGCGACTTGGCCTTATTCTGGATTAGGAGGAAGTTTTCTTGGATTTGTCTTTTCTTAATGAAGGCGCACTGACAAGGGGAGATGAGGTCATTCATGAAGGAGGCTAGCCTGAAAGCTAGGATCTTGGTGAAGAGTTTGCCCACATTGTGGATAAGGCTGATCGGGCGGTGTCAGAGGATGAGAGTGGGCTGTCTTTTTTGGGTAGAAGGACAATGAGCGCAGAGTTAAGGACAGCTAGCCCGGAGCTGTCGAGATTGAAGAGGCATTGAAGTGCCGCGAGCAGATCAGCCGAAATGAAATCCCAGCAAGCCTTGAAGAAGTTCCAGGTGAAACCATCTGGTCCGGGAGCTTTGTCATTAGGAAGGGAGAAGAGTACCTTCTTGAGTTCTTCCAAGGACAGAGGGTTTTCCAAGGAGGAGAGGTCAAGGGACGGCAGCCCAAGGAAGTCCCAATCGAAAGCGCGCTACGCTGGCGGGTGGGTCACGGAGGAGGCTTCACCAAAGATTGTACTGAAGTGCTGATGGAGGACACGGGCCTTAGCCTGGAACTCCGTGTGCAAACCAGACTGGCTCTGGAGGGAGTGAATGAGGTTCCTTCGACGACGGCCATTGGCCCTTAGGTGGAAATACTTGGTGTTTTGCGTCGCCGAGCCTGAGCCAGGTTAGACTCGAACGCTGCTTCCATTTGATCTTCTCAATGGCACAGAGGCCCAAGACACGAAGTTTAAGAAACCTTCGGAAGGAGACCTCCTCAACATACAGGGCACGAGCTTCCATGGCTACGTCGAGGAGTCGAATCACTTCAGAAGCAAGAGAGAGTTGAAGCTTAATATCTCCCACCTGGGCACGACTCCAGGCCTGTAGGGCGGAGGCAGTGGCAGAAAGCTTGTGCTTGAGGCGGAGCAACGGATGGGAGGGCAATGACGGAGATGAATGGCACCAGGTCTGCTGAGCGAATTCTAGGAAGCCATTTATGGAAAGCCAGAAGTTTTCTAAGCGGAAGCAACGCGGGGGCCTGGGGAGCTTTTCGGCAGTGAGGAGCAAGGGGCAGTGATCTGAGGCGAAGGAAGATCAAGGCAAGAGGGAACAAGATGGGAACAAGAGTTCCCACGCGGCATTAGCGAAGGCCCGATCAAGTCGGACCAGCGTAGGATTGGACTGCTCGTTACTCCAGGTGAAGTGCCGCCCCGCAAGGTTGATTTCACGAAGGTGGCAGTCATCGATAACGGAGCGGAATCGATTCATGAGCCTTCTATTGAGGTTGAGGTTGTTTTTATCGGAGGCTTTGTAAATCAAGTTGAAATCCCCTAGGATGAGCCAAGGACCCGCAAAGTGGGCGGAGACGGTCCGAACTTCCTGGAGGAAGAGCATCTTGGCCTCATCATCCGTTGGACCGTAGACATTCGAGATGACCCAACTAGGCTGGCCGTCCGTTGGAGAAACATGGGCGGAAATAGAGTGCTGTAGGAGCAAGGGGTCAGAAAGGTGAACCCGCGTGTTGTCCCAAAGGAGGAGCAGACCTCCCCTGGTGCTAGTAGCCGGGATTTGAAGCGTCCCACGCAGCCTATGACTCGAGGTTTCTAGGAGGATCTGGTGCGCTGAGTTGGAGAGCTTGGATTCTTGGATAGCGAGGATTGTGGGATTGTGCGTACGGACGAGGGATGCGACGACATCGCGCATGACCCCAGAGTTGAGGCCACGAACATTCCAGCAGAGAATCCTCATAGGGAGCGAGAATTGAACACGCAGGAAGGGAGTCTCTTAGAAGGGGCGTGGGGAGCCCAAAGCGAGAAGAGACCAACACTACTGCCATGCGCAGGCGGCGGAAGAAAACGAAAATACCAAGGCTCACGCAGGGGCGAAAGCAAACCAGACAAGCCGCATGCAGGCGGGATACCAGGAAACACAGAACAAATGGGCGGAGCCCAGAACACCACAACGAAGGTGTCACGCGCAGGTGGCCAGAAACGAGCTAAGCCCACGCGCAGGTGGGGAACGACAGACAATACAAGGAAGCACTAAACATAGGAAGGGGTGGAACCCTGGGGAGGCGAGGCAGACGGGGAGCGCTATGCAGATAGCGGAACACCATCGGGGCCAACCTCAGAAAGTCGGACAGTGGGGCGAGTGAGACCGCAGAGGTCGGAGATAGCGGAGATCGCGGACGAGTCGAGCGGGACGGCGGAGAAGAGAGAGTCTACCTGGGCTGCGAGGGAGTCGACGGAGGAGGGTGGGGCGGAAATGCCCAGGCGACGTGCAAGCAGCCCCTGGGCCTTGCGGATAGCTGGCACCGAAGAGGATCCGGCTGGAGCTAGGGCCAAGCGAGAGGATTGTGCGTCATGTGTTTGTGTGTTTTTGTGATTGTGCGTCATGTGCTTGTGTCAATCATTCGTACTACCCTTTCAAGCCTCAAGTAAAGCGAGCGAGAGAGAGAGGAGGATACTTCTCTCCCTTTGTTTTTTAAATACAAAATTACTTTTGTACTCTCGAAAGATCTAGTTTTGGTTTATACCAACAAAAAATCTGGTGCATTTTAATATTGGAAACGCTTCAGGGTGGACGTCAGACGCCGTCCGATGCTGTGCGGCCTGGCAGCGTGGCCCAGCAACCAACGCGGTGCACTTCGTTGCTGCCTGCTAGCAAAAAACGTGCGTTTGATTATTTTTTTGTATTTAATTTTCTCATTTTTGTCTCTATTTCATCTGGAGTCCAAAATACATAGAACAAATTTCATAATTCATCTAAAATCCTAATTAACTCATTTTAAATACTTTTTATTTTTTCATTAGCTAAATTGTTTCAGCAGTCTATACAGATTGTTTCCAATAGGCTAAATTAATTGTTTCAGCATGCTAGACATATTGTTTCAATAGAAAAAACTAATTGTTGCACTTGGCTAGACATATCGTTCCAGTCGACTAAACTAATTGTTTCAACAAGCCAAAAATATTGTTCCAGCAAACTAAACCAATTGTTTCAACAGACTAGATAGATTGTTCCAACAGGCTAAACTAATTGTTTCAACACGTCAAACATATTGTTCCAACAGGCTGTACAAATTATATCATCAAGTTAGACAAATTATATCATCAGGTTAGACAAATTGTTTCAATAGGCTAAACTAGTTGTTTCAGCAGGCTATATATATTGTTCCAATAGGCTAAACCAATTGTTTTAGCATGTTATATATATTGTTTCAATAGGCTAAACCAACTGTTTCACTTGGTTATACGTCCACTAGGCAAAAGTAATTGTTTCAGCAGGCTAGCCATATTGTTTCAACAGGCTAAACTAATTGTTCCACTGGGATAACAGATTGTTTCAGTAACTTTTTATAGCAACATTGGTCTTGTTTTGTTGGTAAAAATGCGAGGAACGCAGCGACGCAAACGGTTCGTGCATTGGGGCAACCGGTCAAAATCTATGGCCGTTGAAAGAGAAAACTGAAAGAAATCTTTTCGCTGACGTCATTGCATGCAAACAGGGAGCACTGCGGCAAACATCGAAACAATGGCGGCAGAAGTTTGTTCCGGTGGGGGCACAGAGTTGTTTCAACTCTTTGGACGCGTCGTTGTTGCGTGGACTGGGCCGGCGCAGCGTCCGATCGTGCGTGCGTGCGTCGGACGTCCGTCCCCAAGTCCATGCCTTTTAATATTCCACAAAGACGTACTGTCACCACTTTTTTACCACCCTGCCCAACTTACCGTCCACAGATGACCATTTTACCCCTTCCCTGTTCACCAATTTGCAGGGGATCTATCTTTCCTCCTCCCCGTCTGCCCATGCACTCGGACTCTCGGAGTCGGAGGTGCAATGGAGGCAGCTTGCTCGCCGTCTTGCTAGCGACCACCAGCTCCAGCTCCACAAGATCGTTCTTGCAGCCACCAATCAAACCCGCTCCTCCTTGGCATGCATGGATTCCATTCCATTCACAGCAAAAGAAAGAACAAGAGAGGAGAGTGTAATATCGCCCGCAACCCTCATCTGTCTCTCTCTCTCTCGACGTTGAAATATCACCGGCGTACATACACAAGGTAGAGGTGGCCAAATGGGCCGGGCCGGTTGAATCGAACCGGGCCGGCCCGTTCGATGAACCGAATTGAACCTGGGCCGGCACCTTGGCCCGTTGGGCCGGCCCAGTTCGGTTCGCATAGTGGCGGCCCGGTTCAGTTCGCTATTGTGTTTATTAATTTAATTCAATATATGTATTTCTATACATATTTTCTTATGATAAATAATATATTTATTTAATTTATAATGTATATTTATGAAATATAATAGTTTTCTTAATTTATATATATATTTTTTTAAAAAAATCTGTTCTCCTTAATATAAACTCCAGCCTAGCAGTTGGGTGTTTTTTGAAAAAACTTAAAATCCTAAAAGAGTGAAGTACCTAGTAGCGATAGTATTATGGAAAACATCGGTTACATACCTTCTAGCGATAGTTTAATGGAAAACATAGGTTACCAAGTATAATTGCTGAAATCTAGGCCTACTCAACAGCTAAGAATGTCACCTGCACATATATGTTCCTATCTCAACAATACATAATTACAGGCATGCATCACATGGCCTAGCTAATAGCTATCGATCCACATCGGTTTGACCTCAGTTTGCGTTCGCTTGCGTGATTCCCCATATATGCAGGTGATATGAACAAAATCACTAATTAAGTCACATGTGCAGGTCACAGGGACAAAACCGGATGCCACGTTATCATATCATCTTAGTAAACAAACAAGGCTGTAAAATGACTCGGTTTTGATATATAGGGCGTTAAATAATTGGTTTTATAATTTATGGTGTAGGATGAATTTTTTAAATAGTTGAGGGGTGTAATATGATTTTTTTAAAAAATAACGACATGCCCACCGTCGAGAGAACTAAAAAGAAAAGGGGAGGCGTGGGTGCAAGCTCGAATTTGCACCTCACAAGTGAGTGCCACGCTGCAAGCCATCGTACCTCGACCTTGCAGATGCGACGACCATTTCTTGATGATCGACCATCGAGAATAATTTCTCTCAATGATTTTAAAGTTTTTCTCGACGGTTCGAACCATCGAAATATGTACGGATTACTGTAGCCTTAGCTTCACCCGATACTAACAAAAAAATGACTAGCTTAAGAATCTACGACGATGCATGCACCAAAACAGCACCTACTAAGATACCCATTTCCATTTTTGGTTTGAATAAAGCGTGATGCGTATGGCGTCTTAGTCTATGTACACACGTTCTAGATTCTTAATTAGTAGGTGCACGTGTACGTAACAGACAGTATAGATCGAGCTCAAATCAAAGATCTAACTAATGTTAGGCAAAATTTTGACCTCTATTTGTACTAGTTTTTACAGTATAGCCATGTTGCGTGTGGTGAACATAGATTCATATGTCAAAATCGAGTCATTTTACACCCCAATAGTTTAGAACGATGGTTTTGATGATGTCGCATCCAACATTGTACAAGTTGCCCATATGCATGGCCTAATTAGTAATTTTTAATGGAGCGTAATAACTTCGTATAGCATACATTATACGAAGTTATACGAATGAACCAACCTGAACCTACATGTTTTTCTTTAAACTAACTGAAACAACCTAAACCAAGCTGAATTTTCCATAAAGCTATCTTCTTTTTTTACCAGAAAAATCCTGAACCAACATGAATTTTCTACGGAACTATTTGAATCAACCTGAATTTCATATGAACCTAGCTGTTTTTTTACCTACACCAACATGAACCTATCTGAATTTCCTATGAAACTAGTTGAAACAACCCAAACCAAATTGAATTTCCTATGAAGCTATCTGTTTTTTTAACAGAAAAATATTGAATCAACATGAATTTTCTATGAAACTATCTGAACCTACCTAAATTTCACATGAACCTAGCTGCATTTTTACCTGAAACAACCTGAACCAATATGAATGTCATATGAAGCTAGTTGAAACACTGAACCAATCTGAATTTTCTATGAAGCTAGCTGAAACAACCTGAACCAAGATGAATTTCCCATGAAGCTATCTGCTTTTTTTAATCAGAAAAATCATGAAACAACATAAATTTTCTATGAAACTATATGAACCAACCTGAATTTCACATGAACCTAGATATTTTCAATATGAATTTTATATGAAACTAGCTAAAACGTCCTAAACCAACCTGAATTTTCTATTAAACTAACTGAAACAATCTGAACCAAGCTGAATTTCCCATTAAGCTATCTGCTTTTTTACCATGTTTACCCGAAAAATCCTGAACTAACATGAATTTTCTGTGAAACTATCTGAACCAATCTGAATTTCACATGAACATAGCTTCTTTTTTACCTGAAACAACCTGAACCAACATCAACCTATCTGAATTTCCTATGAAAACAAGCTAAAATAACTTGAACCAACAAGATTTTCCCATGAAACTAGCTGAAACAATCTGAAACAACCTGGATTTTTCATTAAGCTATCTGAATTTTTTTTTATCAAAACCAACATGAATTTTGCATGAAACTAGCTGAAACAACATAAACCAACATGACTTCTTCTTGAAAAAACATGCAACTGTAAAACTAGATTAAGTTGTTTTGTAAACCTAGACCAAGCTGAATTATCCAATAAACTATATGCTTTTTTTACCAGAAAAATCCTGAACCAACATGAATTTTCAATGAAACTATCTTAACTAACCTGAATTTCACATGAACTTAGCTGCTATTTTTACTTGAACCAACATGAATTTTTTATGAAACTAGCTGAAATATACTGAACCAATATGAATTTCCTATGAAACTAGCTGAAACATCCTGAAACGACCTGAACCAAGTTGTATTTCCCATGAAGCTATCTGCTTTTTTATCATAAAAATCCTGAACCAACATGAATTTTCAATGTAACTATCTGAACCAAACTGAATTTCACATGAACCTAACTTTTTTTTATCTGAACCAAGTTGAACAAATATGAATTTCCTATGAAACTAGTTGGAAATCCTGAACCAACCTGAATTTTCTGTTAAACTAGCTGAAACAATGTGAACCAAGTTGAATTTCCCATGAAGCTATCTGCAACTACATGAATTTTCTTGAAACTACGTGAAACTTTTCTCAAACTACATATTTTGTTTATGAAGCTACATGAATTTCCTTGAAACTACATAATTTTTTCAGAAATTACATGATTTTTTTTAAACTACATGAATTTTTTTTAGAAACTACTTGAAACGACGCGTACTCCATGGGTAGGTCCCTCACCCTGGCACAATAGTTTCATCAAACACATCAAGAGCCTTCTTCTCCTGGCCAGTAGCCAAGAACCCAATTACCATCATGTTCCAAGAGGTGGTGATCCTCAGCGGCATCTCGTCGAATAGTTCTGCGCCAGGGGCATGACCCCGCGTCGTGCGTATGCGCCGATGAGGGTGTTCCACGTGATGAGGTGGTCGACGCGCGCCCTGCAGGCGTATGCGGCGAGGAGCGTGTTCCACGAGATGGCGTCCCGCACGGGTGTGGAGTCGAAGAAGGCGCGCGCGGCATGGATGTCGAGGCAGCAGGCGACCGCCGCGAGGAACAAGGTCCAGGTGACGACGTCGCAGGCTAGGAGCGCGTCGAACAGGTGCCGGATGGCGACGAACTGGCCGTGGTAGAGGAGAGCTGCGAGGGAGCGGTTGTGCTGCCGGACGACGTCGTCGCTGGGGGACACCGCTGCCGCGGCGGTCGTGGCTTGGCGGAGATGTGGAGTCCCCGTCCTTGGGACTAGAAATGGGGAAAGCAATGCCGTTGGCCTGAGACCGTTGGTTACGCGTGATGGTGAGATACGTGGGTCATCCGTCTCGGCTAACGGGACGGACGTCCATTCTGTAACATTTCTGTTTGGTTTATAGTACAAAATAATACAATGGGCTGCACCATTTAGAAATTACTTTTTTTTTAATCTGTAGTCCTGCGGTGCGCTTGCGCGGTTGCCGCGAGCCCGTGATGCCGCGGAAAAGCGCCGGGCGGGCAGGAGCCAGGAGGGCGGCGGTGCGTGCGCGCTCGAGATCGAGGAGGGAGGCGCCGCGCCCGCGCAGCCGTGCGTGCGTGCGAGCGAGCAACGCGTTGACGCGGGCGGCGCCGCGAGCGTGGCGTCTACAGCGACGAGCCGGCGACCTGATCCTCTGCCGCAGCATCATGCATGCACTCACGCGGCCCCGTTCCTCTCCCTCCCTCGAATGCACGCTTGCCCGATCGAGAGGTACACACAAAGAAGGGAAATGGTAATCTTCCTTTTCTTTGGGAATTGCTAATCATCAGTCGACTGAAATCCGAGGGTATTTCAGTCGACTTCTCATTTACCCGCGCGCCGCCCGTCGTCTTCCTCCTCTCCGACGACCTCCTCCTCTCCTGCCGCCGCACAACCATAGATGGGTTAGGGTTTTGGTAGGGTTTGAGTTCAGGGCACCGCCGGGTTTAGAGGGATGGCTGGGGGAGGCGGCGTCCCGACAGTTGGTTGGGGATGGAGTGAGGACGGCGGCGGAGGCGGAGGCGGTGCCGGGGATGGGAGGAAGGCGGTTATGGCGGCGGTAGCGGGGGTGAAGGCGACGGTGGGGTTTGGCAGTGGTGGTGGAGAAGGCGCGGAGGGGAGAGGAGCTAGGCGCCGGCGGCGGCGGCGGCGGCGGGCGAGGAGGGAGGAGGAGGAGGAGCGCGGAGTAGGGGTGGCCATCAGGGTCGGGGGTCGGGGGGCGGTGGAGAGGAGGGGAAAAGGCGAAAGTAAGAGAGAGAGTGGGGACACGGGGATGATCTGATCTGTTGGATTAAGATCTAACGGTCTAGAAAATCGATTGATGGTATAAAAAGCAGTCAACTGTTGAACAGATAGTCCCTTTTTCTTCAGAAGAAGATGCAATTTTCACTTGCAAACCAGCAGCAAGCCTAGCCTCTCTCACCAAAACTATCACGATCCACAACCACCAGTATTTACACACTCACTCATACACACCACACCAGTGACCTTCATCGAGAATCCTCCGCTACTTACACTGTAATGACAAGCCCACCTTCATCGACAATCCTCCGCTACTTTACACTGTAATGACAATCCCAGATTGGCAAGGAAAGAAGAGGCCAAAAAAAAAACAGATCCTTGCGACAGTGCCTACTCAGCCAGATCCCTATGTACAACGTATCTGAAGGACGACTTGTACGGCAGCCACTCGACGCACTTGTCCGCCCTTCTCCTGAGGCAATGCTGCATCTCCTTCTGCTGCGCGCCGGACATGCTCTCGCACACCAGCTCCACCAGGTGGCGCAGCTCCAGCACCGCGTCCTTGGCGTAGTAGTGGAGGACCTTGGGCAGCAGGAGGACCTGCTTCTTCACCATGACATTGACTCGGATAAACTCTGTCCGGGCTAGCTCCAGCTGGTTGTACATCTTCTTGGCAGTGTACAGTCGCACCTGCAGGGAAGCTTTGCGGTGAGATACTACATAGAATCTACATAGAAATAAGAGATAAGGCATTACTAGCAGGAGGTGCTGAAGCTGTGAGCTTTTGATGCCGACGAGCTTACCGGTGGATCTGAAAATGCGCCTGTCGAGAGGGCGAAATGCGCGATTGCCTCCGAATGGTGAAGTGCGTATGGGTGCCTGGCCGTCCCTGCCATTGATCTTTTTGTCGGTGTGAAAAGCGCACGAACCCACTGCGATGTTATGCGCGTCAGTGAGTTTGTTTCGGTTAATGGGGGATTCTGTGTTTTGCATGTCACAGAAGCAAATCATACCAATGATGGGCGATGGGATTGACACCCAAGAATCGAGTTCTGAATAGTTTGGGCATTTAGTGATTGGCCACCCACATTGTACGAAGCCTGACAATATATTTGCTGAAACGTTCAGAGACATGCATATTATATTTAGAGATAAGGCTGGAATATAATATGTACCTTCAGGACCATGTCTGTGCTTTTCATGCGTTTATCATGTAGCCCATACGCCAGAAAAGCCTGGGTATCACAAGGCAGTGTAGGTTAGGCATGATTTCTGAATTCTGAGGTTCGCATTGGATATTGCAAAAAGGTAAGGTTTTCTTTCAGTATAGAGCAATACATGCATGACTAAAGCATTGTGGATGTTAATCCAAAAGCAGAGCTGCTCCTCATGTGTCATCTTTGTTGGATCAATTTTTTCAAGCCGCTGTATCAGGGACCTGGGACATTGTATGCACAAATATATAGATCAGTAATTGAAGCATTGAATCTTTCGTAAGTTCTTGATCCCAGTAGATAGAATCACCATTTCCTTGTTTTCAGTGCTTACCTGATGGTCTCTAGCATTTTTGAGGCATAATCAAACTTGTCAGCGTCTATTCGTATCCGTGGAATAATTATCATGCCTACATTCTGTTCATTATTCTCTTTTTGAAATCCATATTGGTGAGGGCTTGCGGTGAAATCAAAGTTGTACCGAGGGCTCCAGCTATCGTTGCGATGCCTTGGAGAAAAAGTACTTGAAGATGAAACAGAAGGACTTGGTGAAGTCAGAGAGTCTGCATCTTGCTGTTGTGTGCTTGCAAGTTTGCAGTAGACTGCAGCAATGCAGCTTAAAATGTCCTCCGATAGCTTGCAAGAGATCTTAGGTACATATTCAGAAATAGAAGCACTCAAGAAATTCACAAGACTAGAGTGCCTTGATGCTCTAGATACTTCCTGTAAGATATGAGAGTTATGTCAGACATTTTCAGTTAGAATGCCTTCATGGCTTCATGCTATCTTTTGTACCTGCTGTGATATGCTGACACATATACTGAATGAATGAAGAGAAATATTTATCGTACACTTTTAGCATCTGAGACAGTTGGCAAGTTGAAGGCTGAAGAATGTTTTATATCTCTCAGACGGAGGGCACCCTCATCAATATTTTTCAGTGTTTCTTGATCCACCTGTAAATGACATTAATTTTTAGGTTCTAGGACATCTGGACTTCACAATGTTCATATGACTTTGGAGAAGTGATCTAATTGGCATCTTATATACCTCACTCACAACACTTGATGAATCGGAGAGATACTGATCAAATGCTCTTCTATAGAGGGATAGCAAATGCAGTTCCTTGCGTATGACTTCCTGCTCGAGGGCTACAATCTCCCCGACTAAATCTGCAGTGGACTGTAGAACTGCAGGGTTACTAAGAGTACAGCTGTATTAAAGGTGCAGATGAACATGCACGCCAGCATTAGTTTTCTCGTTTTTCATCCTGATATAAAAAACGTTATTGTTCAGAGCTTAAGCCTCTTTCCTAAGGATAGTATTGGCAATCAATTACATCCCCCTCCAGATTTGACAATCATTATTTGTGGCGTACCAACGAAATATTAATAAGTAAATCATCTATTAAATACAAGAAATGCATCTGCATATCTATTCAGTTTTGACAAAATTTTTGAAGCAATTTGCTAGGAGTTGCAAAAAACCTTTGAAGTATCCTTTTGGGTTCTTTCTGCAGTTGACCTGGAGTAATGGCCGGGCAATTTCTCTGGCAAGTTAAGTGAGTGCCTTCTGTGGAGCATCTTATCTCGATTTGTGGTCTTCATAATGGAATAAACACAATAATCCAATAAGTACCCTTTTCTTTTGAGCAAAATGGAAAACAAGGTAAAACTACTGAGAAAGAGTTGCAAGATTAACCCAATGTACTCACAGGCTTGCAATAGGAGAATCGTGGTGATATGTCCAATGCAGCTTCGTGTGTCTTCAGAATACTGAAATGATAAATAAAGATAATTATCATTTGATCAGATTCCGTGCAAATTTTTACTAGTATAAATTTATTGTGAATAGTAATGCCTAGCTTTCGCCAAAACTACTTCTATACTTGCTATCACAGAATTAATCTAACTTAAGGTGAATCTACACAATTTCCTTTACAGGACATCTTTGCCAACCATGTTCTGTACATGAACCTCTGAACATCAATGCACAGTGGCGCCGTACATGTGGCCTAAAGGTATTCAATGCAATCTGAGGAGAACGGTTGTGGAGTACAGCACTGAAAATTAATAAGGTGCTGAAATCAATAATGCAAACCTGTTCTGCATGTAATGATGAATGATGAACTGAAAAGTGTACTTAAATTACAGAATGGAGTGTAGACTTGGAAGTAGATAAAGTTCTGTACTCTGTCATTCAATCTTTCTTCAGACATACTCAGAACTTGTGAATTACTACTTTTTACTCCTCTGTGAGTTCCTATACTATTCTTACTGAAGCTACTTTGTAGTATGTATCCATTGATCTTGAACAGCACAAGTTGCAGAGGAACAAATTCATTCAGAATTCAGAACATGCTGAGGTAAGGATACTGACCCCTGTGAGTGCCGATGCTGGAGATTGCAGGATGAGTGAGCTGACCTCGGCGTGTCGGCGCAAGACGCCGTCCCCGAAAGCACCCCTGATCTTGAGGCCCTGTCCATGCCTTCGTCCTAAGCTCTGCTCCACTCAGCAAGAACCTGCCAAGCAGCAGTCATCAATCTCACTGAGACGATGCAGCCAGACTGAATACGCATCAGTCCAATCCAGGAAGAGGAATCTAACAGCGGGGGTCGCTTACCTCGAGCTGCTACAGCAGAGCAGAGTGAGCTGTGCATGGGGGTAAAGCAAGAAAGGCGGCGTGGCTCAGCTTTGTGCGGCCTCTCACTATCCAGGCATCGTCGAAAGAACCGAGCCTATCTGCTCATGCGGAAGAAAGGAGGAAGCTTTCTTGGATACCAACAATAACAGGAATTAGCAGAAGCCAAGAACAATGGAGGAAAGGCAGAGCAATGCAGGCTAAGGATCACAGAGAAGACGAGACGACTATAAATCTCTGCGTGCCAATGCCGCTATAAGAACAAGAGGAGGTCGAGAAGGAGCTAGAAAACAAATGGGAATGGGAAAGACGGCCGGATCAAAAACAAATCCAAAAAAGCAGAGAGCTTAAAAGGAAGCAAAAGCAGAAGGCAGGAAGGAAAAAGAGAGAGAGAGAGAGATGGGGAGGAAAGGAGAATCGAACAATGGCATCAATCCGCCTGCCCCACCGCCGTTAATTCTTTAGATACAGGAACAGGGAAAGGCTAGCGATTCCGAGGCCACCGGGGTCGAATCGAATCAATCATCAATGGCGATCCGCCGACGGCGACGGGCGACGCGCGACGGCCGCTGCAGACTGCGGTTGCGGGAGTGGCATCGGGAGCAGGATGAGGAGGAAAGTGACGAGCACCAAATCCCGGCGCGGAAATCTCCTTTTCTTTCTGATGGAGAAGATGCGGCGGGAATGAGTAGGCTATTGTTTGGTGGGGGAGCAGACTCAGAGGGGAGGCAGCAAGAGCAGCTGAGAGTGAAGAGGAGGGTATATTATCATGTCGCTACCTTCCATGGTTTCTTGCTTGTTTTTCTTAGGCAAAATGACCGGATCCATCAAACCTATTCTCTCTTTCCATCACTACTCCCAACTTAGGGGGTTTTTTTTTCCATTGAATAGTTTCCTAGAATGAGGTTTCGTTAGCAACGCTTTTTGGCAACCGACACAATTTTCCCGTAGTCTTTTAGAAGATTTTTTTTTTTCATGCAGTAGTTGTTTGTTTGATAGCAGAACTAGATAATAGAACTTGTCTGTATTGTATGTAAAAAGGCGCCTTTTTTGGGGAAGACAATCATTTTTTTCTCTATCGATCACTACCAAAATTGAACCATCTCACGTGAAAAAACTGAGTCGTAAACATGATCTAATTATCTAACGGTTTTGCTGCTTCTCGGTCAACTGATTTTTAAATAAGTCTCAGTCGATTTTCACATAGCTAAGACTTTTATGTCCTATAGAGACGTTTGATCAACGGTATAGAAAATCGACTGAGAGATAAATAACTCTCAGCACCTGATGTGAAGCCAATCCCATTATCTAAATAGATGAAAAGCAAACAAGGTTTGTTTCCGGGGTAGGCCTGAGCCTCCGTTGATATGCCATTTTGAATGAGACGAGTAGGAAAATGAGACCGAGCCACGGGCGACTCACGGGCGGCCAAGAGGCTTCTTGAGGTGGGATATCATGTCATTGGGACAGTCAGGGACCCAGGTACTGCACGCAATATCCTTTGTACCCTGAGTATCCATCCTTCCCCGTCGGGGATTTATTCCCCGTGGGGATAGGGATGGGAAGAAAATGTCCCCCGCGAGCGTTAGCGGGGACGAGGATAGGGAATTTTTTCCCACGTGGGAACGGGGATGGGGAGCCATTCCCCAACGGGGAATTCCCATTGCCATCCCTAATCTAAATAGATGGACAGCAAACAAGGTTTGTTTTCGGGGTAGGCCTGATCCTCCGTTGATATGCCATTTTGAAGAACCAAATAGCTTTGTTTGTTGAGCCTGATTAACATCTTGTTTGTTTTTTCCTCTTTCTTTTCTTTTTTTTCTTTTGCTTTGATCTAGCTTACGCCATGTAAATTCCCTTTTGAGTAAAATATGCTTTTGGGTAACCTCCACATTCTTTTCCTCAAGAAACAATCTTTGAAAAAAAAACCCATTTCTACTATTTGTTTGGTTCACTGCCATATTCTGCCATAGTTTAGTGTGACATGACACAGTTTTGTGTGTCAAAAATTGGTGTCACATTTGCAACAAAAATTGGCTAAACTATGAACCTATGATGGGCGTGTTTGATTCTAACAGTATGTTCATTTCAGGTTAAGTTTAGACTTAACTATTAAGTCTAAGTCAATTGAAAAGGCTAATTTCATTGACAGTTGAAGTCTAGCTTTTAACTATTATGTAATTTCTAAGCATTCTTTAAAATATTAGAAACAAAGTGGATCAACTTTGCAAATCATATACAAAACCCATGCAGGTACAACCGAAATTTTTTGTTTATAGTTTTTGTGACAAGCTCAAACTCTAGCGGCGAAACAAGCATTGGTAGATCCATAAGCCAAGGATAGTTTGATGTACAGTCTCTATGGGGAATAAGCTAATGTTAGGTTTTATGTCGAATATGTGTATAAGTAGATTACATGGACTCTGTGTTGTAATAGAAAGGGTTGGTTTAGAGTTAGAGTCGGACTCTATCTATGCCTCCACTATATAAAGGGAGGCAGCCCTGGTGTAACCAGACAACGACTTCATAATAGTAGCATTGGTAAGAGTAGGTCAACGGCCGGCATGTGGTCGTGACCTGGTCAGCCGGTGTGCTGCGGTATTATGTTTTGGGGGAGAGCGTCCATAATCAGAGCCCTACATATATAGGTGAAAACTGAACTGTGTTACCAAACATCGTCTCCTGGTGTCGTTCGTGATTTTGCATTGGCGGATATCCTAACAAGTGGTATCAGAGCTTGGTTGGCGAGTTTGGCCATACCTGAAGATCTAAGTGGAGACACGAGATTCATGCATACACGGGTGCCGCGAAAAATGCCTCATCAGTGCAAGGTGGAGCATGGCGGCGATCGACGATTTGATCGGTGGTATTGGACACTTCGGGCAGAAGGCTCGAACCGTTCGATGGGCTACCATTGGCAGGGATTGACCAGACGTGGTGATCTGGCCGACAAACTAGGCGGCGAGGTCGGCTAGCGACGTCGACGACCTCGATGTTCGTGATCACACCGGCAGGCGCAAAAGAATGTCGGATAGATCAGAATGGCGGGAGCAGTGATGCGGCCGGATGTTGGGGAGGCGCTGCATCACGACACTGGAGGCGAAGCTGTGCCGTAGATGTGGATATCCAGGGTGCAGCATGTTTTATCGGGCACGAACAACGTGGTGCGCAATGGTGGGCTAGGAAGCCTGCTTGGGGGCAACTATAATTCGGGTATAAGGTTTCGCGTAAGACGCTGTAACGACTTCAAGTTGGAGGTCATATTCTCCAATGTGGAGTTTGTTAGGTTTTGTGTCGAATATGTTTACAAATAGGTTATATGGACTCTGTGTTGTAATAGGCAGGGTTGGTTTAAACTTTAAAGTTAGAGCCAGACTCTAGCCAGGCCTCCTTTATATAAAGGAAGGCAACCCTGGTGTAACCGGACAACGACTTCATAATATTAGCATTGGCAAGAAGAGGTTTGCGGACGACATGTGGTCGTGACCTAGTCAATAAAGGGAGGCAGCCCTGGTGTAACCAGACAACGACATCATAATATTAGCATTAGCAAGAGGAGGTCTGTGGACGATATGTGGTCTTGACCTGGTCAGCCGGTGTGTTGCGATATTATGGTTTGGGGAGGAGCGTCCATAATTAGAGCCCCGCAAATGTTGGCAGAAGCTGAACTTCGTTACCAAACATTGTGTCTCCTGGTGTCGTTCGTGATCTTGCATCGACGCATATCCTAACAAGGCCATCTCATGGCCCACTAGCGATCTGGCTTCCCCCGAGACCCAACAGCCCCATGTCTATTGGCCCAATTGGAAGCACAACCTAGGTCCTGGCCCAACTCAGCCCAAAAGACTAGCCTGAAGGGAGAGGGGTGTCTCCATCTTTTAAGTTGTGCTCACCCATCAACAAATATCCGATGTGGGACTAAACCCAACAATCTCCCCCATCACACATCGGACCATCTGTCCTATACCGTGCGATCTCCTAGAGATGTTTCGGGTTATCGATCATGGCTCTGATACCACTTGTTGGAGTCCGCTGCGATCTGGCCATCTCATGGCCCCCCAGCGATCCAGCTCCCCCCGAGACCAACACCTGGTCTCGGGCCCAGGTCCTCGCATCTATTGGCTCAACTGGAAGCACAATCCAGGTCTTGGCCCAACTCAACACAAAAAGACTAACCTGAAGGGAGATGGGTGCCTCCACCTTTTAAGTTGTGCTCCCCCATCACAAATATCTGATGTGGGACTAAACCCAACAATCTCTCCCACAACAGTTCCACATCTATTGGCCCAACTGGAAGCACAACCCAGGTCCTGGCCCAACTTAGCCTAAAAGACTAGTCTGAAGGGAGAGGGGTGCCTTCACCTTTTAAGTTGTGCTCACCCATCAACAATATCCAATGTGGGACTAAACCCAACAATCTCCCCCATCACACATCGGATCATCTTTTCTACACCGTGCAATCTTCTGTAGACGTTTCGGGTTACCGATCATGGCTCTGATACCACTTGTTGGAGCCAGTTGCGATCTGGTCATCTCATGGCCCGCTAGCGATCCGGCTGCCCCCGAGACCAACACCTGGTCTCAGGCATAGGTCCCCACATCTATTGGCCTAACTAGAAGCACAATCCAGGTCCTGGCCCAACTCAGCCCAAAAGACTAGCCTGAAGGGAGAGGGGTGTCTCCATCTTTTAAGTTGTGCTCACCCATCAACAATATCCGATGTGAGACTAAACCCAACAATCTCCCCCATCACAACCATCTGTCCTACACCGTGCGATCTCCTGGAGACGTTTCGGGTTACCAATCATGGCTTTGATACCACTTGTTGGAGCTCACTGCGATCTGGCCATCTCATGGCCAGCTCACGATCTGGCTCCCCCCGAGACCAACACCTGGTCTCGGGTCCAGGTCCCACATCAATTGGCCCAACTGGAAGCACAACCCAGGTACTGACCCAACTTAGCCCAAAAAACTAGCTTGAAGGGAGAGTGGTGCCTCCACCTTTTGGGCTCGTTTGGAAGGCGTTTTCCCCGTCGGGATCTCAGCCTGATCCCGGGGACGGAAGCTCGACCTGAGAAATTTCCACGGGGGCAATCGAGGGTACGTTTGGCAGCCCATTCACCCGAGGAATTTTGCTCTTCCCCCGTCGAATCCCCGTGGAAATCACGTCCGTCTCTTGACTCGTGGAATGTTCCCTCATTGTCTCCCTCCCGAGTTCCGATTTGCTCGCCTCCACAAACCTATCCGCCGCCAGCTCCCTCGCTCCCAACTCGCCTCCGCATGTCCCCTCCCCTCCTCTCCGCCCCCGTCTCTGGTCCCCTCCAACCCCTCCGCCTCCACCTCCCTGCCGTGGCCGCCTTTGGCCCCCTTCTAAGTTCTAGATCCCAATCTCATGATCTGCTCCAAGCAAGACAAGATCTCCTCTCTTCTTGCAATGTTGTTGGATTTGTGTTTGGGAGAAAATACAGATATGCGAAATCATCGCAAAATATCTGAAGATTTGCATTCAGTGAATCGCAAAATTGTTTTGAATGATTTGAATCGTTTTGAATGGTTTGAATATGCATTGTTTTGAATGATTGATTAGCAAATTGTTGTACATCGGTGAACGGTTGGCAAATATTTAGCTCATTGTCTTGTGTAGCTAAGCAAATGCGTCAAAGCACCGCTTGGGGAACAGGTCGAAGGGAAATATCCCTGAGATCCTTAATGGCGCAAAAAACCCCGTGGGGGCATTTTGATCCCAGGGTTAATAACCCCCTTGCAGTCAAATGAGCCTTTTAAGTTGTGCTTTCCCATCACCAATATCCGATGTGGGACTAAACCCAACAGCTAAGGATAAGGGAAGCGTATACATATTTTCTCGAGACACACCGAGCTTAATTGCAAGATTGACCTAGTAAAAACGAAAGTTTATTTTATTGATCCGACAATGCTAAAGAGCTGTCGATAAAAGTTGGCCTAGCAAAGGCCAAAGTATATCTTTAGCAATCCAACAGCGTCAAAAAATCATCGCGGTAAAATATTTTTCCTTTTATTTTTTAAGAAAAAACGTTCCTCCTCTTCCATGGCTCCCTTCAGTTTCCTTTGAAGAAACAACCCCTCTAAACCACCCTGTAAAACACTATTCATATCTCTGTGATTAGTGTTTTACAGGGTTGTATAAAGAGGCTGTCGGGGACGCTCTACATTATTTGATGCTACAAGGAGGGGAAACCGCACCTTTCTGTGGAGCAGAAGCAATAAGTTGGAGAATGGAGACGTAAGAGAGAGGTCGCTCCGACGGGCCGACCCATCTGGCGCGCGCTGGTCAAACTGAAGCGACGCCGCCTTGTACTGCTGCTGCAGCCTGCATGCCCCCGCAGGATTGTGCGCCACGCGACAGACACCTCGATGTCGCCCGTGATGACCCCAGGGAAAAAAAAAGAAAAGAAAAGAAGAAGAAGCAAAACCAGCGCTGCTCGCGTGTTCCTTCGCACGGCCGCTTCGCTAGCTGCAGCAGCGATCGAGCATATGGTTCACTCCACCGATGCCCCGTCCTTCTCACGGTACCTGTATCTGTATGGCTGTACTGTGCACGGACGGGCATGCCCATGGCGCCAAGTACGGCGGCGCCGCCGGCGCCGGGGTTAAAAATAGCCGGTGCAGATCAGATCGTCGACGGCAGGAGCATCCTCGCCGCGGTCCCGATTCGGTCTAGAAAGTTCGTTATTTTTTAGACGGCCTATTCACCATTTCTAATAGCTTATAATTTTTCTTAAAGATTTTAGAAATATTGTTAAATAATTTTTTAGCCTTTTTAAATTTCTTTTTAAAGTCTCTCAACTTATCCAACTACAGTACATCAAAATCAAACCACGATCGTGAAAGGCCGAAAACCGGCGCCAATAATGTATGACGTCATGGTTCGACAAACTGGCTGAGCCCTTAAAAATCACACTGCCTAAATTCTCCAATTTGAAAAATCACATATTAATTTCTTTCGTACGAACAGAAAAATATGATTAACCGGTTAATCATGGAAAATTGGAAACCATGCTGGCCATTCAAGCTGTTTAGATCAAACGATAATCGCTCGAAAATCACACTCGGCGAATCATTTTTTTTGCGTCCCTACGCAAGGGCGGAAGCGTGGAGCTAGGGCCTTGTTTGTTTCGGATTAATGTAGCGTTGCGTTTCGCTGTAGCAAATTTGTGATCCCCTCAAAATACGACTTAACAAGTTCAAAAAATTATGAAAAAAATATTTTGCAAACTTTAAGAAGTACTATTTAAAACCCCACAAAAATGACTACAAAACATCACATCATTTGGCCTATACAAAAATAACAAATTTTCATTTAATTTAATTTAATTTAATTTAATCTGAAACAAACAAGGCCTCTAGCGCGCTTCAACTCCGCAACCACGACGAGCAATAAACTAATTCCACATTTAGTGCTCGATCATGAGTGATGACTGACTACTTGCTGCTAGCTAGAGACTATGCTGATCATTTTCGTTTCTATTTATTTTCTCATTTTTGTATCTTTTTATTTGAAGTCCAAATCACGTAGTACAAATTTTATAATTCATCTAAATTATTAATGAACTCATTTTAAATATTTTTAATTTTTTTTGAATTTTTTTATCTTTATTGTTAAAATTGTTCCAGCAGACAAAATAGATTTGTTCCAGGAGGCTATACTTATTGTTTCAGTAGACCAAATACATTGTTCCAATAGGTATACAAGTTGTGGTCCATCAGATTGGACATATCGTTCCAATTGGTTTAGCCTATTGTTCCAACATACCAAATACATTGTTCTAATATGTATACAAATTGTTCCATCAGGCTAGACATATTTGTTCCAATTGGGTTTAGCCTATTATTCCAGTAGGCAAGATATATTGCTCCAACAAGCTAGACTCATTGTTCCAGCAGACCAAATACATTGTTCCAATAGGTATACAAGTTATTCCATCAGACTAGACATACTATTTCAATTGGGTTTATCTTATTGTTTCCGCAGACCAAATACATTGTTTCCAATATATATACAAGTTGTTCCATCAGACTAGACATTTTTTGTTCCAATTTTTGTTTTAGCCTATTATTTCAGCAGACCAAATACATTGTTCTAATAGGTATACAAGTTGTTCCATCATATTGACTTTTCCAATTGGTTTTAGCATATTGTTCTAGTAGATCAAATACATTGTTTCAATAGGTATACAGGTTGTTCAATCCGACTAGACATATTGTTCCAATTGGTTTCAGCGTATTGTTCTAGCAGACCAAATACTAAGTTATTTCATCAGACTAGATGTATTGTTCCAATTAGTTTTAGCATATTGTTCCAGCAGGCCAAATACATATTGTTCCAATTGGTTTAGCGTATTGTTCCGGCAAACCAAATACCAAGTTGTTCCATCATACTAGATGTATTGTTTCAACTGGTTTTAGCGTATTGTTCCAGCAGACCGAATACCAAGTTGTTCCATCAAACTAGATGTATTGTTCCAATAGGCCAAATTAATTGTTCCATCAGTATAGACAAATTGTTTCGATAAAAATTATAAGTTGTGGTCCATCATATATTGTTCCAATTGGTTCTAGCCTATTATTCTAAGAGACCAAATACATTGTTTCAATAGGTATACAAGTTGTTCCATCTGACTAGATATATTGTTTCAATTGGTTTCAGCGTATTGTTCCAGCAGACCAAATACCAAGTTGTTCCATCAGACTAGATGTATTGTTCCGATTAGTTTTAGCATATTGTTCCTACAGGCCAAATACATTGTTCCAATAGGTATACAAGTTGTTTCATCAGACTAACATATTGTTCCAATTGGTTTAGCGTATTGTTCCGGCAGACCAAATACCAAGTTGTTCCATCAGACTAGATGTATTATTTCAATTGGTTTTAGCGTATTGTTTCAGCAGGCCGAATACCAAATTGTTCCATCAAACTAGATGTATTGTTTCAATAAGCCAAATTAATTGTTCCATCAGTATAGATAAATTGTTTCAGTAAAATTTATACAAGTCATGATCCATCATATATTGTTCCAATTGGTTTCAGCCTATTATTCTAGCAGACCAAATACATTGTTCCAATAGGTATACAAGTTGTTCCATCCGACTAGACATATTGTTCCAATTGGTTTCAGCATATTGTTCCAGCAGACCAAATATCAAGTTGTTCCATCAGACTAGATGTATTATTTCAATAGGGCAAATTAATTGTTCCATCAGTATAGACAAATTGTTCTAGTAAAATTTATACAAGTTGTGGTCCATGACATATTGTTCTAATTGGATTAGCCTATTGTTTCGGTAGACCAAATACATTATTCCAATAGGTATACAAGTTCCATCAAACTGACTTTTTTGTTTTCAATTGGTTTTAGCCTATTGTTCCAGCAGACCAAATACATTGTTCCAATAAATATACAAGTTGTTCTAACAGACTAGACATATTGTTCCAATTGGTTTCAGCGTATTGTTCTAGTAGACCAAATATCAAGTTGTTCCATCAGACTAGATGTATTGTTTCAATTGATTTTAGCATATGATTCTAATTGGATTAGCCTATTGTTTCAGCAAAACAAATACATTGTTCCAATAAGTTACAAGTTGTTTCATCAGACTGGACATTTTTTTGTTTCCAATTGGTTTTAGCCTATTGTTCGAGCAGACCAAATACATTGTTCCAATGTATACTAGTTGTTCCATCAGACTAGACATATTGTTCCAATTGGTTTTAGCCTATTGTTCCGTCAGACCAAATACCAAGTTGTTCCATCAGACTAGACACATTGTTCAAACAGGCCAAATTAATTGTTCCATTAGTATAGACAAATTACTCTAGTAAAATTTATATAACAACATGGGTCTTGTTTCGTTCGTAAAAATGCGGGGAACACGTTGTTGAAAACGGTTAGTGTATTAGAGCTTCCAATAAAAAAAATATGATGGCTGAAAGAAAATACAAAATGGACTCCGTTGATATCAGCATGTAAATTAATGGCTTTGTTTTTTCTCCACGTGCATGTAACATTAGCAAGTTCTAATGAGCGGCTCATGCATGTGAGGAGACAAGCAACCATGCGGAGCCATGCAACCACGCGAGGCGAGGCTTGGCTGGGCTGACATGCGCGGGCGTCCGATCGAATCAAGTTTCATCGGACGTCCGTTCCAGAGTCGTTCCCTTGTTGTTTAGTCTTATAAATATCTTTTTAAAGTCCCTCAACTTATCCAACTACGTCAAAATCAAACCACGAACGTGGATAAAAAGACCGAAAACCGGCACCGACAATGTGTGACGTCATGGTTCGACAGACCGGCCGAGCCCTTAAAAATCACTGCCCGGTGATTAACCGGTTAATCATGGAAACCATGCTGGCCGTTCAAGCTGTTTAGATCAAACAATAATCGCTCGAAAATCACACTCAGAGAATCATTTTATTGCGTCCCTACGCAGGGGCGGAAGCGTGGAGCTAGGTTGAGGCCTGTTCCCTATAAGGCTGTCTCCAACAGGAATCCCTAAATTTGATCCCTTATAACCTCATATACGGGTTCGCTTTAAAAAAATCTCACCCTATATTTCTTCCATCTCCAATAGCGTTCCCTATATGGAGAATTGTATAGGGGGAGGAGAGAGAACCCCTATATATAAGGGGATGAAGAGAAAAACCCTATTTTAGGGAGCGGAATAGGAAATGCTGTTGGAGCACATAGGGAAGAATCCATCCCCTATTTTAGGGTAGAGGATGCTTTACGGGAGCTTGTTGGAGACAACCTAAAATAAACTTTTTTGACATCAACCAGTAAAAATATAGCATAAAATTAATCCAGGACGTATGCATCCATGCATTCGTGAGGCAAAACATCATCAAACCAAGTATACTACCCGGGGGCCGGGTCATCAGTCATCAGCAGCTAATCTCCGTGGATTAATAATTAAAGAAAAGGCCAAATTAAGATCGGAGCGACAAGGATGGGCCAGGATCCGATGGGATCGAAAGCTAGCGGGGCAACGAATCCACGCCTATATTTAAAGAAAAAATTATATGCGCCTCGATCGAATGGCGAAGTAAACTAGGGCAAATTAAAGAAACCGAGGAGCATCAAGGCATCATCGAGCACGGCGGTGGCGTCGGAACAGCTCCAGTGCAGCGAGCGCGTGGGATAAACACAGGATTATTTTTGAAAGGGATAAACACAGGATTATTGATGCGAATGTGCTGAACAACAGTCGCCCCTGATTTTTTTCGTTTTCCAGCAGTCCACCGTCTATTGAGCTATTCTGTTTTTTTTTTGGTTCGCGGCTCGGTTGGGTTTGATTTTGCTGAGCCAAAAATTAAAGTTTTTTTTTCATAGAGGCTAAAACATTATTTACAAATTATTTTTAAAATCTTTGAGTAAAATCCTATAAAGTCTCCAAAACATTATTGCAAAATGTTACACCGAATAGTCTGTGTAAAAATGATAAATTTTGGTCCAACCAAATAAAATCGGACCCAACCGCGAATCAAAGAGGACCTTAGTACAATGGTACAAAATTTAGTTAATTATTTTGTAGTGGAAAAAATACATACACAAGTTTTCAAAAAAATTGTTTGATTTGTCTGGTTTGTTGTTGATTTTTGTAGAAATTTACTTCGCGGGTTCTTTTTTTTGGTTAAACATGTAGATATATTTTGTTTAAAAATTTGGTATTTAGACTTTTCTATCGTAGTTTAATTTTAACTACCCTTGGTTAGTTGAATGCCAGAAATCTAAATGGTTTTATACGGTCGGACCGTAGGACATGTAACAAAAATAGGCACATGTGGGTTATGTGATAACATTTTTGCTCGTTTCATCGATCATATAATGGCATCTACATGCAACTTAGGTTATGTTATTTTGAGCTGATCTAAATGGATGAACAAATTACTGAATTTTGAGAGGTTTTTGAGGCAATCCTGAGATTCAGATCCATTTCGTTTGACTTGCTTTTTAAAGCGTTCATCTTCGAAACAACAAAAAAAAACAGACTTAAAATAAACAGAGCACATGCATTTTTTAAAAGTAGATAAACCGTTAAATTGTTAACTTAAAAAAAGTCTTGACCGGTGTCATTTCTCACATCTTTAAACTTTACCACGTCTATCCAGATAACCCATAAACAAACAGGGCGCCACAGAGATCGGGAACGGGGCCGCGCCGGGAGCCTGCCGCGCGCACGCACGGGCGCCGACTCCGAGGCGTGTTTTCCTTTTCTCTGACCGCGCCGGCACATGCGTCGGCGGCGGCGGCGTCGGCGCCGGCAGAGCTTGGCGCGAAATGGAGTTCCCGCGAGCCGTCCCACCGCCGCTGTAATTCTTCTTCCCTGGCGCCGCCACCCGGCGTCGAGCTATACGCGGCCTTGGCTGCCAACGAGCGATATTTATAATTTTTTTGTCTTTCCAATTTCGGAGATGTCTACCGATCGATTCCTCCTATACTTTCTGGATCGCTGCAAACCAAGAAGGGAACTCGATTAATCTCTACTCCATTTTCGATTCTCCATGCACGAAGACGTACGTGCTTCCCAGCACGAGCCAAATTAAAACAATTGAAGCCGGGCTTGCGCTGAAGCTGGGACGAGCGCGCGCGCGCGCACACACACACGTGTGGGTCGTGACCACACGGGGTGGAGCTCGAGCCCGGGCTTGGCTGGCTCCCCTGCCCGTGCGCGCGTGCGTGCGTCGGTGGTGGATCCGAGAGCCAGGATGCATCCATCCATTCATTGCGCTGTGCATGGGAGCCGCTCGCTCGCTCGCTCGCTCGGTCGCCTGCGTGCCAGGTGGCTGCTGCATGCATGGACCCAACTCCCAAGCGCAGCTGCAGGAGCCAAGAAAAAAGCACATGCATCTGCATGCAACCTCCACGAAACTTCACCGCGCCGACATTGACAGGACCACCCAACCTCCGCCTCCATGATCTGATCAAGGCCTTGTATATTTCAGCTCAACTTAGCGTAAGGACTCAAATTTTACTGAAACGCTGTGCCACGCTACACTAAGCTGAAATATACGAGGCCTAGCTCGCACACCCGTTACGCGCGTGACGAGACACGCTCAAGTACGTACGCGAGCTTGTTTTACGTCGATAAAACAGATTCTTTTCCCTCCGTACACGTACGTGGCTGTAGACATATTCGAGATTTGGTCTCGCTCCACTGTTTGTGTGCTTTGAACCCACTATGCCTCGCATGCAATTTTGGAAAATTTAAAAACCTTGCCTTTTGAAATTCTTTGGTAAGGTCTATCCCTCCACTCATCACAATTCGTTCTGCCTCACTCTGTTGTCGGTGCTGGCCGCAGCGGTGGCAACCATAGTATGATATCACTCTAAGCCGTGTCACCTCTAGTCGTGCCACTGCAAGGACAGACGCAACACGTAGGCAGCATGGGTGACTTCTTGGGCTGCTCCTTCGGCGCTCCCTACTCTCGGGCTCCTACCCCGTCCAGTCATCCTTCCTCGCCTTCTCAGCCCTCGCCGTCTTCTCACAATCTCGGCTAGACTGCTCAAAATTCCTAGATACAGCACTGTGCCACTTGAAGTTGACTGATGTTGTGTTTCGTCACTTTAACCGAAGCGGCAACTTAGATTGTGATCGCTGGTGGTAAGCATGTGTTGGGAGAAGCAGTCTGGATTGGGCAGAAGAAGAGAGAATAAGATCAGTGAGAGGAGGAATGAAAGGTTCGATGATAAGGCTTTAAAAGATGTAGTGACTTTTTTCCCCAGAAGAAACTTAACATAAGGGAGTAAGGCAAAGTACGGATCTCGGAGCATATATTCTTATGGTCCTTGATGTTCCTGGAGCAGCACTGGAGTTGCATTTCAATTATCAAACCCTCAATCATGCATGGCGACGCGAACGAACGATAGCTACCGGGGCGCCATCACGCATGCATCGATGGATGGAGATTGGAGCCTGATAGCTAGGGTTGGGCTGGTGGTTTCGGCCGGCCGTCAGTTGAAGTTCGGTCTCGTGTAATCGCATTCTGATATGATTGTGCAGCGATCATGTCCAATTAAGTTAGTTAAGCATGCGGCATTAATTCTTGATCCCCTGATGTATTATATTAGCATATGGTCATGCATGTTGTATATATATAGTATCTTTCCCTTTCGACAATGGCGTTACGAATTGAGATTACCATCGAGCGCTTGCACAGAAGTACATGTTTCTTTCCAGGATCTCAGTCTCACAACTCACAAGGTCACGATCTCACCTAAACTAACCAACGTACACACACAGATTGATTAAAATAACAAATACGAGCTGGCCCTGGCCGCTGTAGTCAGTGTCATCATCCCCTGGCGTCTTCTTGCTAGCAAAACAAAGCCACTGTGTCGATCAACGCCAGTCTGATCGATTTTGATAGCCAAATGAGCATCGATGCATCAACGCAAAAAAAGAAAAAAGAAATATTTTTTCCTGTTACCCCTCCATTAATTGGGTCCGTACTCCGTAGTCCCCCTAGGCCGTAGCTGGCTAGCAAAACGCGATAGGAGTGGAGGCTCGGCTCGATGCCTCGATCGGCTCAGTGAAACTGGCCAGCTGAAATTCTAGCTTGGCTTGGCTTGTTTATTTGTTTTTTTTTAACAAACAGGCAGGCGCTCTGCCATTTCATTAAGAAGAAGAGAACTGTACACTGTATAAAGACTTAGTCACTGCTTGGCTTGTTTGTGTCTCGCGACCAGCTTTGTTGGCCCACAGCCTGGCCACATGAGCACTTCGTCGATTCTTTGTAAGTTTTGTTGTATGCTATACTGTGACGTCACATTTGGCTTTTAGCCCAATCCAGCCCAAACATATGGGATATTATGACATTGCGAGGGGATATCAATCCCCTCATCTTGTATTGTCGTCGCCCCTGTTTCCTAGGAGATCGACACCGCCCCCGCCATTCATGAGCAGTGTAGTTGCTGCTCATGGACAGCATCGCGGTGCCTAGGCCGTGGCCGCCGCGCCCTCGCCTGGGCCGCTCCCTGCAGCCCTGTACTGTTCCCACGGGCACAATAACCACGTGCGCTGTGGGACCCGTCTTTGACATCCACCGGTCGCCGAACAATTGCTAAAAAATCTTCGAAAAATCGCTGAAAAAAACACCTCCAACTCCAGATCCAATAACAATCTTCGAGCTCTTGAGCAGGTTTCGCAGCCCGCCACTGTGCACCACGTCGCCTCGTGCACGACAAAACATGCCTCACCTGGCTATCCGCATCCACGCCACAACTTCACCTCTAGTATCGTGATGCAGCGCCTTCTGTGCAACATCCGGTTGCATCACTGCTCCCACCGTTCCGATCTATTTGGCTCCCTTCCGCGCCTGCCGATCTGATCACAAACACCGAGGTCGTCGCCATCGCTTGCCGACCTCGTCGGCTAGTTTTTCGGCCCTTGATCACCTGGTCTTGATAGATCCCTGCCAACGGTAGCCCATCGAACGGTTCGAGCCTACTGCCCGAAGTGTTCGACACTACCGATCGAATCGTCGATCGCCACCGCCATGCTCCACCTTGCGCCGATGAGGTGTTTTTTGCGGCGCCCGTGTATGCATAAGCCTCGTGTCTCTCCATAGATCTTCCGTATGGCCAACCTCACCAACTAAGCTCTGATACCACTTAATAGGATATACGCCAATGCAAGATCACGAACGACACCAGAAGACACGATATTTGGTAACGCAGTTCAGTTTTCGCCTACATCTGCGGGGCTCTGATTATGGGCAGTCCTCCCCAAACCATAATACCGCAGCACACCGGCTGACTAGATCACAACCACATGCTGGTCTCTGACCTCCTCTTGTCTATGCTATTATTATGATGTCGTTGTCATGGTTATATCAGAGCTGCCTTCCTTTATATAGCAGAGGTCTGGTCAGAATCCGACTCTAACTCTAAACCAACCCTGCCTATTATAACATAGAGTTCATGTAACCTATTTGTACACAAATTCGATACAATACCTAACAGCACGGAACACGATTCACTCGGCTTTAGTTAGTTATTCCTGACCTTTACGATCGACCATGCACGCAGCACAATCTTGAGGCCTGCCAGGAGAATACAGCTTTTCTTGATCTCGATGGAAAGAGAGATCTTTTAGTTTTATTATGGCAGTCGGTGGAGGCAAAGAATCTTGGCGCTTACTTCTCAAAACATGCTTCCATCTGTCAGGAAGTGGAGGGTACTTTGAGAAAATGTCGTCTTGTTCACAAAAAAAGTAAGCCCAATTTTTCGGCCCAAATGATGAGATTTGCTAAGGCTGAAATCTCACAGTTGGACCGGGCCATGCTGTTTCGGCCCAAACTCTCGTCAGGACAAAGGGTCACTTCATAGTCGAGTTGGAACTCGGAAGCTTCTCTGCATGACGACAAGTCATGGTCAACGAGCGGAACGCACAATGGAGAAATCAAAAACGAAATGCCCAAAAAAACACACGAAATGCTCCATAAATTGATGGCTAAACTGTGTTTACACTCTGCTCATTCATCAAATGGGGAGCTGAGCAAATAACTGTATTTACATTCATCAAAGAATCGAACACAAAACTGTATTTACACTCTGCACATGAAGCAAATCACGTCTCCTCCTCAACTGGGGGAGCTTAGTTTCCCTTGGTTGATCACTCGTTGCCTTCAGCAATGGTGCTCAGCCTTTGCACGGCTGCGCGACGACGAGCAGCGCTGCTCCGGTGACCAGCTCCATTGCTCGTCTTTCCCCCCGTCCGGTCGCCGGGAACCGTCTCGTGCGTGTCGTCGTATCCACCGGCAGGTTCGCCCTCGGCGTCGGCGACTGGCTGCACTCGGCCCTTCCGCCGCCGACGTCGATCCTGCTTGACGGCCGGCCCACCGCCGTTCTTGCCCTTCGGAGCCACGCCGGCGGCCGCGCCGAGGGCGGCGCTGGCCTTGACGGCGAGCGCGGCCATGTCTTGCCCGGAGAGCGGGCGGCCGAGCATGGACAGGGGCAGCACGAAGTAGAGCTGCCCAGCCTGGAGGTCCTCGTGCGCCGCCAGCGCTCGCACCGGCGCGTCGAGGTAGAGCTCGTCGGAGCAGCAGACGAAGCAGGGCCCGCGGCGGCGGCCGCCTCCCAGCGCGTCGTGCGCCGTGGCCGGCGCCGCGAGCTGCGCCATGGAGCCGTCGGATGCCACGACCACCATGGCCGTGGGGATCCCCTGCGCGAACGTCGACCCCGCCGCCGCCGTCGAGCGCGACACGCGAGAACCCATCGAATCCTTCAAGGCGCAGCGCAGTATCTGTCGTGAAATCGTGATGGACCGAGTTCGCTGGCTCGCTGTGGATATGGCTCGACCGACGCAGCAAGGCCATGGATTCTTTTATAGGGGAAAGCTCTGGTCGGGAAAGTTGGCGCGAACGGATGGCGACATGCTCAGGTCAGGTCAGGTGGTGACGCAGGCGAGGGCGTCACAAGCTCACAACCGGAGAAGAGTCAGTAGGTCAGTAGCTCTGCACTGCCGTGCGCAGCTCAGCTGGGAGGTCAACGGCGCGCGGGAGGAAGGAGCCGTCGCTGGAAAGTCGGAATTATGGATAGGAGATGTCGCCGAGAGATCGAAAGGTTGGTGATTGGTGAAACCGTGAGAGCGACAGGTGTGCCCGTGTGTGGGGGCGCTTGTGGCGGTCGACATCGTCACGGCTCGCGTCAGGTGGCATTGGCAATGGCGTTCGGCACTTCGCACGGCGCACGAGCGATTGGACTGAGGGATTGATGAATCTGACAATACCGTCAAACGAGCCATTGTTTTAAATCGAAATCGCTATTCCACGCCTGCAATTTGCTTTTTGTGCGTGCAATTGGCCTGTCATTTTTTCCCCCTGTCTAGGGTATTTTTTTTTACCGCTTTTTTTTTTGAAAAACATGTATGTTATGTTGAATTATTTTAAAGACTCGTTAAATGGGAGAATGATCTGTTTTCCTTGTTTTAATGATATTAAGTTTGATAGCTTTAACTCGTATGAAACCGGGCTCACGAATTTTTGATCCAGTGACATTCTTCGCTCACGAATATTTGATCCAGTGACATTCTTCCTATTTTTCTTAGTTTAATATTGATTTTGTCTATGTTACTCAAGTTTTTTGTCCAGTTTGCCCTTGCCCTGTCTCTTCTCCTCCTCCCTGAGACTGTTTGCCCCGCCTCCTTCGAGCTCCGCCACGGCCTCCTCCTTGGCCATCACGCCCCGCTGTCTTCCACCTCCGCTCCGCCCACGCGCTCTGCCTCCGCCCTGATGCGGTGTCGATGCGGTGGGCGCGACAGCGATGGCGGGGAGGTGAGGTGAGGTCGACAGTAGCATGGTGGCCGTGCGTGGAGAAGTGTGACGCCGCCGGCCGTCCCTAGGGAAGAGGAGGCGGCGTCCCCGCGCGGAGAACATGGGACGACCCCGAGCCGCCGGCCGCCGGCCGCCGCTCGAGGATGGGGTGGCCTCGCCGGGCCACGTGGGAGGATGGGGCGGCCTCGCGTCAGCGGAGAGAAGGCTGATGGGGTCGGCCGCACGTAGGGAAGAGGAATGGCGTGGGAGGTGGTGCCGGCCTTGGCCCCGACGTGGTAAGCCGCAGCCATAGGGAAGAAAGCGAAGGAGAGGGGAGAAGAAGAGAGTTAAACAGGGGCAAACTGGGCAAACCACATGAGTAAAATAGAGAAAATCAATATTAAACTGAGAAAAATAGGAAGAATATCACCGAGATCACAAATTCTTGTGCCCAATGTCATACGCGTAAAGACGATCGAACTTAATGTCATTTGGAACAGGACCGTCGAATTGGGTGTTAAACATGTCATTCTCCCTCGTTAAATTGGATCATCTTGTTAACTCAAATTTTAATTTGATTTTGTTAGAATTCAACGTATTATGTTTTTCGTCTGTATAGAATTTTGCTAGTAGCATGTCATCTAAGAATACTCTATATATTCTTCACGAAAGGCGTGCGCCTTTGCACCATGTTCGAGTCCTGGTAAGTGGTAGCCCATTGCATGTACGTTTTTTTATAGCAAAGCTAGAAGAAGCTCTAAAACTTGCTGCAAATTGTTGTACTGTAAATTTAGAGCTTCGCTGAAAATTTCCTTCACACTAAAAGATTCCTTCGTCCTACCAGACACTCTATCGATGCAGCAATTTTTATAACTTCTCCTAGTATATGCAGGTGTTTGTGGTTTAGTCGATCCAATTTTTTTTATATTTCCTAGTTAGAAGTTTGTTAAAGCTAACATGGATATATCATTGCCCTTGCAGAGCCTCCTAATCCCATTTATATGATCACATTCGGCCTCTGCTCTTATGCCCTATTACATTCACAGTTTAATACTAGTTTGTGTGGCACTATTGACCAGTCAAACCATTTTTGAGTAGCATAAAGATACTTATATCCATGCCTTTTAATATGTTGGAAAATAAGATAAATCACTAAAAAAAATATAGAATTTGTAAAAAAGAATACGAGAAAACTTTTAAATTGGTTTAGAAAAAAAAACGAACACTCAAATGTGCGGGTGCAATTATTTTTTAATGTTTAATTTTATATTAAAAGTAAGGTACCTAGTGTCACAAAAATTTTAGAACTGGATTGCAAAAAAAATAAAAAAATAAAAAAAAATTGATAGGGCTACCAAAGATCACCAACCAAGCATAAGCATGCATAGCACTATCAACCTGTCACTCGGATTGACGGACAATTCAACTCATAGCCGTTTACTTGCCATCCACGACACAGGAGCATAATCCCACAAACGGGCGAGCCTGATGGTTGGAAATGTACGAGCACAGATATATACCTTTCAACGTTGACGCAACGCACAGCCAGACCAAATTTCGCCACGAAAACCACGGACAAAAATCACGTGGCCATGTATATGTGGAGTGGGGTTGATTAGAAATGCGGAGCGGATAAACATTATGAGACGGAGGTCGTATTACTTTAACAGTGGGATCATTTGATGAAATCATGTGATACTTTACGAAACTTTATAGAACAAAAATTAACGACAATTTTTTCTTCTCTCTGGCGCGATAGCTGCTTGAATTTTGTTTACCAGACGACACTTGCCTTGACACTTGATTTACCTGCTTCAATCAGATGATCTTGACATTTGTTTGATGCCTAGGATAAAACCATGAAAAAGTCTTCCGAAACTTTCTTTGGTTTTTTTAAAAAAACACCTGCATCAAATAAGGTAAAGGAAATGCGTGCATGCAGGTATGCAGGAATTCACGGAAGCTATTCACTTGCTTTCAGTTAAAAAAAGTTCCTTTTTCTTTGTGAATGCATGCATGTAGGTCAGGAATTCGCAGGAAAACGTGAGTGACATCTCTACGATGCAGTGGTGTACAGTCGCGTAGTCGCACTCATCTTTTATCACTAAACCAATACATATATGCAACCAAACAACTCCTAAACAACTTTGGATTGCATCTCATCAGCCTGGCAGGCCATATGTAGGCAACCAAACGGGCCCCGTAGAGAACAGCAAGCTCAAGCTCAAAGCATGAAGCAGAAATCACAAACGAAATGCGCTAAGGGCTAGCCGGCTAGGCATGCCTTTCCATAACTCAAAAACTTTGAATTGACACATGAAGGAATCGAATACAAAACTGTATTTACAGTACTGCTCTGCACATGGATGGTGGATCTCCTCCTCAAATGGGGAAGCAAGCAACCAACTTGGTGAACTCGCTGGATCATGCATCAACCCGGCCGTGATCGATCACTCATTGCCTTCAGCAATGGCGCCTAACCTTTGCGTGGCCGCGCGACGATGAGCAGCGCCGCTCCGGTGCCCAACTCCATTTCTCGTCTTCCCCACCGTCAGGTCGCCGGAAACCGTCTTGTATGCGTCGTACTCGTCGTATCTACCGGGGGCGCGGTATCCGTCGTGTTCGCCCTCGGCGGCGAGTGGCGCTACTCGACCGTTCTGCCGCCGTCGCTCGTGCTTGACGGCCGGCTCCCCGCCTTTCTTGCCCTTCGACGCCACGCCTGCGGCGGGACGGTCCGCGACGACGCCGACGCCGGCTGACCCGAGGGCGGCGCTGGCCTTGACGGCGAGCGCGGCCATGTCCTGGCCGGACAGCGGCCGGCCGAGCATCGACAGCGGCAGCACGAAGTAGAGCTGCCCCGCCTGGAGGGCGTCGCGCGCCGCCAGCGCGCGCACCGGCGCGTCGAAGTAGAGCTCGTCGGAGCTGCAGACGAAGCAGGACTCGCGGCGGCGCGCACCTTCCAGTGCCTCGTGCGCCGTGACCGGCGCCGCGTACTGCGCCATGGAGCCGTCGGACGCCACGACCACCATGGCCGTGGGGATCCCCTTCTCCAACCCCGCCGCCGCCGCCGTCGAGCGCGACACGCAGGAACCCATGGAATGAATCCTTCTCAGTATGGTAGATAGAGCTAGAATCTGTGGTGAAGTCGTGATCGATCGAGTTCGCACTTCGCAGTGGATGTGGCCTGTGGGTGGATGGAGTTAGGACTTGGCTTCTTTTATAGTCCTAGGTGCGATCTGTCTGGGAGATCTCGGTGGAAGCGGATGGCGACGTGCTCACCTGTTGACGCAGGCGAGGGCGTCACCCCTGCACTGCAGTGTAGTCGCGCAGTCAAAGCTGGACAGGAGGGATGAATCTTGGGCGCGACTCGTCATCGCTGCACTAAAAATTAAGTTTCGATGGATGTCTTTTAAATTAATCAATTAAGAAAGTTTTGATGGATGTTTTTTAATTATTGCAAGTTCAATCAAAGGGGAAAAAAAGTATATAAGTACATAAGAAGCTATCTATATAACTACGTGCCAAAATAGTACTCCCTCTGATTATTTTGTTTGATTTCTTTGATTTTTGACTTGTGTCAAACAAAAAAAAGGAGATAGTATATAAACATTTTTATAGTTAAAATGTACACTTTTACAACATCGAATTATATATAAATTTAGTTATTTACTAGTGTAAATACGTCGGGTGAGATTTCATCTATTTCCGAGCGACCGATAGAGAGCAATTCCGGTGAATCTTTGGACCAAGGGACATGCGCTTTTGCCTTATGCATTTTGTGCGATAGTAGACTCTCTGTCATAGATGAGCATATATAGTCATATAGAGAAGTCGTTAAAACTAAAAAAAATACCTTTTTAAGTATGGTGTAAATTGCAAAAAAAAAAATAGAGAGATGCATTTTAGAGGAGGAGCTATTAAAGTTGCTTTGCAAGTGATTAGGGGCGAGTTGACCGATGACTTGATAGTTGTTGTATTATTGTGGCTTTGCAGCGACAACAATCGAATGGCGGCGTGGTATGATTGGTGTTTTCGATGAAACTGTTAAGAGCATGACTAATGCTACTTTAATTTAAAATGAATTTAGCACCATAACGATGAAATAGAAGATATAAAAGATCGACGAACAGCATAGAGTAATTCTAAATTAAAGTAGCAGCGATCATGCTATAAATAAATCGACAAGTGTGGTGCCTCGGCGGTCGGCAACGTCACGGCTCGCGTCGGGTGGCCGTGACGTTTGGCACTTCGCACTGCACGATCGAGTCACGATGGGACAAAGTAGATGTTGACAACACCGTTAATTGCACGAACGGTTTTAATTAGTAGGGTTGAACTGACCTACTAATCATGCACCTCTTCTCGCTTCCTGGAGCACAAGCATACCTTGATTTGATTAGTTGCCTGATGCCTCCATAGACGTCACGCTATCTTTCAACTTTAAAATAGACCCTAAATTTTATTGTCGTCAAAGAGTATCGATCGCTCACTGGAATGTGCAGGGATTTCCGATGGGCTGATCACCAAGCGGTTTGCGTGATTCTGGATTGGAGAACAAGTAACAGAGAACCATAGATTGCACGCGAAGCAGGTGTTTCTGGCTTGTTTGGACTAAAGATTGATACCTTTTCCTATGAAGGAGTCAAAGCAGCAGCACCTGCATGCATGGAAGTATTACATTATCTCCTATCTTTTGGGGTTATCCTATCTCTTAAGAGTTTCCAATTAGCAGGTCCGTCAAAGAAAAAAAGCAACCAAAAACAGTTTGACTGGCCTAAAAGCATCCTCCCCCGAAGTCTGGCAAAGCCTTCTGATGCGAATTCGCACCTGATGGATGAAGATATCAGAGCATGAAACAAATAACACGTGCTAAATGGAAATATTATTGAAAACACTAACGACAATAAATGAAGCATGGTAGATGAACCATGTAGAGAAAGGTACAATATAAAAATGCATCCTACGCCTATTTGGGTAATCCTCAAATAAGATTAACGAGCAAGGTGGCCCGCGCGTTTACTCGGCTAGATTTGTATCAGCGTATAGAGTTTATCTCTAACTCATAATATTTTTTCAGGGTAACCTCCAACTCATAATCTATGTCTAATATATCATATCAAATTTAGAATTTATCTCTGATGTATTAGATCAACTTTAGTAATTTATTATATAGATTATTTATTTAGCATATAGAGTTTATATGTAACTGTTGGTGATTGATAAGCGGCCCATCTCGCGATGGGCCTTGGACCGATTCCGTACCGGCCCACCGCATGCACAAAAGGTCCCAAAGGCCACCCTTGGCCGTACCAGAGAAAACGTCTAGCCCGCCAGGGTCTTCCCCGGGCTTGACCAGGTTAAAACCACGCCCCCAGCGGCAGCGCGCACCTTCCGGGCTATCCTTAGCCCGTGAGAGGGTCCCGCGGGCAGTCCGCCTGTCCGTGGGCAGGTGGCGACAACTGTCATGTCCCACCACACTTTCCCCGGTCTTGACCAGGACGAACTGTGCCTCCCCGGGAACCCGCAGCTCGGGGAGAAACATGCGGTGTCGACACCCAATTTACGAGATCGGATTCCACCTGCGTAAACACGTACTAGTCCCAAGGATCATGGCTAGTACACACAGATATACAGAAACGGAACATTGCCAACGATTTTATTATTACAAACAGGAACATAGTCCAGTACAAACAAACACATACAACGGCTCGCAGGCCGCAATTCAGAGTACACGGAGATACAGGCCTAATACAATATCTAGAAACTTATCTATCTCACAGGCACGAGGGCTGTAGGAACGCGCAACCCTAGTCTTCAAAGTCTTCCTCAGAAAACTACTCCTCGACGTAGTCCTGGTCCTCCTCCTCGGAAGACAGGCCATACTCGGATGGACCGGCTGTTGAAATTTTATAAAGAGAGGGGAGAAAAGGAGGGTGAGTACAAATTGTACTCGCAAGTCCGGAATTATGCAAATGTGGTTTAGTACAAGGAAGGGCTTAGGATAATTTGCGGAAATGCATTTATTAGCCTAGTTTTGGCAAAGCAGGAGCACAAGCATACCTTGATTTGATTAGTTGCCTCCATAGACGTCACACTATCTTTTAACTTTAAAATAGACCCTAAATTTTTTTTTGAGCAAAACGGGCAGGAGAACTGCCATGTATTGATCAAATAAAGAAAAAGATAGAGGTGGGGGGAGACAACGGCCCCTCCCCCGTGGGCCGAAAGGGACAAAATTAACTAATTACAAAACGGGCTCCTGCGGCCACCCAAAGCCGCAGCTCCTCGATCAAAAAAGAAAGAATGCCTGGGCTGTTCTATCGACCTGACGGAAAATACGGTTGTTCCGCTCAAGCCAAAGATGCCACACCGTTGCGAAGACTACGGAGCGGACTCCCCACTGTGCGGTGCTAGGAAGAATGTCGTGGAGCCACCAATCAGCTACCGAGCTGCGATTCGACCATGTGGCAGGGCTGAGATGCTAGAGGTTTAACCTAACGGTGAGTCGGGACCAGACGGAAGAGCTAAAATCGCACTGAAGCAACAGGTGGTCTGGAGCTTCTAGGTTGCGCCTGCAGAGAGGGCAGAAATAGTCGTTGGGGAGGCCCCGACGCAGTAGGGCGTCTGCGGTCATGACTCTAAAGTGCAACAACTGCCAAAAAAAGAACTTGCATTTTGAAGGGGCCATGGCTTCCAGACTTTCTGCAGGGTTGACCTGGTGATGCGACCCTCAAATTGCAGCAAGTAGGCGAACTTAATGGAGAAGGTTCCATTAGTTGAAAAACGCCAAAGAAGCTGATCGGACACCTCGGGGTTGAGATGGATTGCCGCTAACTGGCTAAGCAGGGTGATCAACTCTGAGTATCGATCGCTCACTGGAATGTGCAGGGAATTTCCGATGGGCTGATCACCAAGCGGTTTGCGTGATTCTGGATTGGAGAACAAGTAATTAATTAAGAACCACATATTGCACGCGAAGCAGGTGTTTCTGGCTTGTTTGGACTGAAGACATCTACCTTTTCCTACTAAGGAGTCAAATCAGCACGGCGAAAAGGCCAAAAAGGCCGTCCAAAGCAGCAGCACCTGCATGCACGGATGTATATTATATCTCCTATCTTTTGGGGTTATCCTATTCCTATCTAGCTTATAGACGGAACAATACAAATAGGCTTAGAGAAGAGTTTCCAAGTAGCAGGCCCTTCAAAGGAAAAATGCAACCAAATTAAAAACAGTTTGTGCTTAACGAGACTTGCCTAAAAGCATCCTCCTCCGAAGTCTTGCGAAGCTTTCTGATGCGAATTCTCACCTGATGGATGAAGATATCAAAGCGTGAAACAAATAACACGTGCTAAATGGAAATATTGCCGAAGGCAACACTAATGACAATAAATGAAGCATGGTACAATCTAAAATTGCATCCTAGGCCTATTTGGGTAATCCTCAAATAAGATTAACGAGCAAGGTGGCCCGCGCGTTTACTCGGTTAGATTTGTGTCAGCATATATAGAGTTTATCTCTAACTCATAATCTTTTCGCCGGTCCGAAGGTGAGGACGTCCTGTCCCTGGCATGGCAGTGCGGAGGAGCAGTGGCGGACCCAGGACGAGAATTTAGGTAGGGCAAACGTAAAATACACTAAGTTCACAAATGGTCAGGTACTCTAGTATAGCATAATATATGTCCACAAAATGACATTGAAACACATATTAAGTTCGAATAATAATGAAGAAAGCAATTAAACAAATAGTAAGAACTAAGAAAGCAATAGTACCATATATAGAAATTGTCTATTAACAACACCAACTAAATGTTGTTATGCTTGGTAGAATCTCCTCAAAGTCATATCTACGAAAAAAATGCAACAACACACTAAATGTCTAAATCATTAAATGTCTAAATCTATAAATCACTAAATTTCTAAATCACTAAATGTCTAAATCTATAAATCACTAAATTTCTAAATGTCTAAACAAGTAAACAACTAAATCTCTCTAATTCTCTAAATGAAATCACCTGCTGCTGGACGCCTGGACTGGCGACGGGCACTAGAGCGTGGCCGCCGGTCGCTGGGCGGCTGGGGCGGCCACGCCAGCATGCTGGGGTGGCCGCGTGCCCGCGTGCGTGGAGCCATGGAATCCTGGAGGGGCCGCTGGGGCACGACCGGCGCGCTGCCGCGCTGGGGTGTGGCGCGCAGGGGCCGGCCGCTGGGCGGGCGCCGGGGTGGCGGTGGACCGGCGTGGAGTGGAGGCGTGGAGTCACCCGCGACCGGGAAAATTGCCCATATGCCACCCAATTCGCTGCCACTTTCTCAAATGCCACCCAATTCGTCTGCAATTCCCATATGCCACTGAGACAGCGAATTTCATTCCAAAATACCATTTTGCCATTTTTTACCTCTTTCCCCCCTTTTCTCCTTCTTCTCCACTTCCGGCAGCCACGCGCCGCCGCTCTGTCTCCGCCGCGCCGCCGCCACTCCGTCGCCATCGCTGCCCCCGGCGTCGCTCGCCGCCGCATCATCGCCGCCGTCCCTCGCATCATCGCCGCTGCATCGTCGCCGTCGTTCCCGCCCATCGCTGTCGCCATCGCCGCCGCCACGGCTCCCATCGCCGCCGCCGCTTTGGTCGCCGTCGTTCCCGCCGGCGCCGCCACTCCCTCCCGCCGCCGGCGCCGCCGCTCCCACCGCCGGCGGCCGCATCCGACGCCGGCGCCGCCCAATAGAAGGAAAAAAGGAGAAAAAAGGGGGAGAAAAGGGGGGGGGAAGAGGTAAAAAATGGCAAAATGGCATTTTGGAATGAAATTCGTTGCCTCAGTGGTATATGGGAATTGCGGACGAATTGGGTGGCATTTGGGAAAGTGACAGCGAATTGGGTGGCATATGGGCAATTTTCCTGCGGCGACCTGATGGATTTGGGGATTGGGGTCTGTGCGTGTGCGGTGTGCCCCTGTGCCCTGGCCGAGAGGGGAAGAGGAGGAGTTGGGCCCTAGCCCCTAGGTACCTCTATTTGTGTTGGATTTCTCTCTATACTCCTAACTACTAGTAAGTGGGCCAAAAAAATTTACCTCTAGCCTGGGCCCAAGGTGCCCTATGGGTGGGTCCGCCCCTGCGGAGGAGGTAGGGCGTGCCGGCCCATCGGCATATGCCGCTATTCCTTTACATGACAGAAAAAAAGAGAAGCAATATAGCAGGATTATGATTAGCACTAATTACTCACCAACCAACGCGATGTTGATTTTCCTTATCTTGTAGTGCATGTGTACGTTGGTTTCCGCATTGCTATTGATGCTTCGATTTGCTAGTAGCTTTGCCTTTGCACTTGATGCCTTTACTTTGAACTTCGATCTGCTATGCATTGGATGGTGATTAGATCGGGCTCGGCTTGGCTCGTGGCTTGTACATCATCATTCATCAGTCATCAAGCCTGTTTTTCACTCGAGCTCGGGCTCGTAGCTCGTGGCTTGTGGCTCGGGTTCGTGCGGGCTCGCGAGCTACTACCAAGCTGAGCCGCGAGTCCGTTTTTAGCTCAGACTCCTTGCTCAGCTTGGCTCGGTATCTAACGAGCTGAGCCCAAGGGTTGGCTCGCTCGGGCTCGGCTCGTTTTTACCCCTAGTTAGGGATGCTTATCCTTTTATTAATTACCTCCAAAATTAACGGTTATCTGATTTGTTGGGTATTGATCGGATGGTGGAGGATTTTCAAACAATGTGACGCATTGTGGTGGCTCCGTTTTACGACGTGGCGTATTCTGGTGGCTCTGTTTTCCTCTACTTTAATAATATAATAATAGATAGATATACTATGCATATTTAAGAAATATATCCGTCTGATTCAGTAAACGAGCAAGGTGTCCCGTGCGTTTGCGCGGTTAGATTTGTGTTAAGATATAGATAATATATCAGATTAGATTTAGAGTTTATCTCTAATATATAGATCAGCTTCAGTAGTTTGTTAGAGGTTAATAGTGACCGCTAGATTTATATAATAATATCCATATTCAACGATGTAGATTTTTTCTATGATTAACGTGAGAATTTCTACTATTTTTCGATTAACGTGCGAATTTCTAGAATTTTTGGATTAATGTGGTGGCTCCGTTTAGCTCTGCTTTATATATATAGTAGCATATAGAGTTTATCTCTAACTCATAATCTATCTCTAAAATATCATATCAGATTTAGAGTTTATCTTTAATATATTATATCAGTTTTAGTATTTAATATGAATTTCTAATATTTTCTTTTAATCTAAGCCACATAGATCTTTTTTTATTTATGTGAGAATTTTTTTATTAATCTAGTCCGTTATAATTTGGCCCCACCGTTGCTCATCACAAGATAGTGTTGCTTCACTTTGATCTATGTCGATGTCTCAGTTGATCCCAGCTACCTCCCTTATGTAACCTGGCACTGCTTAAGATCAAGACATCAACGCCATGCACCTTTGACATGTATATTGTCTCCTAAGAAGGATCAATGAGGTGCATTCATTCAAGGGAGAAAAGGGAGGCACGAGCAACCAAATCTAAAGGTCATTGTTTGGGGAGCTAGATTATAGGAAGAGGATGGCCTAGCCACCAAGAGAAGTAGAGGGATGTATAGGGGTGGGCGTTCGGTATTATCGGTATATTCGGTTCAGTATTTACGGTATTCAAAAAGTTCGGTATTGAGAAAATCTATGTCGAAATTACGTCTAGAAAAATAGCTATCGATACCAAAAATACCGAATTAATTCGGTATTGTATTTCGGTATTTTCGGTAGATCGAAAAAACCAACGAATAGTTACCTGTGTATCATGGAGAGGACGCCACGCCAGGGAAGGCCGCACCAGTCGACGGGCCTGAGGGACACCGCGCTGAGGAGGCCACACTTGGGGACGCCGGTCGCCGGGGGAAGCTGCCGCGCCGAGGGAGGCCGCGCCTAGGAACGTCGATCGCCGTGCGAGGCCACGTCGGGGGAAGCCGCCATGCTGGGGAGGTTGCGCCTAGGGACGCCAGTCACCGGGGGAGGCCACGCCGGGGGAAGCAGCCGAGGGACGTCACCGCACCGGCAGGGAACGCTGGCTTGTGTGGTGGCTAGGTCACGCCATCAGGCGGGGCGTGTAGGTCGGTAGGTGGGGGTGGCGGCTAGGTCAGGGCGTGCCGGTCATCCTGTGGGGGTAAAAGCAATGGCCTGATGGGCCGTGGCCCGTGTGCTGGCGGTCGGCCCATAGGTGTGTGTTGTGGTTGGCCCATGGTAATATGGTATATATGGTATTTCAGTTTTCCATGATCAAATACCGTACCAATACCATATTACCGAAGTTTCCCAAAACAGATACCGAAGCAAATACCATATACCAAAAATACCGTAATCTTCGGTATTTTCGATTCGGTACAGTTCGGGATTTCGGTATCGGGATTTTTATGCTCATCCCTAGGGATGTATGGCCATCATGGAGAAAGAAGGGAGGCATCAGTGAGCAATTCTAGAATCATTCGTTGCCTCCACGATAGGGAAGGGATATGTGGTTACCGAGGGAAGTGGAGGAAGGTGCGGCATTGGGACATAGAAGGGAGTATGGGCACCCGGAGCTAGTAAGGTGGTGGAGGAGAGGACAACAGAGGACAGTGGCGACGATAGTGCGGACTAGGGGAGGTAGAAGAAGATGAGTTAGAGCTAGGTTATTTGTATTGTGGGCAAGGATAGAACTATGGGGATCGAGTGAGTGCTATGGATTGGGTGAGCACTTTGATGCTACGGAATTGAATGACGCGAGATTACATTAGCTCGGTTTGGACTTGTTAATGTACACATGTTGAACTGGACTCGATTCCAAACAAGCTAGAACCGAACTGAGCCAAAAACCTAGTTGAGTTAGCAGCTAGCCGTGAGCTTTGAGCTTACTCATGTTCTCCTCATATGTGTTGCTACCATGAATAAAATGGAAGCTCAAAGTCAAAGCACGATGGAGAAATAAAAAAAAAATGCTCCATTAAATCGAGAGCTAGGCATGTGTTTCCAATACCCAAAGTCCCAAACACTAACTGCATGCACACATGAAAGAGTCGAATATAAAACCGTCTTTACATTAGAATTAATTTTGTAGTCTGTGCACGGATGTCCTCCTCAAATGAGGGACAGTGGGGAGCAATTCGCTACCATGATGAATTAACAATTAACTCGTGATCAAACTAGCTAGTAATCGGTGGGCCAGTCATGTCATGGTCCTCATGGATCATTTGATCCATCATTGGTTGCCTTCCAAAATGACAGTTAATCTTTGCGCCCTCGCAAGACGGCGAGCGGCGCCGCCGCTCCCGTGACCAACTCCATTCCTCGTCTTCCCCACCGTCAGGCCGCCGGAAACCGTCTCGTGCGTGTCGTACCCACCGTGGACGTGGTATCCATCGGGTTCGCCCTCGACGGCGAGTGGCGCCACTCGACCCTTCAGCCGCCGTCGATCGTGCCTGACGACGGCCGCTCCACCGCCGTTATTGCCCTTCGGCGCCACGCTGTTGGCGACGGCCGCGGCTCCGAGGGCGGCGACGGCCTTGACGGCGAGCGCGGCCATGTCCTGGCCGGAGAGCGGGCGGCCGAGCATCGACAGGGGAAGCACGAAGTAAAGCTGCCCCGCCTGGAGGGCGTCGCCCGCCGCCAGGGCACGCGCCGGCGAGTCGAAGTAGAGCTCGTCGGAGCTGCAGACGAAGCAGGGCTCGCGGCGGCGCCCGTCTCCCAGAGCCTCGCCGGCCGTGACCGGCGCCAGGAACTGCGCCACGGAGCCGTCCGAACCAACAACCTTGGCCGCGGCGGCGATCCCCTCCCCGAACCCCGCCGCCGTCGAGCGCGACACGCAGGCACCCATGTGTAATCCTTCTCGAGCGTGATCAAATGATCAATCGGACTGGCACTTTGGCAGTGGATGTATATATGTGACCAGATGCCGCAAGGCCGCCATGGGCTTCTTTTATAGGAGAGCTCTGGGCTCTCCTCTCTGCTTGGGAAAGTTGGCGCGAACGGATGGCGACGTGTGCTCGATCGCGTGGTGCATGACGCAGGCAAGGGCGTCGCTCACCAGCTAGTGGCCGGCCGGGAGCAACGAGTTGGTGGATCGGATGAGATGGTGAGAGGAAGGAGCTACTCGTCACACTACTGCAGATCGGGGCTTCACAAGCGGTCCATCACAAACGGCTGGCTTTAACCCGCTTGCGACCCGATCGCCACAAGCGGTTCGTGGCCAACGGGTGGAAGGGTGGCGGGAAAGGGCATATGCAAGCGGTTCGTGATCGTCACGGCTAACGATCTCCGGATATATAGCTAGGTCATTTTTTTGTTTGTTCATTTTGTTACTGTACTCCATGGTACAGCTAATAAAAGTAGCACCTTTTTATATGTATTTGGGTTCCATTTCGTAGGATAAAATAGGGACTTTTTTATAGGGAAATGTAGTCTATTTAGCAACCAGTAGACAGCGACCACACTTCACAACAGAACACTATTGAAAACAGGGCAGTGGTATTCTGGAGCAGTAACAGAGAGCATATGTAAAGACTGTTCACAGAATAACCTGGACCTCCTTTTCAGACATCTTCACCCTATCATTATATAGTCCTGAAGTTAAAGAAAACATTTGTTTTTTTTTAGAAAACATTTGTACAACTGCATCCAACGTTTCACAAAGACAATATGGTTTGTACTTGCTATCAGTTGCTTCTCTTCATACCTTTGTAACCACCAATTGTTGATCTGAAGAAAGTTTCTGTGCAGCACCCAATTCATCCTCTAATTTCTGCATTTTTATTAAGGAAAACATTTTGGTACTTACATCACAGTTACAAGAATGGGACAGATGACGAGTAAATCAGGAAGAACTATTTATTATCATCTTATACCGTAATGTTTCTGAGTTTCTGAGGAAACTGCAGCAAAAAAGGGCTGGGGGGTGTACGCAATCTTATCCTTAAGATTAAAAATCACAAATAGTTCTTCAATAATTTTTCCACTAGTTTTTTATATATGGAATTTTGATGAGACATATGCATCTTGCTACCAAGGTCCAATAGAAGTGCTGCGGAACCTCTAGGTGGGCCTAGAGTTCGTATCCTAGTTGGTCAACCGATAGGCTATCCGGATTGTACCTAGTTTAAATGGTACGCTGCCTATACACCTTTAGGCTGTTTGGTTGACTTCTCTCATGAGTCTGACTCGTCCGACTCAACCAGGCTTGTTGGATACGGGATGTGCAGATCAGAGACCGTGTTTGGTTGAGTGTTTAGTAGGCAAATATTTTGAAATTTAAATATTTTGAAATTTATATAGTGAGTGTGGTCTAATTTTGTTCGAAAAAAATGTCAGGAATCCATTTTTGAAATCGGTTCGATAATCGGATATGCTAATAAAAAGATACAAAGAAAAAAAAAGAAAAAGAAAAACTTATCTGCCACGTAACAGCGCATGCATGGCTGTGGTCCCTTGTGCACAACACGAGGCCGCCATGCGCTGCATCCAGAGAAACGCTCATCTTCTGCGTTTCTCCAAAGCCAGGCTACATGAAGATTCTTGCATCCATAGAGTTAGGCTCAAAACCAGATGCAGTCAACCAAACACAACAAAAAACAAAATGCTACATCTGTAGATGCAAATCTCTTGAATGCAGCTAACCAAACAGCCTACTTAGAGCATCCCAGCATTAGAGGCAGAGGCAGCCTGCATCGATCAGTGCGTTAACCGCGCTCGTGCTCCCCTGCCCACCACCTGCAGCTTGCAAGTTTGAAATTTTTTCCCGCCCCCGTGTGCAGAGTGATGCCGGCCTGGCGCTGATACGTCCCCTACTAGGGATGCTCTTATGTTTTTATTTTCTCTGTAAATGTTTTACTGTTTATCTACCACGCCTTGGATTATCCTTCATAGAAAGTTTTTATGTTATCGCGTTAACAGGTTCTGCCCGTTAGATTACGACGACCGCTGCGATGCTAATGGGCCCGAGGTGTGGCAAACTGGCAATTACTTCATGACGAGTCTTTACTGGGCCGAATCTGTGTATGGGCCAAAACGTGTCTTTGGTGGGCACAGGTATCTTGAGGACGAGGGAATGGCACCAATTGGGGTCTTGGTAGTTGGGAGCTACTAGTCCAGTGCCTGTCCAGGTATTAGCCAGGCCCAGCTGATGTTTTCATTTATCAAAAAAAAAAAACCGATGTTTTCACGTCAAGCAAGTAACCTGTTTCTTAACCCAGTATTTTCTGACGCATATAGCTTGACATGCAACCTGAATCTAGCAGGAACCCGATGCTGATGAAGAAGCTACCGAAACAAGATTACTTGACGCTAGCTGTAACTTCCTCACAGGAGACAAGACTTGTCCATCACACAAGCATCAAAACCTAGCTTTACCACGAGGTGTAATAAGGCTGCAGCAGCAGCACCGTGGATCAGATCATCAGAGTATCTGACCAATAATTTAGCAGAAACAGTAAAAACTGTAAAACTTTACCAGTGATCCCTTCCTGATCAAGCTCTCTCTCTCTCTCTCTCTCTCTCTCTCTCTCTCTCTCTCTCTCTCGATTCTCTCTGCCTTTCTTGTTCGCTTTCCACATATAACTGCCCAGAATAGCTAGCTCCAGAGGTAGGAGCTCGAGCTCGATCAGGCAACATGAGCAGATGCATGTCCATGAAATCAAGAAACCTGAGCGGCGCCAGCGAGGTGCCGCCGGGAGACGGCGTCCCTGCAGAGACGAGCCAGCAGCATGGGGCGACGGCCGACGGCGGCGACTGCGACGGCGACGGCGACGGCGACGGCGCGATCCTGCACTTCAGCCACCCGGAGCACCGGCTGGCCCGGTTCGATTTCCCCTACCTGTTCGCGTGCATGGGCTGCAAGGAGTACGGCGCCGGGAGGCGGTTCATGTGCCAGACCTGCGGCTTCCAGCTGCACGAGTTCTGCGCCTTGGCTCCGCCGTCTCTCCATGGCCATCCTTTCCACCCCAAGCACCAGCATCTCCTCTTCTTCGTCAAGCCAGGTGATTAAAGCACACACTAGGGTAGGGGGTTGTCGTTTATGAAGTGTAATCCCAACCGTGGGGATAGTTTTTTTAAAAGAGGGTTGAAGGAACTGCCGTCCTGTTTCATTGATCAGTAGTAGAAAATAAAAAATAAAAAAGGAACTGCCGTCCTTTTTTAAACCGATTGGTAGGGATAGTTAACTAACGTACAGCTGCTAATTCACACCAATGTTTCATGATCACGACCGTAATTAGCCATTCTCAAACAGTCAAACGAGACCAAAGTTTGGATATCCTTCATTGCTACTGATGAGCATGGGGGCCGGGTAATGTTGTTTATTCCCACCAACCTGTGTAGCGAAGGGATCGACGTGGTGTGTCGTATTATTTCATAGTACATAGAATACATGTAGGCTCAATGAAAAATGCACATTCTATATATGTGGTCAAAGGATATTTTATGGGTTTAATTTGACCAAAAAAATGGTAGCCACATGTAAGTCCATTATGGTCTATTATTGATTGATCGGTTTTATCGTACAAATTTAAATTTTCAAAGAAAATGAATTCAACGATAGCAATAAAAATAAAAAATTACCAAAAAACATCTTTAATGGGACTTTTTTCCTGATATAAAAGTTAACAGATGGGCCTGATAAGCCCATAATCCCTGTTGGTCTCTAGCTTCTAGGGCCCATGCGAACTTCTTGATGCACACGTGTGTATGCATCTCTCTCTCGGTCTCCATTGCCGAGGAAAAAAATTATCGATCGCGTTAATTAAGTGCAACCTCCGGTCATTAAAAACAGGTCAGCGTCTTTTGAACACGACTTTGACCATTTGTCTTATTCAAAAATTTAATACAAATATGCATAAATATAAATCATGTTTAAAGTAACTTTAATGATAAAACAAATCATAACAAAATAAATAATGATTTGTATAGTTTTTTGAATAAGATGAATGGTCAGAGACGTATCCAAAAATTAACAGCAAATTGTTTTTATGGTCGGAGGGAGTATAATATTTGGTGCTGAGTCCTGATTACGTTCTTGCTCGATCGATTTGCATTGCAAATTTGCAATCAGGTGGCTTCCTTCGCTGCAAATGCGACATCTGCGGCAAGAGCGTGAGGGGCTTCTCGTACCGGTGCGCGGCGTGCAGCTTCGACATGCACCCGTGCTGCGCGGCGATGGGGCGGCGGATGGAGCTGCCGGCGGCGCACGGGCACCCGCTGCTGCTGGCGCCGGCGCTGGAGGGCGGCGGCGGCGCCTTTGCCGCCGCCGTGGCGACGAGCTTCGTCTGCCAGGTCTGCCGGCGGCGGCGCTCCGGCCACGTCTACCAGTGCATGCCCTGCGGCTACTGCCTCCACGCCAAGTGCGCCAAGGACATGGTGAATGGGCTCTACGAGCACGGCATCGTGCCGCCGGAGAGGACCAGCGCGCTCGCCGCCGCCGCCAAGGTCACCGTCAACGCGCTCTTCGGGGTCATCGGCGGCCTCATCGAGGGCATCGGCGAGGGCATCGGCGAAGCCTTCGTCGACAACATTGGGAGGAGCAGAAGCAGATCAAGCTTCAGATGAACAAATTAACACATACGCTACGCATGGTAGCATGTGTGACGTCTCGGTCGTGATTCGTCAGTGTTTTTCGCCACGTTGCGGCCTCGATTAACTCTGAAGAGTAGTTTGTAACTTGTTTCAGTCATTGTCGAGGATTAGCGCATATACGAAGGAAACGACCCTGCATAGCACACTACTACGTGTAACACGCTCACTCGCTCAGGCCTTCATGTGAATAGCGAATTTAAATCGCCCAATGAAACTAAGGGAAAATTGCTCTCATACATATGTAAAGTTGCAAATTGCTCTCGTACATATGTAAAGTTGCAACCTTTTTTCCGAAACCACTCAAATGTGAAATGTGTATACCACTGCAAAACCACCGTGCTTCTTAGCTCCGTTGCTCCAAAATAGCACTAGTTGCTAAGTCCATTAGGTTTTTGGTCATTCTCCTCATTTTTTTTACGCCGTAAATAATATAAAAATACCAAAACTACCCCTTTCAAATGATATAGCATATTAATACACTAACCACCTAGGCCACACCCACAACCTAACCCCTTGCACGGTACTAGTACATCGGTCATTGGGGTCTCAAGACACATGCTATGATCAAAACCCCTTTCATACCTATGCTATAACTTTTTGTTGTCATCATAGATTAATAATTACAGCCATGGTGCCATTATTTATGGCACATGCATGATTACAAATTCCACATCAAACTCTGTCGTTTTCATATAGTAACTATGATAACATTTAGTCCATATAACCAAACCTCACAACTAACGCAAACCACGTTAGCGAAAACTTTAATGCCTTGTTTCGTTCGTTGCCTAATAATGTCACAGCTGAAGTTACGCGTGACATAGTTTAGGATGGTGTTTGGTTGCAGGCTAAAGTAATTAAGACTCGCCACAACTCCTTAGTCATGCCGCCATCTTCCCGCCATGCCGTTTTCCGCCACAAAGTGTGGCGGTGTTTTTCACCGCCACAACAGCGAGGATGGAGGCGGACGCGATGAAGCAGACCGGCGGCGAGACGACCAGGATTCGGCTCAGCATGCCTCGGCACACGTCTTCTATGGACCCTTGCGGGCCTCCCGGAGGTTGCACAGGGCCACGTTCTGGTCTCTCCATCGTCGGGCTCCCTCAGCAAGCTAGGTCCAAAACGGGAAGATCATATGAAGCCCAGTGCGAAGGTCTCAGGCTAAGCGAAGGAGACGGAGAGGCGGAGATGCACCAACTTGGTAAGTTGGTAGCCAGCTTAATTATACTAACAAACTCGAGTTTTTTTTTTATCCTACTAGGTGTCCATCATTGTACTGATAATATGGATAAAAAAAACTACGTAATTACTATTTCTCACGTACGTCGGATCTCCTTTTATAGCTTTTGCACATACATGCCTGCTCTTAACCGCTCTTGAAATCAATTTTGAGTGAGCCGTATGTGAAGGCCTCCGAGAGTACGTTTCAACTTTCATGGTGTTGAGGCAACCCGGTAGGGCTCGGATCATGTGGATGTGTGGTGCGTGATGCCGGTAGTGCGCAGGAGGCTGCCTCTCTCGCTAGCTTCTACCTCTTCCTCTTCTCCGCCTCCCTTCCGTAGTGCTCAGTGCTCACCTCCTTCTCCTTGTTAAAAAACTACTCCCTTCGTTTTTTTTATGTTTTTTAATTTTTGGATATGCCATTGACCATTCGTCTTACTGAAAAAATTATAAAAAATTATTTATTTTGTTGTGATTTGTTTTATCATTAAAGGTATTTTAAGAAAGACTTATATTTTTTATGTTTGCACTAAATTTTTAAATAAGACAAATGGTTAAAGGCGTATCCAAAAGTCAAATGCGTTAACAAAAAAAGAGAGGATGGAGTATTATTTTCAAACCGGCTCTGGCTCTAACGCTACCTTCTCTTTGGACTTCCTACACTGCTTTTTGCCGAGAGGGGGCGGAGCAGGGAGCAGATTCTGGCAGGCTACCCAACGATGATTCAGAGTTCCTCGGCCTCTCGCGGTGGAAGATCGGACTCTGGTGGTGCCATGGACAGTAGACATCACAAATGGAGGGGTAGCGTAGCAAGCATCGGTGGCCATAGACACCGAAGCAGAATAAAACGGGCACAGATCTGTAGAGTGCAGGGAGAACGGGCGACAGAGCAGGCGGCGCACGGGCTAGGTGGAGCTTGGCAATGGTGCCGCGCTGGCGGTAGCCAGGCCTCATAGCCTCCGCCCATGGGGCAGGTCGTGCATGGTGCAGCGACGCTGTTCACCAATGGTATGACCAAAGGCAGCGGCGACGGAAGCAGCGGAGGACAGGACGATGGGGGTGACGGTGGAGGCAGAGGCAGACTCAGGGCAACAGGTGGGAGGTGGCGGCGGCGCGGGAGGCGGCCGGCCTCCCTTCTCATCTCTCCGGTCCCGGCACGACGGTGGCCACTGGCCAGCCGTCACGGTCGGCATGGCATGGCACCCGTGAACACACGCCGCTTAATTGTGTCGGCCGCACGCACGTACGAACGCTCAAAGCTCGCCGTCGCGCCCGTCGTGTCGGCTTGATCCGGCGGGTGCCTCCCCGAATCTCCGGCGGGTACGTACTGCAACGTGCGTGCTTCCCCATAACCACTCGCTAGCGTGAAGACTGGAGAAGGTCGAAGGTAATGGCACGCACTGTCCAATAGTACTCCATGGCTGCCGGCAGCTAGCTAGCGACGCTCTTAAATCCAGAGCCCCGGGGCCCGGGGCCATATGCATGTGCCATGATCGATGCATGTGCTCGTTGCTCGCTTTGGTTTCTTCCATGGGCAAACCAATTAACCAGCAGCCGGTCGTGCGTTGCACTTGCCCTGCGTCTGCATGGACACCGCATGTGCCAGCCTCAACAAGTGAGCTCGTCAGGACTGTGCATGCACGAGAGCTAGCTAGCAGTCTAGGCTTGCTTGCATGCATGCCTGCCTGCCTGCCAACGACCAGATGAATAGAGTTGGAAAGATATATAACTAGATGAATAATATTGAGTCATAACGAAAAGATCACAGAAAAATATAGCATTCAAAATGCCCTGATAACTGGATCGGATGTGATGGGTTCATGGGGCCGGCCAAAACACACACCTGAAAGGAATCCAACACTCCAACCCTCTGTACTCTGTTTGGCTCAACGTCGTTCACCTTAATCTCCTCCACGGTGGCCGTTGTGCCTATGGGAACACAAGCCTCTGTCTATGGTGTTGTTTACAGGTCCAAGACAACCCTCTCAACAGGTGGTGGGTCGGAGAGGCAGTGCGTTTCGAGGCATTGGCTAGACGGTGTTTCAGCAGGGTCGGTTGGCTTGCGTGGGGCTTGTCGGATCCGTGTAAGAAGAGAGTAGGAGAATGTCCATCCTCATTTTCGCATTGACACTTAAAAATGTACGTGTGAAACTTGATTTTTTACATGTAGAACTTCGTGTTTATTCTCGTGGAACCTTTCTTATTTGCATCAAGTGTTTTTCGAACAAAATCGGAACATGAGGTTACACTAGCACACTATTAAGTTTTGTCGGTTATTTTTCAAATTTCAATAGAAAGTTAGCCACATTCTATGGTCGTTTTTTTAAGTTTTATTAGTAGGCTAGCCAAGTTTTATGAGTTCTTCATCAAGATTATTAGTATGTGGTCAAGTTGAAACGGTACTTTTCCAAAGTTCACGGTGCTCCCAAGTTTCACCAATACTTACCAAATTTTTATTGATTTTTCAAGTTTCATTAGTACTAATCAAATCTTAGATTTATTGATCTTTTTTAAGTTTTATCAATAGTTTTTTTTTTTAACTTTCAACTATTATTTTTCCAAGGTCTATTAGATTTCATTAGTTTTTTCAAGTTTAGGTCATCCATACTTCATATGTAGATTGCTAAGTTTTATCAACAGGTTTTTCAAGGTTTACAATTATTTTTCAATGCCCCCTGCCGATGTCCGCATGAACATCATGGGACGATCCCACCAAGGGGCTCGCCAAAGAAAGTTAAAATGCACATGCAAGTTTTGGATCTCAAGATCTTGGACGTCTGGTAGCAAAGAGGATCAGCCTTTTGCTGAAAGACGAGCTTTATTAAAGGAAACAATAAAGAACAAGAGGGGTATAAAAACTGCCATAAGATCCTTGTTTACAACCAGATCACCGACTTCCACCCGGGGCACAATTAAAATATCGCTCAGAACTTGGTGAATTAGATGCTTTAACAAAGTTAAAAAAAAAGAAAGAAAGAAAGAAACCGGTACAAGCATCCTAAAGCCTCAAGCATTAGACAGGCAGTTTCAAGTTCCCCAACTGCCTGCCGACGCGGTGGTTTTGTACGATGGAAATAGGGCAATGGAGACAAGCCAGGGGTCAGATTCTCCAATGCCCACGAGAAGGGCAAAACAAGACGCAGAGAAAGCAGGGGTCAGTAGCCGAGTGGATGAGCAACGGACATCAACAAACAAATAGGTCACACCCCAGGACGCACGAGGTGGTAAAATATAGGGCTACCTTCCTTCTGGCCTGGTACCGTGACCACTCTACAGACAAATGATCACTTGATGGGGTTACCTTGTTTTGTTACCTTCTGAGCATGCCACATGGAATCAAACCTCTGAAACCCTTTTCATCTCCACGCTCCAAGGGTACAAGGTAATCTGAGTAGTTGAAACATTGCGGGCTCATCTTTCTCCTCCGCAAGGGTCCAAACTGATGCGCTCATGAGGCAACCTTGGACATATCTTTGCTGGATCTGTTGTATTTCATGTGGCTCTGGACCAGATGGCCGGCAGCTTGAGCAGAGATTAGGGATAGCTCGCCAGCAAGCACTGCACCAGCCACCACCGTGGCCAGGAGCCTAGCATTCGATCCTGGAGATTCCCTGTTTGCGCCTTTCACACCAAGTAGGTCCAAGCAAGCGGACTGTGAGGCCAGCTGAGTGCCTCCACCAACTGTCCCCACCTGCATACCAGTATTCACAATACAGCTCATCAATTTGTATTAAGTTGGTGAAAAAAAGATAAATTGCATTAAATCCTCTTCAAGAGTTTCAGTACAGGCAAATATAGGTATTTCTCGAAAGGAAGGGCAATTTGACAAGATTAAGCCATTAAAAAACAGATATGGGCTGGTTAGCCTGTGCTAACTGATCATGAAAACAGTAGCAAGCCAACAACTGAAAGGAATCATTTTTATAAAAATCAAATGATGAAACCACGAAGATTAATGGCCAAGTAATCCAAGTAAAGGGATAACTTGGCATTAGCATTACATTTGACGCATAGGCAGCATAGTTAATTAACTAAACTTCGGCCAAATCATTTTTGTTCTTGGCGTAGTACTTCCTACCTCTTCATAGTGATCAATGGGAAAAGGACAAAATCAAGACCTATATGTGGTGGTCTTATATTCATATTTCCAGGTTCCATATAAATTCAAACTTAAATTGGCAGCAACATTATTTGCATGAGTACTTGTTCCTTGATGGGGCCAACATAAGCTACATATAGTATACTAGTTAAAGAGAGGAGATTTCCTGGGAAAAAAATATTCATAATAGTTACCTATTTTACAAAGGATATACCATCTAATTATTCTGAATAATTAATAGTTCTCGACAAAATATGAATATTGGGTAGAGAGAACAAACTCCAAGACTGTCATGCTAAAAACAATATCAAGAGCATGATTCCAACTTAAAAGAGTAACCTTGTTTCATACCTCAATAGATGGCATGGTAACAGAGATGTGAAGGTCTTTGCCATCATTTACAGGTTCCAACATTGTAATGCACTGAGAGCTCTCTACATTCTGTGCAGGATCCTGACCAGTGGCAATAAATATGGCTGTTACGATGTTGCTTGCATGGGCGTTGAAACCCCCAAGAGCTCCAGCAACAGCAGAGCCAGCTAGGTTCTTGATCACATTCAACTCTACGAGGGCTTGAACATTGGTCTTGAGAACCTTTTTCACAACTTCCTCCTTGATTACTGCCTCACAAACCACAGACTTTCCACGTCCCTCAATCCAATTTACAGCAGCTGACTTCTTGTCGGAGCAAAAGTTACCTGTTTTTTTACCAGATGATTAATCAAGGATTGTAAAGCAAGAAAAATATGTGACAAAAAATGATTTTGCAAATTTAACATATTATCTGGTACATACAAGATGCAAGTATGCAACTCTGTTGCTAAAGTCTGGAGTCATGCCTAGTGCTGAACTGCTAATCACCATCACTTGTTAGCGTGATTGACAAGTTCAGGTATTATCGTATTGATCAACATTAAATTTTCAAAAATAAATTGTTTGGTAATCTCTAAAGTAATCTTCCACCCACAAAATTTGGACTCCGAGCCCAACCTGTCTCGGGAGGGTGAAAAAACGATTCCAATAGTGCTTGTTTTTTGTTTCAAGGGCCTAATTTAGAGCACATTAAAGGCTAGATTTATGATCATTCATTGCTCCGCCACCAATTTAGACGTTAGTAGAAATTTAGTTTTTAAAGAGCACCTGCATTATCTCGATACGTTTATATCAAATTAAATGTTTCCAGTTGCTTGTACTGTTACAAATCAGGAATCAGATTTTTCCTATGTTATGTGCTTATGTCTGACTCAGTAAATATTGTAAGAATAAGGGCACAAGCACAAGGCAGCCTTCTTTGAATCTTCTTTTGTATGAATTTTCGTTACTTTTTAGAGTACTATATCTTGAACTATGAGTGGCAACTCAGGTGGAGGAATTAGACAAAAAGGTATTGGCAACTAATACGAACGGAAACAACTGAAGTCAACATCAGTTTAGATCAAGTGCAAGACATCAAATAGATTTTTAAATTTAAAAACAATTTCACGGTTCACTTGTTCACTTTAGACCACGAAATGAGCATGGAAATCAAAATTCACAGCATAAGGTTCACTCAATATCTGGCGAGAGAAAAACTTGCATATAACTTTTCTATGGTTTATAACGACACCACCAGTTATATTCATTACTCTAAAGACTCTAAAAACCATCATTTGCCTAAAGATTTTCTAAGGCTCTCTCCATCAATTATCAAACGCCCTTTGCAGGCTCCCATATCTATATCAGAGGTATAACGTCACAAAAACAGGCCAACGTACAACAGAAGACAAAACTTCAAGTGTCTGAATATATGACGTGGGACAAACCTGAGATGCTGATCACATCCATGTCAGGGAAGTCATCCTGTAGGTAGTCCAGCACATTCTGGACGCCCTTGGAGACCATGTTCATCCCCATGGCATCCCCCGTGCTGCAGGTGAACCTCATGTACAGGTTCCTCCCTGCTATCGCACACTGCACCCCTTGCAACCTTGCAAATCTGCTTGACCTGTACAAATGTTTTCTGATGAGATCGATCATCAAATTATAAGGTCGCAACCTGCTAACTGTACAAAAGTTGCTGCTTTTGACGGGTACTGATGGCACAGACCACAGAGACGTATCGTCAAGCACAAGAGGCGCACTAGCGTACCAGCATGCTGCCATTTGTTATGTCTGCGCGTGGAGCATGGTGTGAAAGGGACAATGGGGGGTTGGCTTGGAATTTTTAGTCGTGTTTACCTGTTGAAAACCAGGGTCAGGGTGTCGAAGTTGGCCGGGTCTTCCAAGAAGCCCTTGAGCTCGGCGGCGCGGCGGGCGGACGGGAAGCGGACGGCGGGGGCGCGGGTCATCCCGTCCCGGAAGACGACGCTGGAGGCGCCGCCGGACTCGGCAATGGCCTTGCACCCGCGGTTCGTGCTGGCGACGAGGCAGCCCTCGGTGGTGGCCATCGGGACGTAGTGCCGGCGGCCGTCGAGCAGGAGCGGCCCGGCGACGCCCACGGGCAGCTGCACGTACCCCACCGGCATCTCGCAGCACTGCCCGAGGATGGACGCGTAGTCGAAGCCGTCCAGCGGGAGCCCGTCGATCTGCCTCCCCGTGGTCCGGCGCAGCGCCTCGCGCCGGATCCCGGCGGCCCGGCGGCAGTCGCCCAGCCTGCTCTCCAGCGCGTGGGAGGGGATCTTCCCCGCCACGACGGCGCCCACGATCTCCTCGTCCTCCTCCGACATTTTCTCGGGCGCGGCCCCCGGGCTCCCCATCAGCGCGCACGGCGCCGCCTTTCCCCCGGCGCCGATCAGGAAGTCCTCCTCCTCGTCGTCGCTGTTGGAGACGACGGACTGCACGAAGGCGATGCCGAAGAAGCTGAGCAGGTAGATGAGCGACGCGACGAGGCCGCAGATGGCGAGGATCTCCGCGAGCCCCACCACGTGGAGGGGCGTCGACAAGCGGATCTTCTCCCTCCACCGCCGCATCAGGTACGCCAGCGACGCCGCGAACAGCGCCGAGAAGATGAGGTTCGTGTGCCGGATCGGCAGCGGCAGCGCGTCCCCCGCCTGCACCCTCTCCCTCTCCCTCTCCCCCCGCGGCGCCCTCCGGCGAACCTCCACAGCCATCGCGGCGGCGCTCGTCTTCGTCGGAGCCCGAGGGGAGGGAGGAGGAGGAGGCTGGGCTCGGCTCGGGCGGGGTCTCCCTGGGGATTGGGGGCACACACCATCGCTCTTAAATTGGCTCGGCCCAGCCCTCTGACAGCTTGGCCCCACCCCGCACCGCTGGTGAGCCCAGCCCAGGGGTTCCGTCCGTGACGCCATGTCCTCTCTGGAAAGTGGGCCGTCGGGTTCGTCCGTTTCTGTCCGTTTTATATAGATGATGATACATACACTCCTCCTTTTGTGGCGCCTCGGCGGTGCGACTTACGGTCACGTATGCCCGTTACGTGGTGTTGCACGGGTCGTGCTCCGTGTGACAGCGTAGACACGTCTCGCTGAGGCAGGTACCAGGTGCCTCCAGTGCTGGCACCGTTACGTGTTTGTGACCGGCACGGCCAGAGAAAAAAAAAATCAGTTTCTAAAATGTTACAAGAGTATTTTAGCACCGTTACGTGTTTGTGACCGGCACGGCCAGAGAAAAAAAATCAGTTTCTAAAATGTGACAAGAGAATTTTAGCAAGTTCCGAAAAATCGATCTTTGTATCCTCTTCTTTAAACGCAGTTCGTTCTCTGTATTCTTAATAGAGCCCGTATCCTCAAAAAATATAGAATAGAAAAGAGAACCACCAAACATAACGATTCAAAGAGACAACCTTTAAATTAGAGACTTTGCATAAGAGATACAAAACTAGAGTTTTTGAAAAGAGAGAACTTATTTTTTAGGGTAGCATGTCCTATGGGATCAAGCTTACGGTGTTACCATCATGAAACCGAACTATCAAAAGTTGTAAAAAATTCTGAAAAAAATTATAGATGTACTTTTGAACTTACTGTAGCTCTGTATAAAATTTCAATTTCAAATTCATCCTATATTAAAGGCTACAAAAAAGAGAAAATTCTATCAATTTTGAAATCGTCGGACCTGTTAGATTTTTCCTTTTTTATAACTCTTAATATAAAATGAATTTCGCTTTCAAACTTTATGCATAGGTAGATTAAATAATGAAGTACATCTATAATGTTTTCAAAATTTTTTACAACTTTTGATAGTTCAATTGCAAGGTGGTTGCACCGTAAGTTTGATTGTACAGAATATGTTCCCTTTTTCAAGATCCTACAATACATGCTCTTCCTTGAGGGTACCAACAAAGAGGAATCATCTTTAAAAATGTGGGTTATTTTGGCTAGACAAAATAAAGTGTCTGAATAATTCACATGTAGCCAGAGAAACGATGAAAGGAAAAAAGTTATTGGCGTCTTCCTCAGCGTCAAAGCCAGCTTTGGTCGATTGGAAACCTCTGGGCTTTTCAATTTTTTGTGTTTTGCTTCGCCAAATAGATCGATCTATCTATCTGTCTGTCTGTTTGTCTGTCTGTTATGTTATGTTATGTTACGTCATTTTATATGATATCATATTACGTTACATCACGTTATATTATGTTATGTTATGTTATGTTATGCAAAGGGTCAAAGCTTTCACCCAAAGGTCACCATGCTCGCTCCAAGATGCTATGAATTCTCATGTTAATAAGATTGAGAAAAAAGGGAAAAGATCTAGCCATAAATCTATGTCAATTAGTTATTTAGATGAAAAAGAAAAGGTCCGTATCAAGTAGAAGCATATTCAAGTTATAGTCCTTTAGGCCCTGTTGTTTTCAGCTTAACGGCTAACGACTTATCTACATTTTGAAACGATATATGCTTTCAATTTTTTGAATCCGTTTTTTCGTTGTTTTGAAGGTGGGTCCTAACGATTTAAAAAGCAAGTCAAACGAAATGGATCCAAATCTCGAACTATCTCAAGAAGGTCTCGAAGTTCAGTTATTTCAGTCGTTCAACTGTTCAGCCCTTCAGATCAGTTCAAAAGAACAGGACCTTAGATTAAAAGAAAGAAGTTATATAACCTACAATAGAAACTACCAAAATTTTGGAAAAAGTAATATAAATGTTAGCGATATGACAATCATACCATTTAAAATTAGAAGCTATAGTTCATAAGTTAAATAAAATTAGTATTTGGATGATGCACAAATATTAGCCAAACTTGAAATTTTAAATAAAATAAATAAAGTAATTTATATCAAAAGTTTACAATGATCTCAGTATAGTATGTATATGAAACAAATATAATTATGCTAGGTTTGTGGTATGAGCTATATTGGACTTTACCATATAATACCAAAAAAATCTCAAAAACGTTGTCACAGTTCAAAATAAGGGTGGAAAAGGAGCCAACGCACTAGATCAGAGTGATTAGAATTTCTTGATCAATCAAAGAAAAAGAGAAAATGTACGCCATTATTTATAGCTGGTCCATATAATAACAGTGTAGATCTAGAGAGATTAATTAGAGTGGATTATACATGGACTATATTAGAGTTTGCATACGAAGCCAACACAACCATGCATACAAAATAAATCTAACGATAAAATATATTGGATTTGTGATAGAAATTATATTAGAGCTTAGCATGGCTACACGACTGTGAATCTTCATCCACTAAGGCACATTGAACTCTAAAACTATTCTAGCCGCACAAATGTCCTGACCACCTTGCTAGTTAGATATGGATGCTAGGGCTGGAGCTAGTTTTGGGTTTCTAAGTTTTTGGTTTAGCCAACAAGAGACCTCTCTGGTTTGTCGTCAACATGGATGAGGAACAAGGAGAGCCACAACACATGATTGACTCCAGGCATCGGCGGTTCTCGAGATCCCATCGCTAAAGGGCAATTTGTATTAGTAGAGTCCTTAAAAGGAGCAAAATTTGAGATGAGTTATGAGATGAGTTAGGGCGATTTCAAGCGCGAGTGGCCTCCACGACGATGCGCGGTGTTTGGCCGTGCCTGCTCGGTTTCGTCTCCCTTGAGTGTACCGATGACGGGTGCTTTCACTATTATTACTGATTTTAATCTTCTTCTTCAGTATGCACCGACGACGGGTATGTGTGCTTCCACTATTATTACTGATTTTGATCTTCTGCTTCAGGATGCATCGGCGACGGGTATGTGTGTTGCCACTACTATTACTAATTTTGATATTCTTCTCCATTTTCCTGGTTGGATGAGGTTGCAGGTGATGGGATGACAGTGGCACGGAGTGCGACGAGCATTGACTTAGGTGATGGCGGTGTATGGAGAAACTCTACTTTCCTAGGTTATTTTACAATTTGGTCTTATGGATATTTGTTTATATTTTGACTTTTGGTTAGGGCCTTTCTATAAATAATATTTGGTATAACTGAATCTCTGCCCTTTCTTAAGAAAGCAAAGGAGAAAACAGGGGTTTTAAAATTTTTTGAATGAATTGTCCGAATAATAAATGTGAATTTACGGATAAGTGTAGACTGAAATCCCTAAATATTTTGCGTTACTAGAAATTTCGATCTACAAAATTTCAGACGAAAAATATATATTTAAATGCACCAAATTTTTTTTAAAAATTAACCGGACCCACCTATATAATCGGCGGTAAATAAGGAAATTTTAATTTGGAGTCACTTTTTTCATGCGCACGGCTTTGTGAGCTTGAGAACTTGATATACGGTGTTTTTAGTTATTTTATTATTTTATGAATCTTGTGCTTACGTTAAGCTATCCAGAAGTGGAGACGTGCCAATTTTAAGTAGGCGTGAATCTTGTGCCTCTTTAAAAAAGATGCATGAATTTAGAGACCTCGCAAAAAAAATATTTGATGTGCGGAGTGTGAGCGGTGAAGCGTGAACGTGCTGAGCTCTTTTAAAGTTTTATTAGTCTTTTTCATTGATACATATGCCTAATAAGTTTAAAATGTGCCTATAGGGACTAATTGTGTCCACGTGTGTTGCAGCGGATCTATCTATTAAAAGTACAAAGCCGACCACTCCCTTCTCCATCCCGCCATGTGGCGATTTTTTTGCCTCGCTGCGGCCACGTCATCCCGAATTCGCGCGGCCGTCGGATTGCGCCCGAGCGGTTGGGATGATCGGTCAAGGATGCCGACCCCGCCTCCCTGGCTGGGAAAATCGGGTGTGCGACTCCCCTCCCCGCCGCCTCTAATTCCTAGGCTCCTCCCCCATCTCCTCCTTCGCCTCCTCTCCCCTCGGTCCCGTCGCCTTCCTCCCCGCGAGCCTGCAGCCGCCGTCGCCGCCTCACCGGTGCCATTTCCTCCTCCTCGGCGACGTCCTGCCCTCCTCCCCCATCTCTTCCTTCGGTTCCTCTCCCCTCGGTCCCGCCGCCTTCCCCCTGCGAGCTGCAGACGCCGTCGCCGCTCCCATTTCCTGCTCCTCGACGGCGGCGGAGGCGGCATGGGCCCGTGCGGCGACAGCGGTGGCGGCACTCCGTCGATCTGGAGGCAGGTGCCGTCGGCCGGTATCTGGATCTGGAGGGAGGGCATTGTGTGGCATCGGCTGTGGCTTCCTCATGGCGGCGACAGGATCCATGCCACGGACGCCGCCTCTTCTCGCGTTTTCGATCCCGTTCCCTCCTCGATCTAGGTGGCTAGCACTGCCTCTCCAGTTCCGTTTCCTTCCTCTTCTTTTGCTCCTAACCCTAACTCTACTGCACCCTCCCTCTTCCCATCTATGCAGCCTCATTAGGGAAGATGATCAAGTCCATGTTTATTTAGGGAAGATGATCAACACCATCAACGCCATACAGTTTATCATACTTTTTTTTTGGCTTTATAGTTTGATGTATCTGTTTTGCTATCTTTTACTTATATTTTTTTTTGGCTCGCTGCAGGGATGCAGAGACACAATAAAATGAATACAAAAGGCTTCAACCAAAGCAATTAAATTTTTTGCCTCTCGAGGGAGGCATAAATGTTCTAAGAGGTTGGCAGCTGATGGCTCACTTATACTATTTTTTTTGTTCTAATGTCAACGGCACTCATAATATCTCTTATTATGTTCCTTAATGATAATGATATTTAGGAGATATATATATAGTTCTTAAAGCATGTATCCAGCCTAGGCTCAGGGCCGGCCCTAGGGGGGGGGCGGGGGGGCGGTCGCCCTGGGCCCCCCAAGGTCATGGGCCCCCCACAGCCAGGTATCAGGTATGCCGTATGCTGCGTATGCATGGACAGCATGGTATACGAACCAAGGACGGTGCAAGTATACGGCCCAGTTGGCCCTGTGCAAGTATACGAATCGTCCTCAGGCCTCCACTTCTCGGCTCCTCCGCAGATCATCAAGTCAGAACGCGGCCGCGCAGCGCCGCCCCGAGCGACGAGCCCTCGACCCCCGACGCCAAGTCGCCGACGCGAGTACCTGTACGCCTGTACGCGGTAAGCCGGTAACGCGAGACGCGAACGCGAGTACGCTGTACGCGACACGCCGACACTCTCGGCGGCTCAGCGCGGCGGCGCCTCGCCGCCTCGGCCGTCCGTCAATTTCTTGGTGGTTCGTGCTGACTGCGCCGCGTATTCTATTTTTTTTTTCAATTTCACGGACTGTATGAACGGTACAGGGTTCTTTTCAATTCATCCTTTGATACGTTTATTTTTATTTTCAGTGCTTTATGATATCATGTCATCGAGAAAGTATCCATCCGGTAGGGAAAAAAGAAAAAGAAAAAAAGGGCGGATGACTTCATAGAAACGCAGAGAAGAGCTGTGGACAAATTTTTAAATTGTAATCCTAGTGATTCATGTGCCAAGTAAGTGTTCATGATTACAATTTACAATTTACATTTATCATTTTTGTGCATCAAATATTAATTTCTTTAATTATGTGTGTTTAAAAGTATATATATACATACACATATACATAGACATATATATGAGGAGGTGGATGGGGCCTCCATATAAGTTTTCGCCATAGGCCCCCAAAATGCTAGGACCGGCCCTGCCTAGGCTAATCAGTTTCCTCTCTTCTCCTACAAAATTTGAATGTTGTGTGACAAAAATATTGACGATTCAATCTTCCTAACGGTTCTGGTTGGGATGGCCATGTTCAATTGCTTTGAGTATTTGAGAGCTGTGATTGAGCAGGCAATGATCTAAAATGGTGCTCATATCATGATTTGCAGGTGGCTGAAAATAAGGAATAGTACTTTGCTGATTGATTGTCATCATGGCATGCCTTTGGATTGAACTTTGCTCGGTGCCAGCGTTCCTCTTCCTCTCATAGCCACGGTGTTGCCTCCCTATTGATGGTATGATGTGTTGCAATTTTGGGATGCCCAACTGTCATTACGTATTGCATGTGAGGGTGGTCGATTTAATTGAATGTGTCCTGTTCCACAGATGATTCAATAATGTTTGCCAAAGTAGGTTATTTCTGGATGCCTACATGTGATTGCTTTCAACTCTGCTCATCATAGTAAATTAATCATTCATGCTCAATTTTTTTATTCTTTTGTAATGTGTATGTGGCTGACTGCATGTTGTTGTCTTCAGCATGTATATCCAAGTATCTTGATGTCTTGCAGGTTATATTGGAGAATACACTTCTTTATTCTTTTACATTATCGCTTAAAAACTTATTTACGCTTACATTGTTTAGTTTGTTTGTAGGCCAGCGAAAGATGATTGCTCTTAGCCTGATATACAGTATATATTTGCAGCACACAAATCTTTGGTTTTCTGTTTTGTGGAACCCTTCTAGGTTCAGTCTATCAGGTACACCCTTCAACCTTGGTCAGATTAGCACTATCTATATTTTTTTAATGAATGAAAATTGACCGATATTTTTATTAAAATCATAATTGTTGAGCATGGTTATAATTTACTTAATGCAGACTATATATTTTTCCATTATAATAGAGAAAAAAATCACATTACACCTTTTTATTTATATATGCACGCATATTTCTTGCAACCCCTTCTCATTATGCACACTTTTTAGGAGGTCACTATGGAAACAAAGCCATTTGCTTTTTGTATCACGTTCTGGTGATGTTTTTTTATATTATGGCATGACGATCTATTAATGTAACTTACGATCTATATACAGGTAATAAACTTCTGTTAAAATGATTAGTGTTATGGCCCTATCAAAGGTTAATGTATTTTTCAGTATAACATAGTATTTAGTTCGGGTTCACGAAGGAATTTTTTTTTATATTGATATGCTATATGAAAGAGTTTGGATTAAAATAAATATTGGTTGATTTTTTTTAACCCTTATTGCAGTTTATGACTGATAAGGAAAATATGGCAGTCAGCTTAATAAGGGATCAGATTCTTCAGTTCTGTTGTTCATACCCTTATAAAACATATGTGATTTTTCTTCATGTGTTTCCCGCACTTTAGATTTTAAAAGACTTTATGTTATGCGCTGTCAAGCGGATGTCACTTCATACGAGCTTTATTTCCTGTTATTCACTTCTATACATACTGAAATTACAATATGAATGAACCCGAGTTTATTAGATCTAATCAATTTCATGCCTATTACTGCAATATAAGATTATGGAAGCAAGGGGAAGACCAGTGATTTTTTCGCTGATATATCTTTTGGTAATTCCATGCCATTTCTATAATTATTGCCTTCATTTATTTTAGGAAAAATTAATAAAGTTTTTTTTTGCCTTAATAGTTAAATCTGTTGGTTTCGTACTCTTTGTGATACAATTGTCTGTTTTTTCCAGGATTATTGCCATGAGGAATGCGTGTATCAACCATTTTGGTAATTTCCTTTTGCCTATGTGCTCTAACCTGTTGGACACCCTGATTCACGCTTAGAGGTGGCTCCCATTTATGTTCAATGGGTTGTGTTGATCCTAGTTTGAGTTGTTCTCTGCCCATGTGCCCTACCATTCAAATATGCATGAGTTTTCTAAACGCAGGTATTCACTCCTTTTCTTGCCTACAGCCGATCAAGTTCACTATTCTTGAATGTGTGAATGGATAGTTCTTTGTATATCTCATACATAACCAATACGTGATGAATGTATTGATCATAAATGAGTCTATTTCACTGATTCCAGATGAGTTAAGAAGTTGTCGTTATTCCAAGATGTTGTTTCTGTTATTTTCGACTATGTACTCCCTTTCTCCTTCAGCCCATATTGCTGCAAATACCATAGCCTTATATGAGTTCTAAATCTTTATGTTGACTTCGGTTTTCATAGCTGCCTCATAGTCTTTGTTCATAGTCCTAGGAAGAGATTTGGTTGTGCATGGATTTACCTTTAATTTGTGTCTGAATTGCCATACACGGTTAAAAAACGAACAAATGTTATCTTTGGGTACTCTTATTATCATCTAGCACGTTTTACTTAACAATGCATCTGTTCAAATACGTTTCCGTCCACCTTAGCGTCAACAAACATCATGATAGTACTCGCGCGCGCCATGGGCGCGCGAGCTCAACTAGTTGTATACAAAAGCGGATTGTATACAAAATAATATAATATGTAAACAACCGCTCCTTTGGTCAAAAATAATTTGAACTACGTGCAATTCAAAATTTTATAACTTTAGCTATTAATATCTTCGATCTCTTTGTGTATTTCGTAAAAATATAATTTTAGTTACTTTGATAATAAACTGTGAAATAACTATTTGTGACTAGAATGAGTGCAAATTTATATGTGATTGCAAATATTTACAAGTGCATCAAAATCATCTCCTTGGGCTCTCATGCCATCCTAATCTAGCCCAAACCTAGATCCTCAAACTCAAATCTCCCCATGTAGTATCTTTATATCATCCACCCAACCTCCTCCCCATATCTCTCTCCCAGCCACCTCTTCCACATGATGGTACAACCCCTCTTCCAACCCTCTTCCTCGACATGATCGAGAACCCCCCCTCCCCAACAAGGCCAATGGGGTAATGTCCTAAATTGATGACTCCCATCACACAAAAAGATCCTCCCCACGAGGCTACGGTAATTCGTCCTCACGTGTAGATGATTCCTCATTAGTTCCTTGCCGTCCATAATTCCTCAGCCATAGACGCAAAGCACTGGTGCAAGACAATGTGGCAAGCATCGATCTTTGCGAGTTGGGGACCCATCAGGTTGCGGTGGACTGAGCCATCATGGTCACAGTTGTGCCTCCTCCCATCTCTTCCTCCCTCCCTCCCATGGACCCATGGTGGTGGTTCCCACCCTTTCCCCTCAACCAGGGAAACCACCCAATCTCCCCCCAGCGGCGACCTTCTTGGCATAATGCTCCTGGTGATGGAATGAAGATGGTTAAGATGAGAGAGGAGAGTGACTTGGGGTTGCAAGAGAGAGAAGCTTGGTGTTGGGCCTTGGGGTTAGTGGTGGTAGACGCGTGGGCTATCCAAAAATGCATAAATTTGAAATAGAGAATAACAGAAATAAGAGTCCATTTTATATTAAAGATTGCCATAAATCTAGTCACACAAATGCTTGTGCACCCTGCTCGTTTTATCTAAAATTGTATCTGCAAATATTTACATGCTCATAGAAATCATCTTCTTCGATTCTCGGTCTATCCTAATCTTTCCCAATCCTAATCAACAAACTCAAATCTCTCCCATGTAGTATCGTTATATCATCCACCTAGCCTCCTCCTCCCCCAAATTTCTCTCCCTAGCCACGTCCGCCACATGCTGACACAACCTTCTCCTAGCCTCCTCCTCAGCGACCCTCCTGCACTGAACAAGGCTAGCATTAACTTCCCAAATCGACGATGGCTCTTAGTACACCAAAATATCTTCCCCATAGGGCCACACCAATTCATCACCATGCATGGTGGATTCCTCACCGGCTCCTTGTCATCTATAGTTCCTCGGCCACAGGTGCAAAGTGCAAGACAACGTGGGGAGCATTGATCTTGAAAAAGATGGATTGGGCTAGGGCTGCTCCTAGGGCCCGAGCCATCATTGTCTTAGTCGTGCCACCTCCATCTATTCATCCCTCCCTCCCATGGTGATAGTTCCCATCCCCTTCCCCTTAACTGGTGCAACAACCTCAATCCCCCTTAGCGGCTACCTTCTCAGCATTGGTGTAATGCTTCCTACGGGAGCCCAGAAGAAGATTCCATCTTAAAAAAAGAGGGTTTAATTGAGCATCGAGGAACAAAAGAATTTAGTCTAAAATACCAAAAAGAACTAGATCGATTTTTTTTCATTCTTCAAGAACTTCATATCTTGCCGAGATCCTCATCCCTAAAGGTACTTGATAATAGTATCATTGGAGTGGATACACAACTCACAAAAAATACAAGAAGTCAACTAGGTGGATTGGTCCGAGTGAATAGAAGGGATGGAGTGAAGATGGTTGAGGTAAGAGGGAGAGTGACTCTAGTTGGAGGGGAGAGAGAGAGAGGAGCTTGTAGGCTTTGTGGCTAGGGGCGGTAAACGGGTGTTATCAAGCTTGATAGCACCAACTATTGCATAAAAGTAAATCTAGGTACCCTTGTTATGGAATCGGTCATTAAACCACCACGGTAGTTTTTTTTTGGAGTAAAGAATTGGATACACATCATTCCATAGCTTGATGTTTCAAGATGTCACTCCACTTGTCAAGACATGCGATTTTAATCCACATGTTATTATCTCATGATAAACTAGTATATCTCTAAATAACAAAGTTTGAAGTGGCATGTCTGGAATTAACCTTTTATAGTAAATATCTTTGCTTTATGTGATGATCACAGAGTATGGAAAAATATAAGATAAATGCTAGAGGAAATACATGGAAAATGTGACAAAATGTTTTTGTGAAATTAGGCTTAGGGCATCCCTAATGGTGGAGAGTCCTAGACACTGCAGAGAATAAAATATAAGATAAAAATTATGGATGCACCGCAAGAGATATGAAGAATAGTGGATGAATAGGTATGTCATCCTGAATAGGTATTTGGTTTCTTCCACTACGTAATACTTTGTATTTGTAGATATATATATATTCTACATTATTTATTATTATAGCCGTCGCCTTACGTACTAGTCCCAAGTCCCAACCCTGTACGTAGTTATCAGCCCATCACATCGATCACCCATGAGTCCATGACCCATAGTGTTTGACCATGTCCAGCTACGTTGACACGGTGAGTAGCCACCAGCATGCGATTAATTGGATTGACCGGCTGGATAAAATTGCAGTCGTTCGTGGTTCTCTCTAATCGGGATTCGGGACTCCGAGCAAATGACCTTCCAGTGTTAACGGTATACGTCGCTGCGATCCGATGGCTGGCTGGATTAACCTTTCGTCCTGTTACCTAATTCTGATTACAGTCTTTAAGGAATTTTTTATTTTTAAACAGGCCATTGTAGTCATTTTATTCGGCGCTTTGTGTAGTCTTTCCATAAATACTTAAAAATATTTTTAAATACTCCTCCGGTTTGGAAAACATATATTTCTGTGTGGTCACAAAAAGAAGACACGCCTTTGACCATTCGTCTTATTCAAAAAATTTATATAAATATTATTTATTTTGTTATGATTTGATGTATCATTAAATGTATTTTAAGTATGGCTTATATTTTTACATATTTGAAATAAATTTTTCAATAAGACGAATGGTCAAAGGCGTGTTCAAAAGTCAACGACGATTTTTTTGTGTGACCGGAGGTAGTATGTTTTAAGGCCTTGTTTTCTTCAGCTTACATTAAAATAAAATAAATTAATTTTTTTATTTTTATACAAGCTAAACAATGTAGTAATTTGTAGTCATTATAATGGGGTTTGAAATAGTTCTGCTTAGAGTTACTGAAATAATTTTTTAATAATTTTTTAAAGTCCTCTCTCAAGGGGTCACAACCTTTTCAGATTAAAGCTTTCAACAACTTTAAGCTGAAAAGAACAAAACATAAGTCAAAGTTTTAAAACTTTATCTATAAAACTTTTTAACATTTTGAATTAGGCATATGTAAATCATACATATAGATTCATCTCAAAAGGTATATATATGCTATGTAAATCTTGTGAATATTGTCCGCCGCAAGGGGCGACACGTCGAACCGTTCGGTGTGCGCGAACACTCCAAAACACACTCCCTGACTTAACTGTTTGGTGCGCCTTATCGTCCTACACACAGAGCACCCTGACTCCCTGGACTTAAAGGTCCAGTGCGTCGGACCGTCCAATGCACAAGGCACCACCAGAAACAAACCAGATACAAGCCCACGACCAACACACCGACAACACGACCACTCAAAACCTAAGTGTTTCACGAAGAACAATACCTCGAGAAGACAATCTCATATACATTCCCCTCAGATTGAAGCCAAAGAAAATAAAAGCAAATTACACACAACTCAACTCCCGGCTTCATCACAATCGAAACTACATTGATGCCGCACTTGAAATCCATTTACGACATCATCAACATCAAAACACCATATGGAATACCACATGGGGGCCTTTCAACCTCACGTCATGCACAACGATGACGGCTAGTACCCACCCTCTTCTAGCGTCTCAGTGAGCATCTCGTGCGTGATGACGGATGGTGGCTAGTCCAACCCCGCAATGCAGTTGACAATGCTGGCGGTGGATGCTTCGTTCGAGCATCCATGCGGTGTTGATGACGATCTATCGGAGTCTTCACCGGCCTAAGTGTGTTGTGGTGAAATCGGTAGCGGTGACACCTAGCATCTCAGTCGAGCATTCCACACATCGATGATAGACTGATAGCTAGCTTATGTCCTTCTTGTGTCTCGGCTGAGCATCCCGTTCGATGATTATGGATAATGACCAGACTGACCATTGTATGCCTCATATCGCAATTGACATAGCTGGCAACAAAACATTTTGGTCGATCTCTCCACAACTTGAGTTGAGTCACGAGTATGAATGAAATTTATTTTTTCATAAGGAAATTATGCATGTAGAATGGGAAGCTGTTTAGATCTCGTATAGATCGTAGATAGACAATAGTTGGAGTCGGCGGTTCTCCTAGGCTTCTCTCGTCTAGGTTCCCTAGGGAAGAGGATCAAGTTGCCCCTTTTTCGTAGCTTATATCCGCATCCGTAGCTGTTTTTTTATTTGTGTAGAAAGAGCATGATGAATACTTTAAATTTTGTTTTCTTTGCTTGAACTTGTGATTGGAACAAGTCACACATGCCCCTGCCCCCTAGCACATATTCCTCGATGCTGAGGACACTTGTTAAGCGCAGTCGATTTTCTAGCATTTTATATCGGTCGTCTTGTGTTTTTAATAAGTTGGTAGCATTAAGAAAAAAGAATATAACTAAAATGGAGTTGGCAATATAATTTATATGTTTTTTAAAAAGAAAGGAATTTTTACTATTGTTATTTCTTACTAAAATAAAAAATGTTTTTCCATATTTCACTACTAGGGAACTGACTTTCTTAAGCGGATGGAAAAAAAAAGGAGCGGACTTTTACAAACGGTTTAATAGCCCCAAACCAGCCCCAAGCCAGGAGTGGACCTTTATAAACGGTTGGGGGCACGAACCCCTTCTAAAGACCAAGAATCTTAAGCGGTTCATGTCCCCAACCGCTGCTAGAGCTGTAGAAGCGGTTGGGCACACAAACCGCTTAGGATGCTTGGCCTTTATAAGTGGTTTAATAGCCCCAACCGTTTCTAGAGGGTCCTTTTTCGAATAGATAAAAGGAAAGCTCCCCCTATCTCATCAGATATCATGCGTGGGTGGGTTGGCTAGCTGGGTGAGGTGTGAGTCATGAGGTCCTAGGTTCAAATCGCACCTCCCCCAATATTATTTTCCTTTTTAGACACCATTACAAGCGGTTATAGGAAACGCTTGTGATGCTCCGCCAGGCATCAGTCACCTTTCCCTGGTAGTGTTTTTTTAATCTTTGCGATGTTGTGTGCAACCTCCAGCACACAAGTATCTGCTCAGGCGGGGTTTTAAATTTTGTTTTCGCCCCCGAAACCGCTCCTCCACTTGGTCAAGAAACCAGTAAAAAACACTATAAAACCGGATGAATTTGAATTCAAATTTAAACACAGACGAACGGTTTTTGTGGAGAAACCACCAGTTTTAGAGCATCCCCATCTCACCCCTCAAATGCACCTCTATTTCAAAAATTTTCAAATGCAGCAGGAGGGAATTTGATGCATGTGAGAGGGAATTTGCACTGCGTGGGTTACTGTAGCAGTTACTGTAGCGATAGAAGGAAATTTGAAGGCTCTGCTGGGATGCTCTTAGCGGTTAACCAGCAATTTCTGTCGGTTTTTGTCTGAGAAATTGAAGAAAATATGGGAAATGGGGAAAATAAAAAATATTTGTAAAAGATAGGAAAAATTTCTAAAAAACATAATTATTTATAATATGCATCATGTGAATATGGAAGATTGCGTGAAAATGTTACTTTACAGTTTGCTGGCTTTTACAAACCCTCTATCAAGCGCTACAACTCTTTTCGACTTAAAAACTGTTGCCAACAAGAATATGTTGTAAATGGGCATAAAAATGATTTTTAAATTTTACTTTACACAAAACATTTTAAAAAGTCCATAATATTTTTTAAGAAATTTTTACAGATTTCAAAAAAATTAATTCAATTTTTTGAATTCTATTATAGAACCACCGGTTTTCTAAACCGCCGACCAACTGTTTACAGGTTAGCCAACAGTTTTCGACAGTTTTGGGAACCATGCTCACATTCCCGCAGCAAACCTAGAGCGGGTCCGCATGTCAAACATGAAGATTGACTTTTTCTTGAAAGCCATTTTTTTTTGTTTAAGCACTAGTGTTTTAGAAAAGCCGAACAAATCCACCTCCTCATACTGAAAATTTGGATTTTGAATCTATTTGACTATTGGTGTTTTTAGGTTAGCTACGAAAACCAAAACAGGGCTGTTTAGGCTCAGTTCGTTGAGTCTAAGCCCTGGTAGATATGTCTTCGAGATGAAAGAAGAAATTACGTTTGAAATAAATTATTTATATTTTAAATAAAGGTAAATGGATAAAAGTATAAGTCAAAGCGGGAGAGGCGAGGCAAGATGGCGTCAGTCGGCCGGCCGGCGGCTTGTAGCGTTTGCCGTGGGGCTCTGCATCGATCCTCGAAACTGCATTTCCGGCTGCTAAATCTTTTGACATTTGCGTTTCAGCAAGCGACTAGTAGTAGTAGTAGCGAGATGATCGATGGCCTAGCTTTGCTATTTGACCATCGCCATCTTCGGTAATTAATTGCCGACGAAATCTGGCCCGGGCATGCATGCGTGTTAATTATATATATATTCCCCGTACTCTCCCCGATCACGGATATTAATTTCTCGTCTTGAACGATATAAACACCGTCGGCCAAAAATAAATTAATTAAACCCACATTGTCATTGGTGTGATTTTATTTAGGCCTTGCATATTTCAGCTTAGAGCATGAGCAACAGCTCCTTTATCTCAGCCTGCATCAACTCCCTAAACAGCGCGTTTTTGAATTTCCTCTCTGCTCGCACAGGGCGTGTTTGAATTTCCAAAGTGCCCGCTCGATGCAGTTTTGAAATGCAGGGGCTTGATACAGCCCCTGCTGTACATGCTCTTAGTGTAGCGTAGCGTAGCGTTTCAGTAAAATTTATCTTTTTTATATAGTCTATTTAGTGCAATAATTTGTAATGATTTTTCTCAGGTTTTTAGTAGTCCTCTTAAAGATCCTAAAACTATTTTTAAATTGTTTTTTTACAATATTTAAATATCTCTTTAAAGGCTTTTAAATTTTCTGAAACGTTACGCTACGCTACGGTAAGCTGAAATGTACAGGGCCTTATAAAGCTAAATAAAGTTATTCCCTCCGTTATGAAATAGTCGTTGTTTTAGACATTGACATGGTCTGCAAAATATAACTTTTACCACTAAAAACTATTGCAATTTAATTTTAACATCCATTAAAATTATACTTTTACGAAGGTCCTATTCAAAACGAATCCATCTATATGAGTTTTATGCTTCAAATCTAAATGATTTACAAGTGTTTTATATATAAATTTTTTAAACGATGACTTAGGACGTCTAAAAAAGACAATTATTTCAGAATGGAGGGAGTGTAATGATACATGCAGAAGTAATTCTCGAACCTACTCCCTCCATTCCAAATTGTAGTTCACTGTTGACTTTTGAACACGCCTTTTGATAATTCATCTTATTCAAAAAATTAGTGCAAACATACAAAAAGATAAGTCATGCTTAAAGTATGTTTAATGATAAAACAAATCACAACAAAATAAATAATATTTACGAATATTTTTTGAATAAGACGAATGGTCAAATAGAATATCCAAAAGTCAACAGTGAACTATAATTTGGAACGGAGGGAGTACTACGCTATGATATGACTGCATATATTGATATGTCTGGACAGTAGGTTTGACCGTCGTCTGGGGCATTCATTTTGTTGGTGGCACGTACCCGCTACGCTAGCTGCCGAGTGCAGAGTGCTGACTTGACTTATTATGATGCTCGGAACCCATCAACTCGACCGGGATAGATGAATGGGGATGCAATGCATCGTTCATGCATGCGTGCTAGGCGCTACGTACAGCGCACATGCAAAGTCCAAAAACGGCATGCATAAATTCAGCATGGCGCGCGATGTGTAGCACGATCTGCGTCGCCGGCCGAAATCGTGGACGGCCGAGGACGCCGACGCCCTTTTAATTGTTTTCTTTCGCAGAGATGAGTTTGATAATCCTTAGATGCTTGAAAGTTTATAGGCTCAATCAAGCTTACGGTCTCAGACTCTCAGTCGATTTTGATTCATCTATATTGCCATCAACTTCATTCTCTTCGGCCGACATCGCGGTGTTATTAGCGTTAGAGTTAGGGCTCAAGTCGAGTCGAGGTTTTTCGTGCCTCCTGAGTTTAGAGGAGTTCAGGCAGGCGGTGGCACAACGGTGGCCGCATGGGGTGGGGGAGCCAATGATGGCTCCAAAACAGTCAGCTATCTTTTTCAGTTTATCTACACTATTTTTCACTTTGTTTGATAAAATATTTATGTATATAAGCTGGCAGCATTTTTTATTTTTTTAATTGATTGATTGGTTTGTTGTTTAATTTGGTAGAAATTTGGTTATATTTTTTTTGTTGTGTGTGTGTTTGGGGGTTCAGAGTTCAGACTTACTATACATGGATATATTTTATAACTTTGAATTGAATTTGCTATGTTTATCTTTTATTGTCTTTTAGTATGTCTTGACTAATCTTGTGTAGGTGACTGTCAAAAATCTAAAAAGCAACCACCTTACTAAATTTGAAGCCCACACTCAAGCACAATTCAGCCTAAGTATTATCAGACATTCAGACCTGCTAATTCTCAGGCGGTTGAATTTTTTTAACTATTAGTCAAATTAAAATTGCACTTCACTAAAATTACACTGCTTACCAAAGTGTAATTTTAGTACGAATGTTGGTATTTATCAATTATCTATTTTACTTATTGCTTTTTATGCTTTATTACTATGTAGATTCTGTCGGGGATTGAATTACGGTCTATTGCCATGGCCCACTCCCTGACGGCCCGGTCGAACAGCCTACCAGGGCCCAGCTCCCTGGAAGGTTCTATCTGGCCCATATGCATCCTGCCGAACAGCCTTCTTGGCTGGCACGGTGCGTAACGGCCTAGGATTCCTGTTTGAGTCTTACTTGAACGAGAGTTCTGCACGGTTACGTGAAAACCCGGACGTTGGTTTCCCGGATTGGATTGGAGGTCGTGATCCCCAAGATTAGGAGGTTACTTTATCTACCGTAGGCTGTATTTGGCATGTTTGAGTTCGTTACGATCTCGTAGTTAGCCCGGCCCGATATTCCTCGGTAGGTCTGTTTGCTCCGTATTATATAAACAGGGCCCCTACGGCATGTAGAGGGGACCTGAGGTTTAGAGCTTTCGCATTGTCGCATACTACTCGCCGAGACCTGTTCATCTCGTCGGGTTCCACCTGTAACTCTCTTTGGTATAAAGAAAAGCTGGACGTAGGGCTATTATCTCTCCTGAGAGGCCTGAACCAGGATAAAAACCCTGTCTCCCTGTTCGCTGCTGTTCGTTCTGTTCGGCGTGTCTCCTATCTCACTCTTAAGAACCTTGGTTGACTTGAGATCGATATCTCAACCGTCGACAGATTCGCTAAATACATATACTCACTTTTCTCTTCTTATGTTTGAGGTCATCATAGTTACTGCAGTCAATCTAAAACTGCACATCGGTAAAACTAAAATTGCATATATTAATAATGTGCACCATTAGTAGTTATGTACAATTTTATCAAAAAAAAATCGATTAAGTGATATTTTATTTCCAATCAGTTTACAGGAAGTCGGTCCCAATACTTAATTCACTGTCACTATCCTTGAGCGTCCGAACAGAAAACAAGAGAGATAAAGAGAGTTGTAAGTGGGTTACCATCCTAGCTTAAGAGAGACGCGAACGTATCATCAAAGGTTCAATCGCGCTGTTCATTTCGCGCGACCCCTCCCTCTCTCTCTGGCACGACCATTCGGGGCCGCATTAAAAACGGGCTTAGCTTAGCTGATCATGCCATGACCAAATTAAAGGAGAGGCTGCTGCGTGGCACACCGGCACCGTCGGACGGTGTGGCACGGTAGCAGCAGCACATAGCAGCATCGCTGTAACGCACGTAGTACGCGCGCGGTGGATCGATCGGATCACAGCATTCAGCAACGCAGGATCGCACGCGAGAAGAACACGTATGGGACGCGCTAATTAAGCGCGCGCGTGCCAGCGTTATGGGCGCATCTCCGTCGGTGCCCGCGCGGCCACCGGCGTCGCGCCGCGCTCGCCATCCACAGCGCCGGCGAGCGCGACGCGACGCGGCTCGGCCGGCGCGGCGCCGTGCGCGCATGCACGTGGCCGCCACTTAATGCGAGGCGACGGGCGGCGGCGGTTGAGGCGACGAGCCAAGCCGAGCAGTCTTGTTTGGGGGTGGTCAGCTCTCTCTGCCTCCTCTCCGATGAACCAGGTGGCCGGATCCAGCGGAATAAAACAGGCAGGATGAGGTGCATCGGCATTTCTTTTTTATTTTTATTTTTGCATTCGAACATCAACACATATACATAGTATTCGGGTTTATTTATTTATCCAAACGCGCAGGCGCCGCGATCAGCCGTTGGATCTTGGATGCGAGCGCGGTCGACCGTTGGATACTTGGATCTTTTTTTTTTTACTTGTGTAACATCTGCTTTGGATGGGGTGGATAAATCATCGCGAAACATAATATCTCCATCAGTTTTTCTTGGTATGTTCCAGTAGTCCCTTTGATCCGTTATGTTAGTTCTTTTCTCATGTTTCGACAGTTCTTCTAACATATTCTAACATTGGCCTGTCATGTTTTATCTTTTTTTTCATGTTTCATCAATTTTTTTTTGACATGTAATAGGTTTTTTCGCATGTTTGAAGTTCTAACATTGGTCGATCATGATTTATCGTGTTCCATAAGCATAACATCATATTTCAACATGCAAATCAAAAGTTTTGGATATGTTCCACTCGTTCTGTGTTATAGAAACAAATTGCCTATGTTTCGGTAGTTCTATCCTTATACTCAGCCCACTAAATGTGCACAACCCCTAAATAAATGTAATTTAGCCCCTTTACGCAAGGCAAGATCCCTAAAATTGCTATGATTAGAGCATCCCCAGCAGGGGATGCAAATCAGCCTGCATCCTGCGCCCGCTGCCGCCCGCACTGCATGCACCCAGCAGGGAATTTAAATTTTCTCCTGCCCATGCCTGATGCAGGCTGATTTGCATCATCTGCTGGGGATGCTCTTAGCACGATGCACATGTAAGGATAGATCAACTACAACTTACAGTGCACTGCATTCGAACCGGTGAGCATTTCAATGGCAAGGCACGTCAAGCCCCAGAAGGGTCAGAAAACAATAGTGTCGTCACACGAACACAAACAACGTCAAATTGTCCGAAGATACAATGTCGTTGATCTTAATGCAACAACCGGCGACCACCAAAACAGGGTCCCAAGATGCAGTAGGAGCATCACAAGAGCACAAACCCCAATACTTCGGCCGATGGAACCAAAGTCGAAGGACAATATCGAATTCACAACGACGAAAGACGTTTTAGCTCGCAGATCAGAGCCAAAATCAATCGGAAAGGCCAAATCGAAGTTTAAGAAAATTTGAGTTTGAGCTGCTGTTCTTTCGGTGCTCCCCAAAGGAGGAGAATTCACCCTGTTACAAGAAGTAGAGGATCGAGATTAACGAACTGCCTAAGCTCGGACGGAGTGTTGCCCACGTCGTAGCCGTCGCCGCCCCTTAGCCGAAGCTTCTGCTTGCCCCGTGCGTGAGCTAGGACAGCCACCGGGCAAGCCTAAAAGACCCACTTGGTCTAAGCCATGGGCAAAAGCCCAACACATCAATGGTAGTAGCCATGCCTTTATCACTTAAGAAGAAAGCAAAAAAACGAGTTATTACAAGAGTTTAATTCACATTAATTATCGCATCCGTCGGACAGCAAACTGGAAACGGACAACAAAATTAAGAAATACTGGAGTAACTCCTAAACCGACCGTTACATAAGCGTGAATATCCTATTGTTGTGCTCTATCCGGGTGAACAGACAGTCGGATCAAAACACTATCAAGCAGCCTCCTTTCTTCCTTCGATGTCGAGATTCTCAGGTCTATCCACCACTCTCTCCCAAACGAAACTTGGCGGAGCAACGGAGGGGAGTAGCCGGTGCATGCCAGTGCAACCAAAGGATCTGCTTCGCCCAGAAACATGCCTTGCATGCATGCGAAAGAACAAGACCAGAAATCTGATATCGTTTTTTTTGCAGCAAACCACCGGCACTCGGCTAATAACAACCGATGTTGTCGCTGGGCTGGATATGTAGTACGTTCTTTATAATCATAAGATAACGATGCTGGGGATATATATATATATATACGCATGATCGTAACGATAGACTGACCCGAATGGCCGAATCCAGATCCTACCAACCCAGAAACGATCAGGGATCTCGATCACGGAGCTTGCCTGCTGCCTCACGCTGCGCATGCTGCACGCGTTCGTTGGGCCTGTGTGATCGTTCAAGCCAAGATCGACGTGTCACTACAAGGGGACTGGCCTATAGCAACATGCTCATATGTTGCTATATGTACGTATATGTGTTGCAGGCATCAACAGCATCACATAACATTGGTGTTGTTATAGGTGGTGTTGCTAGCTGTATGCTGCATCACAAATCTATTTGGTGCAATATGTTTGTATATGTGTTGCTAACTAGCAACATACATTTAGCATCACATGTATACATTCAATTTGTAGTATCTAATAACATCACTTAAACGGTCTATTGCAACATCATTAAATGCATGTGTATATAATTATATCATTTTTTAGTAGATAATATAGTTGTCACACAAAATTTACTAAAATTAATCTTGAACAAATCTAAATATGTGCAATAATCAAAAAATAAATTTTATTCGTTTAAATATAATGTAATATACATCATTTCACATAGAAACAAAAAACAACTCCTTTGTCCATATATATATATAAGCAAACAAGTAATAATTGACTTAAAAATATGAAATACAACAAAGATTTCTACTTAAACGCGGCACGGCGCGGCTCGGCCGGCGCGGCGCCGTGCGCGCATGCACGTGGCCGCCACTTAATGCGAGGCGACGGGCGGGAGGCGACGAGCCAAAGCCAAGCAGTCTTGTGAAAGGAAATCCTCTGCCGTTTGCGTGTAAAGGCAGAGACGCACTGCAGCAAATAGGTAAAAAATGCATGATACTGTAGCAAGATGCACTGTTCATGATTACTGTACCAAAAACACTGTTCGTTTTCCCTGTTTGGCCCTGTTCACAGTTAAAACTGCATGAATACTGTTCACTCTCTGCCTTGGTAACCACAGCAGAGGATAAAAATCCGCAGTCTTGGGGGTGGTCAGCTCTCTCTCCCTCCTCTCCGATGAACCAGGTGGCCGGACAGCGGAATAAAACAGGCAGGATGGGGTGCAGTGCATCGGCATTTTTTTTTTCTTGCCTTCGAACATCACACATACACATAGTACTAGTATATACATAGTACTAGTCGTGTGGACGGCTGGGGCGACCATGCGAGGACACATGAAAAAGCGAGGAAATTAGCCGTGAGCGGGATTCGAACCGTGGTCTCCGCGGTGAGACCTGCCTCTGCTAGCCACCCGGGCAAACCACGCGAGCTGCTGTTCTTTGCGCAAATAAAATTGTTTTATACGTAAAAAACGAATGGACGGCCAGATCTGTCTGGTCCGCGCGATCGAACGGCCGTGGCGACGCTGGGCGGGGAGGCCAGCCACGTGACGACCCAACGACGCTCGTGTTCACGCTTGTACTATTTATTGATTCGTGTTTAAGAAAACTTAAGTTTGAGCTGCTGTTCTTTCGGTGCCCCCAAAAGGAGGAGAATTCACCTTGTTACAAGAAGTAGAGGATCGCCGTCGCCCACGTCGTAGCCGTCGCCGCCCCTTAGCCGAAGCTTCTGCTTGCCCTGTGCGTGAGCTAGGACAGCCACCGGGCAAGCCTAAAAGACCCTTGGCCTAAGCCATGGGCAAAAGCCCAACACATTAATGGTATTAGCGATGCCTTATCAGTTAAGAAGAAAGCAAAAAAAGGAGTTATTACAAGAGTTTAATACTTTAATTTACAGACTAATTGTCGCATCCGTCGGACAGCAAACTGGAACGGACAACAAAATTAAGAAAGACCTCCTAAACCTACCGATACATAAGCGGGAAGATCCTATGGTTGTGCTCTATCCAGGTGAGCACACAGTCGGATCAAAACACTATCAAGCAGTCTCCTTTCTTCCTTAGATGTCGAGATTCTCAGGTCTATCCACCACTCTCTCCCAAACGAAACTTGGCAGAGCAACGGAGGGGAGTAGCTAGCCGGTGCCAGTGCAACCAAAGGATCAGCTTCGCCCAGAAACATGCATTGCATGCATGCGAAAGGCCAAGACCAGAAATCTGATATCGTTTTTTTTTTTGCAGCAAACCACGGGCACTCGGCTAATAACAACCGATGTTGTTGCTGGGCTGGATATGTAGTACGTTCTTTATAATCAATATAAGATAACGATGCTGGGGATATATATATAGAGAACGTATCCTGTGCAAACGGTCTTCCCGTGCAAACGCCGTGCAAACCAACTAGCAAAAGTCATGAAAAATTCTGAAAAAAATCATACACGTACTTCAAGTCATACTCCACCTATATATAAAATTTCAAGTTCAAATTCGCTATATTTTAGCAGTAACAAAAAAGAGAAAATTCTGACAGATTTTTTAGTATAAATCTGTCAGAATTTTCTCTTTTTTGCTGTGCTTTAAATATAACGAATTTGAACTTGAAATTTTATATATAGGTGGAGTATGACTTAAAGTACGTGTATGATTTTTGTCAGAATTTTTCATGACTTTTGCTAGTTGGTTTGCACGGCGTTTGCACGGAAAGGCCGTTTGCACAGGATATGTTCTCATATATATACGCATGATCGTAACGATCGACTGACCCGAATGGCCGAATCCAAATCCTACCAACCCAGAAACGATCAGGGATCTCGATCACGGAGCTTGCCTGCTGCCTCACGCTGCGCATGCTGCACGCGTTCGTTTGGGCCTGTGTGATCGTTCAAGCCAAGATCGACGTGTTGCTGTCTAGCTAGAGATAGAGAGATTAGCTTACTGAAGCATCGATCACAGCAGTAATACGTACTAGCACTGCCATGCATAGTGATATCGATCATCTTCTTTGGTAGCGTATATTAATTCGATCATAATATATTCAGTTTTTTCCTGCTCGTTCTGTATCTGACGTTCGATTCCGGATTAGAACAAGACGAGGAAAGAATAGATATATCATATATATTGTATCGTTGTTCAAAGGAGAAGCTACTTACCACGTTTACTACAAAATATTGCGTGAACATTTTCGCGTTGATCAGGATTAAAAAAAAAACTTCTAAACATACATCTCTATGGATCTTAGCTATAAGTACTGGACTATGGATCCAAGTTATAATTTGGACTATGCAAAATGTGCAGCATCCGATGCTTTTAAAAAGGGGAAAATTGCACTTTTATCCCTGAACTAGTAGCGCCTCTTATAGAACATTCTGAACTTGAGTTTTACTTTCTCGTCCACCTAAACTTGTCTATGTTTACACGGTTGCCTTCAAAAAAAGAAAGAATCATAAAAATTGGGAAAAACATAAAAAAAAAACAAATTCAGGAAAATTTAAAAAAAATAAAACTAGAAAAAATTTTAAAAAAGAGAAAAAATAAATTTAAAAATACAAAAAATATGAACGAAGAAGGAAGAAATTTGACAAGCAGATAGATTCAAATGTCATGATGGGCTCCATAGCCCATAACGAATGCATCGATTTGCGATGATATTTCGGAAAATAGATTCAAAATTTTAAAAATCCAAATTGTCACATTTTTCTATTTTTAAAATATTTAAACTTTTCTTCTTTATGATTTTTTCTTTTTTAAATTCTTTCATTTTAATGTTTTTCAAAGTTTTTCTAGTTTTATGTTTTTTATGATTTATGATTTTCTTTTTTCTTTTTAATGTTTTTTATTTTTCAATGATTTTATTTTTTTGGATTTGCTATGTTTTTAATGTTTTTAAAATTTTTATGAAGTTTTTAATTAATAATAACTAGCCATGTGGTAGCCACATTAACGGTTAACAGCGACGTAAGCGTCACGTCAGCAATCAATGGTTTTCCTAACGGTTTGGGGCAACCGTGCAAACATAGACTAGTTTAGGGGGGTGGGGGCGAGAAACTAAAACTCATGTTCAGGGGGTTTGGTGAGAATTGCTACAAGTTTATAGGACAACAGTACGATTTAGGGGTATGAAGTCTGAACCGATCGGACCGGATCGTTGGGGTCTGAAGTCTGAACCGACCGGACCAGATCCAACCCAAGGTATCGAGCTTCAAGCGGCAGTCTCGGTGGCCGCCGGCCACCGGCGGCATGCCGGCATTGTGAGTTTTCCCGACAGACATGTCGTTCTTGATCCCCAGAGGTACTACCCGCGGGAGGCCGGGACAAGCGGCGGCGGCAGCGGCAGCGGAGGGCATCGGTGGCTGCTGCGAGGTCCCTCTCTGCTCCACGTGTTTTTGTTCCTTTCTGCGCCGGTGGTCTAGGCCTAAAGTCAGATTTTTTTGTTTGTTTGGTGTGGATTTCTCTATCGATGTGCGACTCGGATGCTACTGCTCCCGTTTCCTAGCCGCGGAAATCGCGGCGCTAGAGGCGCGGAGGAGGTCGATGGCGGCGCGGCCGCGCGTGTGCGTGACTGGCGCCGGCGGGTTCATCGCCTCCTGGCTCGTCAAGCTGCTCCTATCCCGCGGCTACGTCGTGCACGCCACCCTCCGTGACCCAGGTATGGATGTGCCTGTCTGAACCTGGTCCTCTCACCTCCAAAGCTGCTCCCTTGCTATCGCGTGGAGTTCTTTCCCGTGGTCTGCTTGGGATTTGGGAATCTTTTGTTGTAATCTGAGGAGGTCCGATTGATAGGAGGTTGAACATCGACACCCCTGGAGCCGTGCAAGACAACGAAGGCATTCATTCGATGGTGCCAAAGACAGGTGTGGGTATTGTATAGTGATCTGATTAATGGCTAAATGATCTTTCAGGTAATCCGAAGAACGCCCATCTGAAGCAGCTGGACAAGGCCCAGGAGAATTTGCACCTGTTCAAGGCTGACGTGCTCGACTGCGACACGCTAACACACGCGGTTGAGGGATGTGACGGGGTCTTCCACCTGGCCACTCCTGTGCCGGAAGATAGGATTGTTGATCCTAAGGCAAGTGTTTATGCTAATGCTTTAGTGTTTTACATTGGTACAAAACAAAGTTTGTATTGACAATGACAGTGAACTGGGATTATGGAGCATCGCGGTTGTTTTCTGTCGCTCTAAAGTTACCCATCAATTATCAAATTCATATAATTTGGTTCTTGTTTCTCTATGTTCTCTAATTATAACAAGATCAAGGGGTTTGCATTAGATCCTATAGTTAATTTTGCTTGCAAAACTAGGCCTATTTGTAGTTGTATGCTTGCAACACTAGCTCCTGGAAATGCTGATGTAATCACAACCTATCATAGCATTGGGTAAGTGATCAGGGCAAACTAGATCGTCATGTGCTTTAACCTGTGTGAGCTTGCAATGTTTAGATTGTTTTTCTGCTACCAGGGCTTGCTTTTAGGATGCAATTCTTCTTGGCACTGTGAATCTTGTGGAAAACTTTGAATAATATAGAATAGAAAGTGCTCTTTACTCACCATGCTCTAAATGCATCCATGCAGTCAGAAGTAATGGCTCCTTCTGTGAAAGGCACTTCAAATGTGTTAAAGGTTTGCTCGGCTATGAAGGTTCAGAAAGTTGTTGTGATGTCCTCTAATGCCGCTGTTGATTATAACCCTAATTGGCCTCGAGGTAGACTAAAAAACGAGAGTTGCTGGTCAGACAAAGAGTTTTGCGAGAAGAATGAGGTTAGAAATGCTAGTTCTTACACTAATTTGCCAGGGCAATAAGTATGCATCACAAAATGTAGGAAGGGGACGTGACTTATCTTTTTGTACACTTCCTTTTCTTGTTCCTTGTTGTGACGTCTTATTTTGAAACTATATAGTGATGTAAATGTAAGGAAGCCATTTTTTTGAGATAATATTTATGGAGGACTACATTGTGAACTTTACTGATTTGTGCTGGCAGAACTGGTATTGTGTTGCCAAAATTGTGGCTGAGCAGACAGCCTTTGATTGTGCAAAGAAAAATGGACTAAACGTTGTTACGCTTTGCCCTCCATTGGTTTTTGGCCCTCTATTGCAGCCTACAGTGAATACAAGCAGCAAGTTCCTTATCTATGTTATAAAAGGTACCTGTTCGGTTTATTCTCCTTCATTACACGAATTTCACTTTCCTTATAAATATCCTGTGTCTAACTAGTAAAGTTGGTTGTGCTTCCTAACAACTAGTCAAGATTTGTTTTAATCCAAGCCATATCTACCAGTTGTGGAATGCAGTTATGTGGCCCCAACCGAAGACTTTTGGATGAGATCACATTGATAGTTCCTGTTATTAGAAGTATTTGCTTCAAATTCAATTAATGTAGAAGTCCAAATATTGTGGTACTGATCATTATCTTTGAGCCTGTTGTCTGCAATAATTTCGTTTCCTGTCTCATGTATGTCCTTTATACCTTTTTTTTTAAAAAAAAATGTGTTAAACCTTTATCTGATGCTGCACAGCTATGAGATGAGGACACTCATCCAGAGGCAGATCTATACAATCTATTGCATGTGAACCCACACTGGATTCATTTATTGTTGATATCACGCACTTGGATTTGAATAACAAACGACAAAACCATGTTTACCAAAATCGTTGCTTGAATTGTTGGGTCATGCAAATTGAGTACTCCACTACTCCCGAAAGAAAGTATTGTTCTCTCGTGTTGCCCATGCTGTTGCACACTACAGCATTGTACTACTTTTTCCAATTTGTTTGCTTTACTGTAATATAATGTTTGATCATAGGAGGCCCTGATGTGATGAACAACAAGCTGTGGCACATAGTAGATGTCCGTGATGTGGCTGATGCCTTGCTTCTTCTGTATGAGAAGACAGAATCATCTGGGAGATACATTTGCTCACCGAATGACATTTGCACAAAGGATTTGGTGGAGATGTTGAAGAAGATGTACCCAAAGTACAACTACGTGAATAAGTAGGTTGCATCATGCCTGTTTTTTTTTTAAGGAATCATGCCTGCTGTGTTAGAGCTTGGAGTTCATATTGCTCAGTAGTCCTATATTGATTTTGAACAATCCTTGTCTTCGCAGCATCCTGGATGTGGATCATAAAGCATCGTTAACGTCACAGAAGCTGAGGGATCTTGGCTGGAAACCAAGGAAACTGGAGGAGACGCTTGCAGACAGTGTCGAGTATTATGAAAAGGCAGGCCTTCTGGAGGATGTAGCTGGGCATCCATGCCGGCTCCCCCATCTCTTCCGTCTGGTTTCAGAACATTGAATTTACATTCCCTTGTTATGATCTCGCATTTGTAATGTGACCGAACTGCCTCGGAACAATGAGGGATCATGCTCCAACTCTCATCTCTTGAGAAGCAAAGCAGCAGTCTGCATTAGCAGTCTTTCAGCTGAACTTGTGATGTTTCTGGAGCTGTTGTTATGATCTTGTTGATGCTAAAAACCTGTGCTTGCTTATCCCAAAATTTTGTTTCTGGATTGTTTGTGATGAGCCTATTGTTCCTGTCATAGGCAGGCAAGCTGGCAGCTATTGTGATGCATGTTTGAGGTCAGAAATGTGCTGTTCACATCAGAAATTACATTTTTTTTAGGGAAACATCAGACATATATATGGATGTTGCTAACTGGGATCAATCACTAAACCTAATTATGCTGCGTCACGTTTGGATGGCTTGTTCTTTGGTTAGACGGTAATATCACATTTTTTGGATAGGAAGCGGCAAGCGGTGGTGCGAAGGCGAGGCTGGAACAAGAAGGTGGCGATCGGAATGGCGACTGCGGCATCGCCGCCGAGGGGCGTGTGCGTGACCGGAGGCGGCGGGTACATCGCGTCGTGGCTCGTGAAGCTCCTCCTCTCCCGCGGCTACGCCGTCCACGCCACCGCGTACGCACCCATCCCCATCAAGCTTGCTCTTCTCTGCTCTGTACCCTAGGTGCTTGGTGATGTGCTTTGGAATCACGGCGCTAAGAGCAGCTGCGCGAATTAAATCAAATGCCAAAAGCAATGAATGGAAAGGTGATCGCGTATGTAGCGGGTTCCACGGTACTGTGCTGGTGATCAATGGTGGGTGCTCTTTCAGTCGACCGCAAGAACGCGTTCCTGGAGCAGCTAGACATGACCCCGGAGAATCTGCGGCTGTTCAGAGCCGACTTGCTGGACCGCGACTCACTGACAGCCGCAATCGCCCCGTCCGAATTAAAATTGGTTGTATGACACTCGGTTGATGTACCTCGCAGAAACTAACACTCAGTTGATGTGCCTTTTGATAAATGACACAGGGCACACCTATTTCTTTTATATATGACATTTTAAGCATTTTGCTGGCTTTTCCTTTCTTTTTCTTTTCTTTTCCACTAATTTGAGACATGGAAAGGCCGAAATGCCCTTGCCTATTTAGCTTGACCGCACCGGACCGATTAAAGGAAAAGAAAAGGAAGGCAAATGAGCACGTCAGAACCATTAAGTGGTGTTGCAGAATGATTGCACCAAAATGTGCTAAAATTTGTGGATAACTACTCCCTTCTTTTTAACACAAGATGCTGCCCTAAATACAATAAATAACCAAATCAATTATGAAAAAATGAATCCAATCTTGTTGTAAAATCTTTGTTGTAGCTTTGTTGTAAAATCTTGCTAGTTTTTTTGGGTCGGCATTCTATTGGTATGGGTAAAGTCAGTGCAAATACCGAAGCTCCTGTAAACTGTAACAATTTAGGCAGGGGTATTTCGGTCTTTCCATGTCCCAAATTGGTGGAAAAGAAAAGGAAAAGAAGGGAAAAGTCAGCAAAATGCTCAAAATGTTATATATAAAAGAAATAGGTGTGCCCGGTGTCATTTGTAAGGCACATCAACTGGATGTTAGTTTCTACCAGGCACACCAACCGAGTGTCATATAACCAATTTCCCCCAGGTCCGAGGGCGTCTTCCATGTTGCCATTCCGGTGCCCGGCAATAAGATTGCCGATCCTGAGGCGACTGTGTTTGTTCACTTGTTCATACCAATGCTTTACTAATTCACTGTTGCACACTGGTTTGCAACACAGTGCTGCTGCTGCTTCAGCTACACAGTGGGGTATGAAACTTAAATGTCATGCCTATTGCCTGGTCTTCCTGTTTGCTACAAAAATTTGACCTGTTCGATTGTGATTTATGGAGCAGGTAACTAGGTCTTCAACCACTTTTATCGACTAACGTACGACATGCTGTTTATCACTTTTACCAACTAACGTATGCCGACATGATGTTTTAATACTTAATTTACGAACTCCCTTATTTTGCAAGTTGGCGAACTCCGTTATTTTACAAGTTGGTTTCAGTTTGATGTCTTCTGCTTTCTGTGATTAGGAATTTACAACTTCATTAGTTCAAATGTACCAACACACAATGGAATTGCTACCACTAGATCATCACAGTGTTAGAATTAAGGGGATACTTCTGTTGGCATGCATTTATGAATGCAATTGTACAAAATGCTGTTTGATGGTCCATGTCGAGATGTATCTCGACTTACTCAACGCTAAACACGTTGGTGCAGACAGAAGTAATGGTTCCTGCTGTGCAAGGTACCTCGAATGTACTCAAGGCGTGCACGACCGTGAAGTTTCGGAAAGTTAATGTGGTCTCATCTACTTCTGCTGTTAATTTCAACCCAAACTGGCCTCAAGATAGACCCAAGGATGAGAGGTGCTGGTCAGATAAATAGCTGTGTAATAAGAACAAGGTAAAAAATGCTAGTTATATCATCATGAAGCACATGCTGGCAGATGAATATCAATACAGACAAATATTCATTTGAATTGATTCATACATTCAGTCCTTTTTTCTAGTAACCAAGTATAGAACTAGAGAAGTATGCCAGCATTTAGTAAAAATAATGAGACTTCACTCCCTTATGCTGGCAGGACTATTATGCTATTGCCAAGACTTTGTCTGAAGAGACGGCATTGGAATATTCAGAGAAAAAATGGATTGAACGTAGTTACAGTCTGTCCTTGTGTGGTTTTAGGTCCACACTTGCAACCTATGGTCAATGCAAGCAGTAAATTCCTCATCTATATGATAAAAGGTTCCCTCTCAAATGCCTGATCTTCCAATTCTCCCATACTGTCAGGATTGTGTTTTTTTTTTAAAAAAAAGGATTGTCAAATCTTAATAATGAGAAAGTGACCATTAAATAGAATCTGTTATCTGCAAACTATCACCGGTTTCCTTTCCCAATTTCCATCACTCATTTGTGCTCAATACGCTTCCTTTTGTTTTCATAAATAGTTGCTACAGTTGTCATGAGAATTTTTTGCCTAGAAGCAGATGCTGTAGTCATTACTTGTGGTTTCATACGCGGCTCTTCTTCTTTTTGCTTGATGTTGCACGCCTAGAAATGAATGAGAAACGACAAGCCATGCCCACCAAATTTTATGCTAGAAGTATTGTCTCGTGAGAGTGACTTTAGTTCAGTTTTTTTTTTTCAAAATGTTATGCTAAATATTTCAGAGCATGGTCAAAATTGAAACATTGATATTCCCTCGTCTTTCAAAGTATGCTACTGTCTACATTATTTTTCCCCTGACAATAATATGAATTGGATTACAGGAGGTCCTGATAAGATGAACAACAGACCCTGGCACATTGTAGATGTCCGCGATGTGGCTGATGCTTTGCTTCTGGTGTACGAGACGGCTAGATCAACCGGGAGATACATCTGCCCCTCGCATCATCTCACCACAAGGGACTTGGTACCCCGGCTAAAACTTTGTAGACAAGTAGGGCACGTCGTCTGCTGCAGTGCTGCTCATATCTGGAACCTAGAATGCACACTGTGCAGTGCAGTTCTTCTTCACACCATCTGAACAACCCATTTGCTTTGCAGCATTGCTGATGCTGATCCAAAACCTCCAATGACATCGCAGAAGCTGATGAGCGTGGGCTGGAAACCGAGGAAGCTAGAGGAGACGCTCTCAGACAGCGTTGAGTACTGCGAGAAAGCAGCCTTCTGAAGGATGATGCCGGGCAGCCTTGCCGACTTCCCCATCTTTTCCAACTGGCTGCAGAGAACTGGAATGAAGAAGAATCAGACACTGTTGCGCTAGCATTCTCTATCTGTCACACTTATGCTCGCTGAATTCTTGAATGTGTCTTCGTATAGGAAGGTACCATGTCTCTGCTCTCCAATTGAATGATGCATCCCCTTCGGAAAGCGGTGCGTGCTCTGTACTACTGGTACTTTTCACGCGCCATGCCCATTCGGTTCATTGGTTTTGGGGAGTGATGGGCCTCTTGGCTTCTTGGGCCTGCAATGGGCTTCTCTGGTGACTGGTAGGGATTTTTTTTATGCATTTTTTATTCTTTTATTCAAAATTGTATCCCGATTTCAAATTTAGACACAAATAGGCGCCGGTCGAGCCACAGATGCACGATTGCCTCCGATCGGCATTTGAAAGCACGACAGGGCCCACCTGCAGGAAACCTGCCGCCGCGCTCCGTCGATTCGAAATTTCAAAATGCAATCGCGCTCCCGTCATGGATTCAACACGCGACCAGAGACAGCCGGCGACAGGGAGAATCTGATTCCCCTCTTGGGCGGGCCCGCGACCAGAGAAAGGAGCCTGTCGCCCGTTGAGGGCACGACAAGACCTCTCGCGCCTTCAGGGCACGACAGGGCTCCATTATTACCCTGCCAGCCACTCACTTTCCCCCTCTCACTCTCACTCAGGCAAGCGTGAGGGAGGCTACGGGAGGCGATTTTTAGGTGTTTTTGAGGTAACATCTCTTTCTAAATCTTGTTAAAATTAGTAGGTATTGGTTAGTATTAGTGATATATATTGATTGGAGAGTGTGTTGGTAAGAGTTTGTGAACTTTTGCTCGGCTATATTTGATCCTATTAAAAATTTTGTTGAACTTTGAATGAATGAAACGTTGAAAACTTGATAGGCTAGTCATATATGTTTGTAAGTGTTGAATGTGGAAGAAAATATTTGAACGGAGCGCATGTTTGAACACCGTCCGTGCAAAACCACCGGTGCCAAATAAGTTAGGCATAATTTTAGCCAGTACGAGTGACGATTGTTTTGGAGCCAGTAGGAGTGACGATTGTAGATTGAATATTTGGTTATTTATGGTTTAGTTGGAATGATTGTAGATTGAATAATTTTATGAAATGGTTTAAAAAAGGTAGAAATATTTGTAAAATTATTACTTCTGCTCATTCGTTGAACTAAGAGAAATACGTGTCATATATTTTCAGATATATTATGGGGCTGGCAAGATTATGCTTGGTCCTAATGGAGCAGATTTATCAAACTTCCCTCATGTACAATGTGGCATTAAAAGAGCGTCCGAAAGGTCTTATGGTGGGATTTATAGATGGTTGCTAAAGGTGTTCAATTTGGAGGTGGAGAGATTCCGGTTAGTTATTCAAGCAGTAGTAAGTCATGCCCCGCAAGGGTTCTACGAAGAGCTAATACCGATTAACTCAACGAAGACATGGAGGGATTATCTCCGATATGCATTCGAGCGCGGATGGCCGTTAGTGCTGCTTGTTCAGTGCTACGAAATACCTAATACTCAGCCTGCCGCAGAAGGACAATGGGAGGAAGGGGGAGGGCATGTGGATTGAGGCACGGAAGAAGGTTGGAGGGAGGGTGGCGGCACTGAAGGGTTACACTCCTACGGGGGGGCCCTGCTACAGTGTCTCACCAGCAGCCGCGCCACTCCTACGGGGGTGGATCTTGGTCCGGGTGGGATCAAACAGTGGTGCCGTCGGCACCCAATACGGCGTGGGAGCAAGCGGCAACGGCGTACGCTGATGTCCCCACTCAGGGGGGCGAGTGGTCCACCGGAGATCCTTTACCTTGGCAGGTGCACTACGGTGCCAAACGAGAGCAGCATACCCGCCTACCCTGATCTCGGCACTAGCGCTGCACCGCCCTACTACGGTGCCGGCACTAGCACTGCACCGCCCTACAATATAGGCGTCGAGGAGGGCATCACTATTTCCTACGATGATATGCACATAATGACCTTTGCTTACAACATTACAAGTTGCATATGGTTGCATAATTTCTAAACTTATTTATTTTCAGATGATTCTCACAAATTTGCACCACACGAGAGCGTGCCATTTGATCTCGATAACTATCTAGTTGACGACCCCACCACACCTGTCGATATGGGGAGGCCTCGGAGAGAAGTTCGGCCACGCGACCCACTCACATACTCCCGAGATCAGGCACGCCACCGCGGGGCTAGAGATCAGCAGCGGCAGGGTACAAGGCAGGTGCGAGGACGGCATTGATTTTGTATCTACCATCTTTGTGTCATCTTTGTACTACTACTGACACGTTTATGTCCCTATCCGTTGTGAACTTATACTTGAAGCATTACGACAGCTACCATGGCACGTCTATGTGCAATGATGAACCTTTATTTTGCCAACATGACCTGACACTTCATGCATCTGCCAATATGTAAACTGGAGTAATCAAACAAATATAATGTTCTCAATTTAATCGGTAAACGTTTAAAGTGAATATTTTCTAATTACGTTTAATGGTATGAATTAAAGACGATCTTTCCTACGTCAATACTTTTGGAATAAATTGTGCATTCAATTAAATATCTAATTTAATATTATATTACACATGTCCAATCTTCCGCGGAGCTAGCCGGTTAAAAATCTGAAAAAAAAATGAAAACAAAATAGTTTCATGCTAAGAGACTTCAAAACTTAAACAAAAAATAGATTGTTACTTAAAATTATTTTCATCTTTTCCATGACTTTACAGTAGACCGGAGATAGCTTATGTATCTACCTTACAAGGAGAATAACTTCTTTATCTATATTTTCTACCCTTAGGTATACACAAATATGCAAAAATATGCATATTTATCTATATTATCTATATCTATATAGATAATCTATATTATCTATATATCTATATTATCTATATTATATTATCTACCCCATCATATACACAAAAATAATATATCTATATTATCTACCCCATCATATACATAAATATGCAAAAATACAACACCTCTCTGGACAGGCTCCTATCGTGCTTTGATCTAGCGATAGCCCCCTGTCGAGCTTTGAACGAGCGACAGGCTTCTGTCGGTCTTCCAAAGCACGATAGGAAGCCAGCGACATCTCTCTTCTTCGTGCTCGGGTTCTACAGATAGGTCATTTCTTTAAAATCCGACTTTTACCTGGTCGTGATTTCAACGAACGACCGACGCCTATTTGTGTCTAATCGAAATCGGGATACAATTTTGCATAAAATAATAAAAAAATACATAAATTTTTTTTCGACTGGTAGGTTTTTGAGTCGTGTGTCAGTGACTCGTGATACATGTCCATTGTCGCGAACTGGAATTTCCAAGGTCGGCAAACATGTATGTGGCCCTGCACATTCTGTGGCCCGCACGGGTCCTCCTACGGCCCACATGTCATGGACGAAGTCAGAGTGTTGGTATCCGAAAATCACCTCTGCGGAAAATAAAGTAATTTTAGTGTTATCCTTCTTGCCAAACACCAAGAGATACTTTTCATCGGTAGCGTTGCCGTCTTCCTCACCGCAGCCTCCGCTTCCTTCTTCCTCACAATGCTGCACTCCGCTTCCTTCCGACTTCCCTGTGACGCCGCACTCCGCTTTCTTCCTTCTTCCTCGCACCACCGACCTCCTCCTTTCTTGTGCTTTCTTCCTTCAGAGCCCATTTATACCTAGGTTAGCAAATTTTGGATATTTTGGCTTGTATGCGACAAGGACATAAAGCAAATTTTGGATATTTTGGCTTGTATGCGACGCAGATGGGATAAATTTTCATTTTTTTTGTTGGTAATTTGAATATCCAATTTATGTGATTATTAACTAGTGTGTTTATTATTGTTTTGTTCCTATAGTTTAACTAGTTTACTGTGTATTTGGTCAACGGTAGATAGAAAAGATTTTAATATTGCCCTTCCTATATTTTCATCCTGCGTCCGCTACTGTGGTTCACCATGCCGTCAAGCTTTGAGTGAGGCTGAGTAAGTGACGGTGTTGAGAGAGGATCGTAAAGGAGGACGATAAGACATAGGCAACAACGACAGTGGGTGGATTAGCAGTGGCGAGGTTTCGAAGACACCGTCAGCTGTGGGCGGTGGCTGGAGGCGGCAGGGCACTGAGGTGCGGAGCATATCCGGCTAGGCTCGAGTCTCGACGCCAACCTCACCCAGGCCTCAACATCAGAGGGATTTGATTATTTGCCACTCTCAACAAAGTGGCTTCGCTAAAATGCTACCCTATATCACTATGATACACACAGATGGTTCTAAATGTCACTGAGAGATGAGTGTCATTTTAGCGAAGCCACTTGAAACGAGACCAAATTTCTCTCTAACATCATGGATCGTGCGGCGTACGGTGCCTCGCCTTTGCAGAGTTGCAGGAGACGCCGACACGAAGGATCGATCGATGCGACGCGCAGGTCCTGTCAAGCCAAGTAAACTGGAGGGAGAAACGAGTTCTTGGGAGAAGTGTAGAAGGACGGGTCGTGCCAACTGCCAAGGCGGCCGACGCCACACACAGGCAGGCAGGTCGCAGTCGATCGCCGGCCGGCCGGCCAGCACAACCGCAAGGTTTACATGACCGGCCACGATAAACTACTGGTCTCTGATATCGAGTTTCACTCGTTGCATTTGTTCTTTGACGGAGGAGATCATAACCGATACGACGCTGCTGCGAGTAGCGGAAGGGAACTGAACCGCCGCGGAGATGGCGTCGCCGCCGCCGCCTCCGCGCGTGTGCGTCACCGGCGCCGGCGGGTTCATCGCGTCGTGGCTCGTGAAGCTCCTCCTCGCCCGCGGCTACGCCGTCCACGCCACCCTCCGCGACCCGTGTATGCGTTTGCATCCAACACCCAGCCCCTGCACTGCAAGCTTTGCTCTTCCCTGCTCCGTGCTCTAGCTGCTTGGTGTGCGCTTTGGAATCACGCTGATAGAACTGCTGCGCAAATCAAATGCTAGAACTGCTTCTTGGTCTAAGAAATGTAAGAACAAAAGGGGGATCGAATATGTAGCGGAGAGCTGGTTCCACTGATCAGCTTGCGTTGGTGATCAATGACGGACGCTAGCTCTTTCAGGTGATCCGAAGAACGCCCACTTGGAGCAGCTGGACAAGGCCCCGGAGAATCTGCGACTCTTCAGAGCCGACTTGCTCGACTACGACTCGCTAACAGCCGCAATCTCCGGGTGCGAGGGTGTCTTCCATGTCGCCACTCCAGTGCCCGGCTATAAGATTGCCGATCCTGAGGCAAGTACCTGTTTGCTCACCTGTTGAGACTAATGCTTCTCTGTGTTGGCACACTGGTCTGCAAATTGCAACACAGTGATGCACCTGCACAGCGTGGTATAAGACTTAAATGCTTTGCCCAATATTTCTGTTTGCCACGAAAATTTGATATGTTTGATCCTTAGTGTAGTATAGCAGTAGCTATGGAAGCAAAAACTGTTTTTTTTTTGTCAGCTGATCACCAACTTTGGATCACCATGGTGTTAAAAGTTTCTGTCGAGATGCATTTGTGAATGGAGCTCTAGAAAGATGTTTTTTAATGGGCCATGCACAACCTGGGTCATAGAAATTCTTGATCTTTGCTCACCGTATGCTACGTCCAATGGTGCAGTCAGAAGTAATGGTTCCTGCTGTCAAAGGTACTTCGAATGTGCTCCAAGCCTGCTCAGCTATGAAGGTTGAGAAAGTTGTTGTGGTATCCTCTACTGCTGCTGTTCACATCAACCCAAGATGGCCTCCAGAGAGACCGAAGGATGAAAGCTGCTGGTCAGATAAAGAGCTATGTAAGGAGAACGAGGTAAATATGCTAGTTATGTCATGATGAAGCACATGCTAGAAGATAAATATCATTACCAGGGATTATTTATTTGAATTGATTTGAGTTCCTTTTCTAATTACTAGTATAAAAGTATGCTTAGCATTTATTAATATAATGGGACCTTTACTCCTTTGTGTGGCAGTACTGGTATTGCGCTGCTAAGATTGTGTCTGAAGAGATGGCATTGGCATATTCAGAGAAAAATGGATTGAATGTGGTTACAGTCTGTCCTTGTTTGGTTTTCGGTCCACTCTTGCAACCTGTGGTCAATACAAGCAGCAAATTCCTCATATATATGATAAAAGGTTCCTTTCAAGTTTCAAGTGCCTGATCTTCCAATTTTCCCATATTCCCAAGGATTTTCACTAATCTGATAATGGGATAGTGATCATCAAATAGAATCTATTGTCTGCAAGTGATAACCGCTTTTCGTTCTCATCACTGGTTTGTCCTTTGAGAGCTACTAACAGACGGTATACTGTTGGAACGGTATACGCGTTTCACGTAGAATATCATGTGAAACACATAAAACAGTGCATGAAATACTTATGAAATACAAGTATGAAAAGCTCACGAAGCACTGTATAAAACACATAAAACACCATGTGAAACATCTTTACCGTTGTAATGATATATTGTCCATTAACATTTATGTTGTCCTTTATACATTTCTTTTTCTCTTCAAATATAGCTGGTGTACCCTTTCCTGATGCCCCATAGCTGCAAGATGAGTTTTCATTGACAAGCAGATTCTATATTCATTACCTACAATTTCATAAGCGGCTCATTTGATTTGCATGGTTAGAAGTGAGAAATGACAATTCCATGTGCATCACTTTTTTTATTTCTGAAGTGTTCTCCCCGAGAGTGATTAATTCAGCTTTTTTAGTGTGTTGCTAAAGATTAAAGAACATGTTTAGTACTGAGAAACACTGAATAGTTTCCTCAGTTTTTTTAGCGTGCTGCTAAAGATTTTGGAACATGTTCTGTGCTGAAAAACACAGAATATTTTTTTTTGTTTTAACAAATACCACTGAGTACAACACTTTATTTTCCGTTGACAATACCATGGCTGCATCGATTGGATTACAGGAGGTCCTGAAAAAATGAAAGACAGACTCCATCACATAGTAGATGTCCGTGATGTGGCTGACGCGCTGCTTCTGGTGTACGAGAAGGAAGGATCATCCGGGAGATATCTCTGCGCTCCCCACCACATCACCACAGGGGATTTGGTGCAGTTGCTGAAGAAGATGCACCCAGGCTATAATTATGTAAATGTAAATAGGTAGGCTGCTTCCACCAATTCGGATCATGCTGAAACTGTCTGAAACCTCAAATGTTACACTACACAATTCTTATCTGCATCTTCTTAACAAATCCTCTTGCTTTGCAGCATCTCTGATGCCGGTCATGAAGCTCCAGTTACATCGCACAAGCTGATGAGCGAGGGCTGGAAGCCAAGGGAGCTGGAGGAGACGCTCTTGGACAGCGTCGAGAGCTATGAGAAAGCAGGCCTTCTGAAGGATGATGAGGGGCAGCCTTGCCGACTTCCGCATCTATTCCAAATGGATGCGGAGGCAGAGAAGTGAAGCCGGGCACTGTTTTCAAATGGACGTGTGTCCAATGTTAGTGCTATCTTCACACTTATCTAGTTATCTCAATACCATCCACCACTATTCACCGTGGCCCACTTTCGCCTATATTTTTATGTTTTACTCTCCCAATCCTGCCGCCAGCTGCAATGTTAACGTACATGCTGCTTAAAGAATCGTTAGACGATATGATATATTGCCTCGTATACATATTGTAATATACACACACATATATCTATTTCTTTTATACCACATACATATTGTTGACGCCGAAAAGCATTGGTATCGGCACCAACACCGAGAGTTTAAGATGAGAATCCCGACAGCACCAAAAATCGGGTTCACGTACGTGCCATTTGATTTGTTCCTGTAAATCGGCAATACAGATATTACATTTTTTTAGATAATAGAATAAAATTCCGGCCTTTACATCATGAGATGGACACAGCCAAGTTCAAAAAGAACAGTTCGACTTAAGACTAACAATCTTAAGACGAGCAAAATAAAAATTACATTAAACAAAACATAATCTATGAATATTTCTCCAACCATAATTATTGAAAAACATCATAGCCACTTCTTCTAAAGATTGGCATGCTTCGATAAATGGTTTCCGATCATCTTTCTTATGTAGTAATGCCCAATGCCTCAACCAATATGTAACTCTGAAAATGCCCTGCAAAAAAGATGTATCTTTGCATTTGTCAAAAACCACATTATTTTGACAAAGCCAAATAGACCAAAACATAGCTGCCATGCTAGTGAAAAATTGACATATCTTTGATAGTCTTAAACCATGGATCCAACTTTCTCTTAAATGAGAAAGACTCCTTGGTAAATCTAAATTTAGAGCTATGTGAACAATTCGCCACATAGATCTAGCGAAGTGACAATCAAATAACAAATGCTGAATAGTTTCTCTTTTATTGAAGAAAACACATTGCAAATTGCCCTGCCAACCACGCTTTGCCAAATTATCCTTTGTAAGAATGACCTCTCGATTTAAGTACCAAAGAAAGATTTTAATTTTCAAAGGAATTCTAAGCCTCCAAATATAATCATGGGATTGAATTGTTGTAATATTGATCATTTTTTGATACATTGATTGTACCGAAAATTGACCACTTTTATGTAAATTCCAACAAAAAACATCTTGATCTGACTCTAAATGGAGCATAGAAAGTTTTAACTTTAGCATATGCCAATCTCTTAAATTTTGGCCTACTAAAGCTCTTCGAAAGGCAATATTAAGAGTAGATGAGTTAAGAACTTCCGAGATAGTGACATGTTTTTTTCTGGCTATGGCAAAAAGATTTGGATATTGTTCACTAAGAGGAGAATGTCCCAACCATCTTCCTAGAATTTAATTTGGGTACCATTTCTTAATTTAAAATGTCCCCATTTTAGAAAATATAGCTTTACTTTCATGTGATCTTTCCAAAATTGAGAGTCCCTCGGTTGGGAATGAGCTTGAGAGAAAGTTTTATTGACTAAATACTTATTTCTGAGCAATCTTTGCCAAATGCCCTCTTCATTTAGGAGTTTAAAAATCCATTCTTAGTTAATTATCCACTTAGAATTTACAACACACATAGTAAGTGCCTAATAAACAAGAGGTTTTTTATATAATGGATAAATAAAAGTACGTCTGAATGTTGACGAAGCTACGTGAATAAAAATGATTGAAAATAGCGTTTTTGGCGCAAAGAATCCATGAGAGAGTTAAACCATCTCGCCAAGAGCATTAGATATTATTGGGTCGTTGGAGTATATAAACTTGTAATACTCGTATATGAAAACTAGACTTGATCGGACCATGAAAGACTCGGCGCTCTGCAGCCAAGCCCCGAAGCCCGAGTCAGCCCTGCACTATTTTTTAAAATTATGGCAGAAAAACCTAGCCAAAAGCCCGAAGTACGTTGCAGGCAGCCTATTTTCAAGTGGTAATTTTGTCGAAAGTACTGTTAGACTAAATTGGGTTGGCCCGTTTAATTTAATTAATTAAAATTTCAAAGGCCCATGTGAGAATACTAGGAGTACCGTACGGGAAATTGAGAGAGGGATTGACTAACTTAAATAGTTGGGTCATGTGTCTCTCAATTGCGAGGTTAGAAAAGGAAAATGGCCTGTCACGCGCGCGCTGAGCCGACTCGTGTCGTGATTAGACGTGACGTGCGCGCTGCGCGGATATGGAGCGTTTTACCGTTTCTGGTAATTGTTTGGTCTCTTTTAGTACCAGTAACCGACGTGGTTGATGACTGGCCAGATTGATGACGCCCGTTACCAGTGTTTGATGGCGTCCAGATTCGACAAACCTTCTCTTCCTGGCGCCTATAAAAGCATGCGCACCTCGCCCTGTGTAACATACTCTCGCTCTCGAGGACACATCTTCTCTTTCGAAAAGTTCTGCTGTTGTGCTGCTCGTCTGCTTCCCCACCTCTGTTTCCTTGCGCCCACAAGGAGCTGAGGGAGCAGGCCTCCGGAACCTCGTCCTTCTCGTAGTCCTGCTTGGGACAGAAGGCCGATAAGGTTTTTGGGGAGCGTTCTCACGCGGTTGCTCGAGTTCTTCGATCGACCAAGAGAAGTACATCTACACGGCATCGACGTTCGACTGCATCGACCTCTACACTGCATCATCGCTTCTCTGCAACAACTTGTAATCGTCTACATCAACCGTCATGGCGGCTGAGAATGTGCAAGTCATTCCTCCGCCTGCGCCCGCGCCGACGCCTGTAGTGGCTGCGGCTCCGGCTCAAGGATATATTCGTTTATATCGTGCTATTGTCCTTTTGTTTTCCTGTTCATTAGCCCTTGTGTATGAGATAAATATTTTTATATCTAGTACCTTTGGTCTTGAATTGGAAACATGTAATTGTTTAATTATGATTTACATGATTTTATGGATTAAAATATTAAGAAAATTCCTAATATTTTCAACAATCCAAAACCATATACTAGGAATTTTTCGGTCACTGGTTTCGCTGCCGCACTTAAGCCAACTGTGTTTAACGACGCAAATTACAAGCGTTGGCGCGCCAAGATGATTTTGTGATTGACTGCCATGAACGTGTATCATGTTGCGCAAGGCAAGCTACAGCCTGAGGGAGGGCTCTCTCCTGAGCAGGAGAGTGCTTTCGCGGCTGCAGATAACTTGTTTAGAGGCGTCGTAATTAGCGTTCTTGGAGAAAATCTTGTTGATGTGTATATGATTTTGCCTAGTGGTAAAGAACTATGGGATGCACTAGAGGCAAAGTTCGGAGTCTCTGACGCGGGCAGCGAACTTTATGTCATGGAGCAGTTTCATGACTATAAGATGGTCGATGACCATTCTGTAGTAGAACAAGCTCATGAGGTTCAAGCGCTTGTGAAAGAACTTGAGAACTTAACATGTGTATTACCTGACAAGTTTGTGACCGGCTGCATTATTGCAAAACTGCCACCTTCTTGGAGAGACTTTGCCACTACTCTAAAACACAAGAGACAAGAGTTCAGCGTTGCTGGTCTCATCGAGTCTCTAGATGTTGAGGAGAAAGTGAGGGCAAAAGATACACGTGGAAAAGAAAATGGAAGTTCTAGTGCCAATGTGGTACAAAAGAAAATTTCCAATTCAACAAGAAGAATAAGAACAAATCTAAAAAGTCTGACAACAAAAACAAAGTCTATCAAACTACTAGCTTCAAGAAGAAGAAGAATATTAAAGGGAAGGAAAACTGCTTTGTCTGTAATGGTATTGATCACTGGGCTAAGGATTGCCCTAATCGTAAAGACAAGTAGAAAAAGTCCGTCAACGTTGTTATTGGCAATACTGAGGCAGGAACATCCGGGTATGTAACAATACCTACTGTTCTTTCAGTATGTCGTTCACCTGACTGGTGGATTGACACAGGGGCCAATATACATGTTTGTGCTGATAGATCCCTATTTTCTTCTTACCAGGTCGCAGGGGCTGCCTCCGTGTTGATGGGGAATGGATCGCAGGCGTTTGTACGTGGAGTCGGCACAATTGACCTAAAGTTTACTTCAGGCAAGGTCGTGCGACTGAAGGACATACAACATGTACCTGCAATTAATAAAAACCTTATCAGCGGATCTCTACTGTGTAGAGATGGTTATAAGTTAGCGTTTGAGTCCAATAAATGTGTTATTTCTAAATTTGAATCTTTTATTGAAAAAGGTTATGAGAGCGGAGGCTTGTTCCGCTTATCTTTATTGGACATGAATAATGTGGTGAATCATATATGTAATCATGAATCTAATATTTGGCATTCACGACTTTGTCATATTAATTTTGGTTACATGATGCGGTTAGCCAGTATAAATTTAATTCCAAAATTTACCCAAGTCAAAAGTTCTAGGTGTCAAATATGTGTGCAATCAAAGTAACCTCGTAACCCTCACAACGCATCCCTGTCAAGGGAAGATGACAAAGAATGAAAAAGAAGGATTTACTAACGAGTGACTGTTTTAAGTTTTTTTAGCCATCAAGTGTTTTTAATTTATTTACACTATTTTTTACTTTGTCTAATAAAAATTTGTTATTTCGTATATTGAAAAAAATAGTTTTCCTTTATAGGCTGATAAAAATTATTTTAAGCCAGTTCAAACAAAAGGACCAGGGGCAAAATGGGTATTTCACAACATTTTCAGGCTAAAAAATGGTGGAAAAGGGATGAAAAGGGAAAGAAATGGGAAAATGGCAAATGGGAATAGAATTGGCTGGCTCAGTGTTATTTTAGAGAGGCCATACCAATGGAGTGGCATTCTGCAATCTGCCAACGAATTGAGTCGCATTCTGCCAATTTTCCCTCCCATATTGCGTGTGAAGAGGTTCCGTTGACTTGCTGCGGTCTGGCGGACGGAGTAGAGGGAGAGCAGCGAGATCGATACAGCATTGTGAACAGGCTCACCGGAGATGGCGCCGCGGCGCGTGTGCGTGACTGGCGGCGGCGGCTACATCGCGTCGTGGCTCGTGAAGTAGGGGTGGGAATGGATCGACCCACGATCCATTGGAGCGATCCACATGATCCATTACTAAATAATGGTTGAATGGATCGATCCATTTGGATCATACTTTGATCCAATGAGTCAAAAGAGTCGATCTATATGATCCATTTTGTGTATGACCCAAATGGGATAGAATATGCAATAATTAAGTAGCAAATCCCCTGTCAACCATTGGCTGCAGAGAATGATAGTATTTAGCTAGCAATGTGCAAACTTTGTTTTTGTTGATGATTCAATCTGATGGTTCAGTAACGTTGACCTCGTAAATTTTAAATGGCTACTGGAAGTTCCAAATGGGGCATACGACGTGAAGCTCCTCCTCGCCCGCAGCTACGCCGTCCACGCCACCGTCCGCGACCCGCGTATGTGGCGGCAAAGCTGCCCCATTTCTTGCCGCCGCTCTGTCTTGTTCACCATCTCTTCTCTTTCTCTTTCAGGCGACCCGAAGAATGCGTGCCTGGGGCAGCTGGCCGGCGCGGCGGAGAACCTGCGGTTGTTCAAGGCGGACATGCTCGACTACGGCGCCGTGGCAGCCGCGTTCGCCGGTTGCGAGGGCGTCTTTCACCTCGCCACTCCGGTGCCCGAAGAACAGATGGCTGATCCTGAGGCAAGTAGTATTAGATTACGCCGAATGTGGCGCGGAGGCGGGGAGATGCTCCGTCAAGTCACAAGTGGGTGTAATTGATTATTTGCCCCGAAGTTGACGTGCCATCGATTATTTGTCCTGCTGTTTGATTATTTGTTCTGATAGCCCACATGTCATAGATATACATCAGAACAAATAATCGAGGACACATCAACTTTGGACAAATAATCAAGAGCACGTCAACTTCGGGGCAAATAATCAATTACCCCGCTCGTTCTTGCTCCCTCCGTTTCCATCGCCACCGCCCACCGCACCCAAGTACGTCGCAGCTCGGCCACCTTGCTCCGTCCTCCTCGCCGAGCAGAAAGCCACGAACACAAACGCTTTGGTCGAGGCGTCATCCTCGTCTCCGTCCAGGTCCGCTGCGTCCTCGGCATCTCTGCCGCCGCCTCCATTCGCAAGGGCAGCATGCCAGCATCTCCATCAACGCCGAGGATTTGGGGAAGGGTAGAATGGTCATTCTCCATGTGAAGAAATGCATAAGATAGTTGAGGAGTCAATCTACGGGGGCAAATAATGGAATGCAAATTTAACGGTGACAATACATCATAGAATGTCAACGTACTGGAGGTCAATAATTAATCATCGTGATCATTTTTTTAAAGTAGATTTGAAAGTGCAAAAGAACAACACTATATACTCTGTTTTGCATGGGAATGCTACAAAACACTGATGCAAGGATGCATTACCTCTTGGAACTGAATTATTTCTTTTTTGAGAAAAATGTGTCTTTCTCTGTTACTGAGTTCCTAGGACCTCTTTGATTGAAAGGAATTTCAGAGAATTTATAGGGTGGCAATATATGAATTCTTTCATATGTAGCTTGTTTGATTTGTAGGAACATGATAGTATGGTTTCTATGGAATGAATTCTTATGGTTTCATTTCTAAATGTAACTACACACAAACTTTGCGCCAATTTTTCTTTGCCATAAAAAACCACACATTCTATCCTTAGAATAATGCAGTGACTCAATCAAACATCATGCCATCCTTAGAATTCATAAAGGCAATGCACTGCGATCCTACATTTTTTTCTATTCCTATATTACAAAATTCTATGAATCTGAGACCCTTAACTTAAAACACAACTGTGCAGAAAGAGATGATGGCTCCTACTGTCCAGGGCACCAAAATTGTCCTTAACGCATGCTCAGCAACGAATGTTCAAAAACTCATATTGGTATCATCTGTTGCTGCTATCAGTTTCAATCCGAATTGGCCAAGATAAACCCAAAGATGAGAGCTGCTGGTCTGACAAAGAGTTATGCAAGAAAGATGAGGTCAGAAAATGCTGCTTAATGCTAGTACCATGTTTCTGCTTCAAAAGACCATGCACCATGTTTTCAAATAGATTAAAATCTGCCATGCAGCACATGTTATTCAGTATTCAAAAATTAGTACAAAGTAACACTTCAGCATTAGTGAGTTCTACGAGGGATGATTTCTTAGAGGGAGGACAAACTCACTGATTTATACTTTCTTTTTATTGGCAGAACTGGTATTCTCTTGCCAAGACCGAAGCTGAAGAGATAGCCCTCGAATATGGTGAGAAAAACGGATTGCAGGTTGTTACGTTTTGCCCTGGTCTGGTGTTTGGCCCTCTGTTGCAGACTGTGGCGCTCAATACTAGCAGCAAAGTCTTCCTCTATATCATAAAAGGTTCACTCCTTGGTACATGCAGTTTTCTATAGTACTTCTCATTTATCACCTGAATAATAAACTAATAATTTTATACAGTAAATATCATATCAGTGTACCTTTTTTCGCTATGCCCCGACACTATTTTAGATAGTTTCCTTAACCTTTTTAATTCTTGTTGTATCACCCACCCGTAGCACTATATTAGTCCAAGAATTTTCTGAAATGTACTTCTATCTTGCTTGGGTATTGCCCTGTAATTTCATTATTTTAATTGCAGGAGGCCCTGACACAATGAACAACAAATTCTGGCCCCTAGTAGATGTTCGGGATGTGGCAGATGCTTTACTCCTATTGTACGAGAAGGCAGGATCATCTGAGAGATACATATGCTCGTTAGACCAAATTGACATAAAGGATTTGTTAGATGTGATGAAGACATGTACCCGAAGTACAATTATGTTGACAGGTAGGTGCAATCATATCTGGTTCATTCCATTGCCTGTCCTCGCACATCATCTTAACCACCTTCTTTTCTGCAGAATGGTTGATGTGGATTATCAGCTTGCATTGACTTCAGATAAGCTTAATAATCTGGGCTGGAGGCCAAGGAAGCTGGAGGAGTCACTTGCAGATAGCATCGAGTACTACGAGAATGCAGGCCTTCTGCCGGCTTCCCTTCTTTTACCGTGTGCCGCCTGTGCAGGATTGAACCAGCACCGTCAGGCCAAACCATCATGTCTGCATTTTGCTTGAGATAGCACTGAATGTGCACCACAAAATAAGGACGGATTCACGTCCCATCTCTCAGCTGATCTACTCCATTCTGGATTAATGCAGGTGCAGCTTGTCTGTCAGTCTATTAGCTGAACCTGTGGAGCCATGAACAATTGCATACACAGGTCCTGTGTAATATGTGCCCACTTTCGTCTTGAGAATAATAAAAAAAAAGGATTTGTTCGATGCCATGATGGTTGTGGTACTGCGGAGAAATGGACACGTAACAGCTGCTGAAAACGAAGAACTTGAAGCAAAAGTGGAAGAGGTTTTGGTGCCCTGCCCAAGCAACCATGCAGGAACCGGTCGTCCAAGATTTTACTAGACGCTGATCTCCGACATCTCAACTGTGCAACGGACGGTGCCTTTGGCACTTGCCAGCGAGGCAGCGATGGTGATACGAAGGATGTAGCGTGCAACTCCTGGCAAGGCAAACAAGTGTTGTAGGAGGGTCTTCCCCTTTTTCCTGAAGATCATGGCGAAAATCTCGAAGATGGTCGCCAAGTCTGGGGGATTCGAAGATTGTGAAGACCCGTGGGTGGGGGGGGGGGGGGTTTGTATAGGCGAAGGAATAGCGAAAAAAGATTCCCCGAAGGTGATTCTACCTAGGCGACGGCAACATTACCCGAAGATAGGCAAGAATATGCAGACCTTGACTGGAGGTGCAATGGGCCCAGTAACTACTAGGCCAAGCGTCAAATATGGGCCATAAACGTGGCTATGGGAAGATGGGCCTACAACGGCTTGGCCCAATAATTCAATAAGGGCTCTCATGTATTAGGGGTAGTTATGATTTTTCGCATACAAGATAAAAGATCAATTATTGTAAGAGGCCGTTGATTTCATATCAACGGTCCATATGCGAGGACAAAAATGTCTTCTTATGTTTAAAGTGTAAATCTTAATCATCGACCCTCTATAAATATAAATACAGGAGCACCCCATTCATTGGAGGCAGAGCATTTATTCCTAACCCATCATTGTGTCTCCAGTTACAAAACCCTATTTTACCTAGTGATCTTTCCTTTTTGGGGAGACACCCGAAGTACTGTCTGAGACACTTCGACGACAACAAACTTACAAGTTACAATGAACTTTTATACATAATGGAATTTGTGTTTCGGCTTGTGTTGTGTATAGCCTCTTACAAACGCAAGTTGTGTCCGTTGAAAGCCGATTAATTACAAAATAGCAAACCACAGCATATACTATGTTCCATTTATGAAATGAACCAACACAGATTCTATTATCAAATCTTCGTCCTCAATAGATTAACCCATAGTCTAAGAAAAAATGCAGGATAATTTTAAATCCTAGGGCGCAATTTATTCAAAATAATACTCATATAAAAACATAGGAGTGAAAATCATTTTCTTTTTGTCTTCGACCACCTCGTTTGCCATCTTGGTTACTTTGGATGCGCGTTCTTTCAATCTAGTCCCAATTTAACTATCTACCGTAGATGTCTCCATACTCTATGTACAATTAAACTAGGAAAAATTGGTTAAATACCACCGAAATATCACATGTTTTGGTGTATGCCATCAAAAGATTTTGGTGCACTTAAATACCACCAAACGATTTCTCACTTTGGTTTTTGCCATTCCGTCTCCCCGCGATTCATCTGTCGTTAAAGAGCACTTAACCCATCCATTTCTTCTGCCCTAGTTGCACATCCAGCTCTCTTCTCTCTCACCGGCGGCTACTCCCTACTCGATGGTTGTCGCTTTCTCCAGAGCCTACCCCTTTTCTCCCCATGGACCCCCAAACCGCATGCATTCAGCGGTCACCAGTCGCCACACACAAAAAGAGGAATAACGGTGTAACACCCCTATTCCTCGAGAACCCAGAATGATACTAACTCTTCAAAATCTATAAAATTTCGACAGCATCTCCTTTGTTAATATGGGCATCCACGATAGGCAATTTATATCAAGAGAGTATATAACCGTTTCTAATCAACCTCTAGCCATAAAAGGAAATACAGAATAAACTGTAACTTTCAAATATGTACATGACTCAACTATTTAAATAAATCTCAAACGAAACCAATGTACTAAATAACGTGAGAGGTGGTGAGTGCTCAAGTCCAGGTTCTATTTTCTCATTCCCATGCATGATTGATATCACCTGTACCTAAAATCCAAATAAAAGCAAGAGTGAGTATTTAAGAATACTCAGCAAAGTATATGTATAAACAACTAGGGAATACAAATACGAGAATCAGAAGATCACTTCCATAATCTCATTCTCTTCACACTAGAAACAAAAACAATCGTCAATCCAAATACTCCAAACAAACCACTTCTTGTCCATTCGATGCAATGCAATGCACATGCGTCTGTACTATGAGCTCATATCGGTATAGCTAGGTGCACACCCATCGATGCCACACCTTGCCAGTCCTTTTCAGACGGGGACCAATTACTCCACTCCCGTGGAGTGCCTACCAAGTAGGACTTCAGAGCACTCCGGACTAGTAACTTTTGACTTTCTCACTGACCTCACCGATCTAGTCAAAAGTGACTTTCTCACCGACCTGGCTCATATGCATATGATTCAACATGCTCTTCCTTCATACGGTCATCACACACTTCCAACATCACAATAAATATCAACTACCCAATTTAATCAACATATAGCATTAAAACCATTCATCCAAAGATCAAAGTTAAGAACATAGCACTATATCAACAATCAAATACGCTATTCGTTTAACATATACTTGCCTTTCAACCGTGCGAACATGAATCATGGATAGTCAACACCGATTCCAATCCCAAAAGCACCTATAGAAAAATAACTGATCTCAACACAAACCCTCTTAATAAAACAATATGAAAATCAATTTACTCCCTTGAACTCTCTTTCTCCCTCCCCAAACACTGCTGTACTGCTGAACCCAGTGATTTGGATTCCTGGACAGCAACCTTAAAACGATCATACCTACCAAACTACTCATCCGATTTTGATATTCTTGTGCTCCAAATAAAGAAAAGACCAAGGCCTACGACTTCCGTCATAGAAGAAATTTTGAATTTTAACCTAACTTGGTCAAATCTTCAACCGAATCTACAGCATATAAATTCAATCAACTACAACTCCATCCCCTATAGCTACTACTTACCAATCTACAAAATTACATGTCTAATTTGGGGGAACTCTATGAGAACATATCTAAATCCAATAACCAAAAGTAAATTGAGGGGGAGAAAATCACATGAGGTCATAAACCCTAGTTTCCCCTTCCTCCTTCCACTTCTCTTCCTCCTCCTTTCTGGGCAGCATTGCCCCTCGACCCTTCCCTTGTCACCTCCTCTCAGCACACTAGCCGTCCTCCTCTCACCCATCCCAATGGCAAGAACACTACAAACCGTACCTCGAGTGAACGGCCAGGTGGGGACAAGGTTCAGTGACGGCGACACGGCAATGGCCGCAACACCCTCGACCTCGACGTTGATGACGGCCTCCGACGACCAGCGGCGGCAGTGGTGGCTCAAGGGTAGACGGCAACGGCGGTGGGTGCAGCCATGGGATGGCGTGGCGGCGCGGCGACGGGACGACGGCGGGGACCACAGAGACGGCAGTGCGGCACGACGACGGGGAAACGGCGGCGCTCGGCACCAGCTCGGCATGACGGCGGGGATGGGAGCGGGGATGAGAGAGAGAGAGAGAGAGGACAGGGGCAGCGGCGGTTGGGTTGCCTGGGGAGGAACCGTCGAGTTCCCCACCCCCCACTGCCTCTTGACCATCACAGATGGGCTAGCCTGGGCCAAGGGCCCACGGGCTATTACAAACGGGTCGAGGAAGCGCTATACCTCGTGCTCCACGGTGGCGTCGTGCTACTGAAGGAGAAGGCAGCAGCAGCAACATCATGCTTGCCCTTGTCTTCCTCTTGTTCTTCTTTCTTTCTCACCAGAGGGCGGCTAGTGGGAAGGGAGTGCTTGGGAATGGAGGGCGGGTCGGAGAGAAGGGGCGGTGCGAGCGGTGAGCAGGCGGGGCAGGGGGAGAGGTGAGCAGGCTACGCCCGGTGAGTAGGTAATGGCTGGGGAAATGAAGTGGTAAAAAAGTGAGAAGAGAGTTAGTTTTGGTATTAAAGTGTATATTATAATCTTTATGTGGTATATCATCTCTTTGTGCTTGTCGACTCAGGATTTCGTATTCGAAGTCAAAGATCTATTCGTGTAACCAGTGTTGCTCCAGAATCTTGCTAGCACACACAAAATACATCAAACTGAACTATTGCATGTATTAATAGGGAAACTGTTGTCGCATTCATGGGTCATTATAGTGGCTCAAATATTGATCAACCAACAAGGTTATTATTACAATACCAAAAAAGAAACCATGATAAGGGTCTCGGACTCTCGGTCATGTGGAAGATCCAATAAAATAAACTTGGTCTAAGGCTAGCTATGACATCCACCCATACGAACAAGCAATTGGAGTCCCACCTATTTCTCGTCCACATCATCGTCTCCTTGCTGTCCGTCTCCTTCACACGAAAACCTCATATGTGTCAGTTCTAGGCACAGACGGTCACAAATAATCGGTTATTTGTGTGGGTTTATGGTTAGAATCTTATTTTTGGTGCCGGTGGTTATCTATGCCTCTTTATTTGTGCCAGTTCACTAATTTTTGTGCCCAATATTATGTTTTGAAAAATCTCATATACGACCGTTCTAGCCACGAATAGACACAAATAACCTTTTTGTGTCGATTAAAAAACGACACATATAACCAGTTTTGAACCGGCATAAATATGTCTTTTTGATGTAGTGGCGTTTTTTTTTGTTATTCTTCTCCACAGCTGTTTGGGCATTATCAATGGAGGCCTGACGAAGAGAGTGAAATATAGATGAACAGTGAAAGTTATGCTTAACCGACTAAGTTAGGTCTTGATCGATGTCGTGGTGTTTTATGTTGGTCGAAAAAAACAGCACTAACATCTTGTTTGAACCAGCACCAGCTGATATGCTTCGATCCTTATACACGGAAACGGCCGAAGGGAGAAACAAGAAGCGATACGAATTCTGCCAGCGACTGCGAGTTAGGTGTCGCCGTGTCGTGTCGGGTTCACGTACGTCACTGCACACGCACGGCCGATGCCCTAGCTAGTCGCAGCACAGGTCGCCGTCGATCGAGACAACGGCAGTCACACGAATGACTCGACCACGATATACATCACTGGTCTGGTGAGCTCGAACGATTCCGGCAACCGCAACAACCTTCTACCTGCTACCTACTCCCTCCGTTATAAATTGTAATTCACTGTTGACTTTTAAACACGTCTTTTGACCATTCGTTTTATTCAAAAATTAGTGCAAACATGCAAAAATATAAATCATGTTTAAAGTATGTTTAATGATAAAACATAAATAATATTTACATATACTTTTCGAATAAGACGAATGGTCAAATATAATATATAAAAGTCAACAATGAACGACAATTTAAAACGGAGTAGAAAAAAGTAATTAATACACACTCAGGAAAGTTAATTGATTTCCGTCCCGTCCGTGCCTTGGTACGTCGACCCGTAGGCGTCCGTGCTGGAATGCTGAATCAGTCGTCGTTGGTGCGGGCGACGGCGATGGCCGGAGGAGGGGCCGCCGCGACGAGCTTTAATTCAGCGCAATTAAACATGCATTAACGAACAAGGGATCATAGGCCGGTCGGCCCGGCAGATAATCAAATCCCCAAACTCCTCGCTGATTCGAAATGCATATATGTATGTATCCTCAGCATTTGAGCCTGTGGACGCTAGTTAGCTATTGGACTCTTGCGCATCTTGGGCATACACACAAATGTGTGAATCTTTGGGAGAGAAGTGAAGCAAAAGGATCGGCCGGCCGGTCTCCACGCCACGCGTGCCGCCGTCATCTTGCACGGCCGATCGCATCGCTGTCTCCATCGATCTCAGCATACATATATACGCGCATGGATGATGGATGCATGCATGCATGAGAGACCGTATATATACGACGATCCTCGCATCGACAAGTGTGTAAAAGTCGTGCTCATGGAGTGTATAGGTTAGAATTGGTGTAGAATACGTGTATAAATTGATACGTGGATTCTGAATTGTATTTGGCAGGAAAGAATAACGTTAATCAAAGCACCATATAAAGGAGGCACCATTGTGTAACTTACATATTGGGTCGAATTCATATCCGTGGTCCCTATATAAAGGAGACACTTCTGATATAGCTTGTCATAACGACATAATTGCAGCATAGGGAGGAGACCGGCCATGACGTAGGTAGCTCGGTATGTTTGTTTTGATTTAAAGAGTAGCGACCAAAGTCAGAGCTTCACAAACATAGATAGCGATATCAAACTGTGTTACTAAATATTATGCCTTTGGTGCCATCTAGATCTTTAATCATAATGGTATATACAGCAAACATGTACATGGATGTCTGAAAGTAATCATGCATGGATTACAGATATTCAGTGGTCCGCGTCGAGTTTAGGCTTATCTAGAAGACCATATTGCTCTCATGTACTATTTAACTCTTGTATAAGTACGTGCTGATGTCTAATCAATAAAGCCCATATTCTCCTAAAAAAAAAATCATGCATGGGTTACTGCACGTTTTGCCTTTTCGACTTGTGATTTGGAACTTGATCATTTGCAGCTTGGTTCTGCTATAGCGCGCTTTGAGCCCTTGGATTCTTTGAAACAGAATGCACGTACGAGATATGTAGCATTTGCGCGGCTGTATCCGCAATTCCGCAGGCGGTGCTTATCATCGATCCACATTGGAAACGGCCAACCAGCTGTAACTGCGTGATCGCAGCTACAGGCCAAAAGTAGCCACAGCTCCCGGTTCATAGTGACTTCAGCTATGGCATACAGCCCTGTACCGGCCGGTTCATATGACTTGCTGATCAATTTACCACAGGTCAGCCCTGAATCCCTGACAGCCGTGTCCACAGATCGACGTACTGCGACCGAGATGCATGCATTCACGGCGGAAGCATGTACCCATCAAAACGTATGGCATGTTTCGGCATGACGTAGAGAAAAATTTTAATGCATAATTTGTATATTTCTAATCGTTCACTTAGATATATCTATACACTATGTATGTGCATAAAACATGGTACACTTAGCTATATTTATACGCTATAAAAGGGGTTCATATCATATGACAAAATTTAAAAGTAGAACTTGGGGGAAAAAAGGACTACATATGTATAAAACTAAAAAGAGTCCATATACTGATAGTAATAGACGAGTAAAATACACGGACGACCCTTAAAATATTAGTCAATTGTCATCCAGATTCCTATTCTTTGAAATTGTCTTTTTGTGTCCCCAATTTTTTTAAGTGAGTTCGCCCCGATTCAAACCTGCCACGTGACAGCTCTAGCTGACTTGGCGCTGACATGGGCGTCCATGTCACATAAATTACTTAAAACATTCAGAAAAAATCCTAAAAATTCTAGAAATGATAAAAAACATAAAAAACAATTTATGAAAATTCATAAAAATACGGAAAAAAACATTTATGGAAAAAGTATAAAAATATGAAAAAAAAATAAAATTATTAAAAAACATAAAGACGGCGTGATCGCCTTTAATGCTTCTATAGTTGTAAGCGCAAGACCTCTAGCATCGTGGCGTATGGGAGCCCTCAATTGCTACTTTTTTAATTTTTAATGATTTTTATGGTATTTCCTTATTTTTATGGTTTTCTGGTTTTATGTCAATTTTCCAATTTTATGATTTTTCTAAATTTTATATGTTTTCTCTTCATTTTTATGATATTTTTGTATTTTTATGATATTACCTATTTATGGTTTTCCTGTTTTTATCTGTTTTGTAATTTTTTATGAATTTTACTAAATTGTTTTATGACTTCCTTTTTATGATTTCTGGAATTTTTCTAAAAAAAAATTCTGAATTTTTAAGTAATTTATTTGACATGTACGTACGATCATGTCAGCGCCACATCAGCTCTGGGTCTGTCACATGGCAGGTTTGGACCGGGACGAACCCACTTAAAAAGATTAGGGACATAAAACTGCAATTTAAAATAATCGACTAATAGTTTAGTGACCGTTCGTGTACTAATTTGACTCGTAATAGAAATATACACGAACGCGAGGTATAAAAGAGAATAACTAAGCTCTAGAATTGCATCTGGAATTGCATGAAGCAGTGTCATAAAAAAAAAACAGGTCGATCGCGGCGGCCCAGCACTATAGTGTGAATGTGGGTGTGTGCATTGGATTTCGATATCGATGTTTGCGTACATCGCCTGATGCGTTGATCGATCGACATGATCCAGGGCATCATCGATGGGCGGATCATGGAACATGCACACCATGATCTTTCTTTAGTCTTTCCTGTGATGGAAACCCGGCCGGGGCCCGGCAGGCAGACGCAACATTGATCTTTTTTTTTTTTGAGCAAAACGCAACATTGATCTTATCCACCGCATGCAGAATTATGGACGCTTGGCAATGGAGTCTGGGGCGACGATCGAGAGATCGATGTAGGTTTTTATTCTGTTCTTCGCCTCATCGAGTAGCTAGCTAGCGCTCGTACGCTGTAATTTCTTACGGTAAAGGAAAAAAAAAAACAGAGAAGATCCCCGCCGGCCCATGCATAATATATACACACAACGCAAAAAATTAACCTCCTCCGCTCGTAGATTTAAATATTACTGGGAGCCCAGGGGTATCTAATTACTGGGAGCAGGAGTTACCCGTGGTTAAAACACATAGTACCACGAGTAACTATGCAACATTTTTTCCTTACTGTCTCGTTAGTACGGACGTACGGTTAAGTTGTCAGAAGGATAGCGTTTGTTAACTGTGTACACAATTTCTTCGAGTTTAGACAATGTATTTGTTGAAGTATAAGTGAATTGTCCTCCATTTCCCATCAATTTAGGCTTTGGGGTAAACTGGTTAGGGTATGCAACTCAATAGTATTGCATGGATTGTCTAGACTGTTTCATATACACATAGTGTGTTATGAGACAAGGCTTTTGGGTGAACTGGTTAGCGTATGCAGCTCAATAGTATTGCATGGATTGTATAGATTGTTTCATATACACGACATAGTGTATTATGAGACAGCACGGGTGATTGTGCTACAACACTATAAATTTTACAGCCTTACTATATACCGTACTTTACAATATCTACAGTAGCTGTCCGGCCGCGACAACTTAATGAGCAGAGCCATTTAATTTACATATTGAATTTTGTCTTGTAGAAAAAAATTATCAATGCCCATGCTACATGCCCTAGAAGGCGTTTCTTTTAGGACCTAAAAAATGTGTGTTTAAAGACCTAAAGATTATTTAATCCTTGTTCTTTTTGCTTAATCCAGCTAAAAGTGAAAATGAGCCAAACTTTGGCAATCCAGGGCTAACACGGCCTGGCCTTATTTTACATATGAGTTGGCTTGTGTCAGCTTGTCAAAATGACCAGCTTCGTGAGCTCGTAGTCTCCTGCACATACCTAGTACGTATCACACGCCATCGAATTTTTTTTAAAAAAAATGCAGGAGAACTGGCTTGTATTAATTTAGTAGGAAAATTATATGGTCAAAATTTACGGGGAGGTTTAGACGCATCCCTCCGGACGCACGCTACAAGTGAGTTAACTTATTACAAAACGGGCGACTGCCGCCCCCCAAAGACGTATGACCTCCGGTAGCAAATCGAAGAAGGTCATCAGCGGCAGCTTTTTCGAGTTGAAAATGCGATTGTTCCTTTCGAGCCAGAGATGTCATAAAATTGCTAACACGATGGATCCTAGACCCGGGGCAAGGTTGAGTTACTGGATGTCCTCAGCACACGCAAAGCGAAGAAGGCATGGAGCGTTAAGCCTGGAAGACAGGAGGTCCCAAATTTGGGAGGAGAAGAGGCACTCAAGGAAGAGGTGCTCCGGAGTCTACAGGCATCGCAGGCAAAAGGCGCAGAAGTAATTATTCGGCAACCCCATACGTAGGAGGGTTTCAGTAGTCATGACTCTTCTCAGAAATAGCGTTCAAACAAAGTTGCGGGTCCTCGACATGACCCAAATTTTTTTTTTGAAAGGTTGGCTGAGAAGATCAACCATTAAAAACTTAAAAATAACTATGAAATATACGGTGATTAAATTTTTAGCTGTACTTTTTAGTTTTAGTTTAAGAACCAGGAAGGCCTATCGGCTGCTAGCCTGTCCCATCGTCGATGTTGTGGTACAGGATAAAGGACCGTGTTGATTTGGTGCTCTCCCAATAACGTGGAGGTCGTTAAGATCAATGATGCCTTGGCTACAAGATTGGCAATGTGTCTAGAAGATTTAAGGTAGGACATGAAAGTAGCGGCTGTATTATGTTGCCAATGTATTGTGGTTGGTTTTTTCTCGTATTTTCAATGGCATGCATACTTTTCCTAAGGAAACACCTACGTAACTATATATGTTGGAGGTTCACTTTGGTCTTGCATATTCCGGCTACATGTGGGCGGTTGTACTAGATTTTTAAGAGAGGTTGTACCACTACGTACACTAATGTCTCCGATCAGCCACTAAAATCTAGCAAACGTTTGGTATTAATTTAAAGGTGCAGCCTTAGATATAGTTTCATATATATTGTTTATAATCTTCGATAAAAATATAGTTATTGTTCATTTGTTAAGCAAAATGAAAATAAATAAATTGCAAATTTCCATCTCACTACGGGAATCTCCCTCAATACCGAGGGCTCAAAACCCTCGCGATTAACTATTCACGAGTGCTGGCCCCCGCGAATAGGTGCTCGCGTGCGCTCCCCGCAAATAACGACAGAACACGAGGGCATGGCCCTCGCGAATAGTTAATCGCGAGGGTTTTATTATGCCCTCGCGATTCTCTAGCCTGGCATCTTTATCGCGAGGGCCGCACAGCCCTCGCGACATGTCTGTGGGGCCCATGTTGGCTGGCACGCACAGGGGACGGCCCACTGCTACTCGCGAGGGCTCTATGGCCCTCGCGAAAAGCCTGTGGTGCCCTGGTAGTTTTTTACGAGGGCCATTTAGCCCTCGTGAATAAGCATTTTTAGAAAAAAAATATTTCAAATATGAATTTTAAACAGATTTGAACAGCAGAAAAACACAGCATATATATCAATCACAGAATATATATCAATCACAAATGGCCCAAATGCACATCCACATCCACACATCGACATCACATAACATATCGACACATTGACATACCACAAAGCACAAAGCACATATCCACATACACAACATTTCTGCAATTATACATAGCATATACACATAAGAAGCCCATACGCATAGTCTCCATCCATCACGGGTTGCTCTCCGGGTTAGGGAAGATGGAAGGAGTACAGTCCGGTGGAGGGAAGACCGAAGGAACACTCTCTGGTGCAGGGAAGAGCGAAGGACTACTTAGTAGGCTTAGAAACCCGTCAGTCCCATCTTCCACCCACTCGCGCCGAGCGTCGTGATCGGCTCCTTGGACCTGACTTGATGAAGCGGAGCCCTGAAAGCATTAAGAATTTAAGTTTTATTTCAATTGACACTTTAGGTTAGACTATGATGAAATGACGACACTTATCTCCTCCGGGGACTGATGATGACTCTGTCGTTTCTCTGTCGGAGTCGAACTTAGGGGAGAATCCTTCACGGTATACAGGAGTTAACCAAGTATCTGTGGAAGAATGACGTAAGACCAAAATGTGTGAGAGATTTATAAGGCCAATAGAGGGATTTGGTGGGGATTTATAGGCCTTTTAGTCGCGAGGGCTAGCAGAGGGCCCTTGCGAGTAGTTGCTGAGGCAGCCTTACTCGCGAGGGTCAACTGGGAACCCTCGCGAATTAGCCCCACGTGCACACAGGGCGCGCAGGCGAGCAATTATTGGGCCATATTTCGCGAGGGCCAACTATAGGCCCTCGTGAGTATCTGGCGGCTACAGTTTGTTGCGACGGCTCCTTTTTGGCCCTTGTGACTATATGCTTTTTCACGAGGGCTGTAGAATGCCCTCGTGATTGTACGTTATCTTACGAGGGCTTTGTTTCAGCTCTCGTGTATATTTTTTGGCCCTCGCAAAATCAGGAGATTCCAGTAGATCTTGCCAGTCAAAAACATGTTATCGCTACAATTGGCTAGCTTAGGGCATGTCCACTGGGTCCTAACTTAAGATGTTCTAGTACTGTAGCAAATAACATAGTAGCGAGAGAAATGTAGATGAATAGTAAAAATAAGGTGTGAATAGTGGCTAGTACGTTCTAAATTAGAACGTCACTGGGGATGGCCTTAATTATACTGAGCTTTCCACCCTCCTGTTCCAAACGGGCGTACATTTGAAAGGAATCATCATTGACAATTTTGAATATATATGTAAATTTAATGTCACATTTATAACTAATTCGTATGTTGCCTTAAAATACATATTGATAACCATGCATAGAGCAATATATATAATATTGAAACCCTAAGATCATCCGTAGCATGGACTCCACTACAAAAAATTAAAATTAATATATTTTATATAAAATAGTTATGATGTCTATTAATTGCTGGTCATCTTGTCATCACAACCACTACATGTACTTAACAGTCACAAATCCAATGGTGAAATATGAATGCCTAATTATTACTGGAAAAATTAGAAATCATTAAATTGTACAAAACCAAGAACTTTCGACACTGGGGCGCCACATGGCTGGCCTACCCGGCCGGCGCCGCCGCAGCCGTCGGATCGCGCGAGCCGAGCAGATTCACCCCTCCGTTTCGCTCTAACGTATAAAACATTTTTTTCCGCATAGCATCTAGGCGCGCGGCTGGCTCGGCCGTTGGGTTAGCGTGGGCGGTTCTCGCGTGGGAGACGCGGGTTCGAATCCCGCCGGCTCCTCCGCGCATGCGCATTTCCGCCCGGCACGCTGCCGTGTTTTTCACCCGTGTTTTGCTGCGCTCGCGCGCGCCATGGGCGCGTGCATGCAGCTAGTGCTTTTTGCTAATTTATAGTATCTATGCCAATGGTTATCTATCCTGATGATTAAGTTAGAATTACTTGATCATCGGAAAGATACTACTCCCTTTTTCTTCGAAATGCACCTTTGACTAATAATTGTCATTGCAATTTATTTATAAAATTAGCAAAAAAATGCCATATTATATATAGAAGGAGCTTTCTGAGATGAATCTAAATGTATAATTTTCATGTTCCCAATCCAAATTGTTTAAAATATTTTTTAAATAAAATTCTAAAACCTTTTACGTAGTCCTAAACGTAAGTTTTTTAAATATGCTCGTTGTACTATGCCAAAATCATGAACAGCGTTTCAGAAAAGTAATCGATGGGCCTCTATGAAACGAACAGATTAAGTTGTTTAGGTCCAGCCCATTACATTTTACTGGAAAACAAAGAGCGGAGACGCACCCCAATTCCGAATTAAATACTGTTCTGACTTTATTTTAATTCATAATAAAAAAATATTTTGCCGGTTTAATTAATTAAAGAAATAGGCCTTCGGCGCCGCACCATCAGGCGTCATATATGAATCGCCCGTTGGACGGGCGTTATTAAAGCCGAACAGTTAATAGCGCCGAACTAACGGGCGTTTAATAGTGCCAACGGCCCGGGGAAGGTTCGAGGTAAAAATCGCCCGTTCGTCGGGCGTTTAATACACTGTGTTATAAAAACCGCCCGACCGGCGGGCGTTTTATGCGGCACGGGAATGGATCGCCCGATGGGCGGGCGCTAAATCCTCCACGACCTCGCGCGCCGGGCGTTGCATCGCCACAGTGTTCATTTTCAGCCCGCGGTAGGAAAAAAAAGAGGAGGAGGAGGAGGAGGAGGAGGAGGAGGGGAGGAGAGGAGAGGAGAGGAGAGGAGGAAGAGAGGAGAGGGAGAGAAAAAAAGAGGTAATTTTTTAGCTCTCTTCTATTTTTATTTTGTAATGTTTGAAAACAGGGTAGGTTAGCAATATGCCACATGATAATTTGAGTATTCCATTTAATGCCTAGATATAGCGATTAGGTTTCGATAATAATTAGGTGTATTTTCTGTAATTTTTATGTACATTTGATTTAGAGGTTTAAATTAGGATAATATTCCGATATGGTTTTTGTATGACATATGTAAATTAGTTTTAGGATTTAATGTTTTATAATATGTACAGTAGATTGTAGACTATATTTAGTGTTATAACTAGGGTTGTAAGGGAGGGTAATACGTTGATTTAGTGCGTATGTTTATTTTTTTACAGTTTATGGTTAGGGTTTACAAATTTAGAGAGTATGTGTTGGTTTGTCGTTAGGGTAGTAGCAGGCTCGATTTATATGAAGCATAATGCACGTAGGTTTAATGCATAGTACAAAGGATTAAAAGCGATAAATCTTTAAGATGTTTTTGTCAGTACGGAAATAATTAAAATTTTATTAGTAGTTCATTACGTTTTTTTTACAGGGTCAATGTCAGACAGAAAATATTTTAATGTTTATTACGGACAAGGGATATCAATTTTGGTCCAGACGGGGTAGACCTATCTATGTTCCAGTCAGTGATGTTGGGGATATCTAGACCCACGGAGAGAAAGTAAGCAGGGCTAGAAAACTGGCTGTTAAGGACGTTCCAAATTAACCCTGAAGAATATGGTCTGAATATCAGTTTTGTTGTTAGCCGTGCAACAGAAAGATCTTATTGGGAGTTGCTACCAATAAAGGCAACCCGAGGATGGAGGCGTTATGTCGAGATCGCCACTGAATGAGGACTGCCACTAGCACTTCTTGTTCAGGCGAAATACAGCGAACAAACTGAAGAAGCGTTGCATGAACCTGTTAAAAGTACGGACGTTGAAGGAGCACATGTAGTGTAGGAAGAGGTGCAGGAAGATGGTGACGAAACTGAGCATGTGGTGCAGAAAGAGATGGAGGAGCTGGAAGAGGCAGGGGAGGGATCAAGTGAGCAATAAACAATATAGGAACCCATAGGTGCGGCAGATGAGGGGGAGCATATTGAAGCTATAGTTGCGGAGATGGAGGCCGAGGATGCTGAGCACGAGAAAGTCCCCTGAGGAAGATGTGTTAGACGATGAGAGTTTCGGTGGGTTTCAAAATGTCGTGCCGGTCGAGTGGAACTCATCGAACTATGCAGAGCTATCTATCCGAGAAGGCACTCAAACAGCCTAGGAATACCACCAGAACGAGGTGACACAAGGAGCGACATACCCCTCAAAGGAAGAATTGCTGACAGCCGTGAAGCTTTGGGCATTATCACTTATGAGAGAATTCAGGGTTGTGAAGTCTAGCCGAAGTGTGTACGATGTGATGTGTGGTCCCTGATTGTTCTTGGCGTGTGCATACCTTTAAAGGAAAATTGGTGTAATATTGGGTTTGTTCAATAGTGAGGAAGCATAATTGTACGGTGACTGAGGTAAGACAGAAGCACATAAATCTAGCATCGACAATGGTAGCAACAATAGTGAAGGCTATTTTTTAATTAATTTAAACGAAAAATTATTTTTTAATTTTGAATTAAATTAAATCCAGTACAGTAAAAATTCCCCCAATTCCATTGTTCACAACCAAAACACAAAGCCCAACGCTATGTTTTCCTCTTTTATAATTTTATTCTTTTTTCGTGGTACACCAATGTACCACTGTGTCATTGAAGCAATTATGCTACCGCTGCACCGCATGAATGTGATCTGAGAACTTCCTCTCAAAAAAGAATGTAATATGCATTTCTAATTATAAAGAGAAAAATTTTTTTAACTACAAAACCAAATTAATTTATCCTTCAAATATCAACCTGCTTAAGAATGGACCCTTCACCAAGTCAATTACGGTCAGAACCGGTCAAAAGCGGTTTGACCATGGTGTTTTATTTTTTATATAAATATTTTATAAAATACAAATTAAACTATATCTTCCAGTCTTTTTTTATTACGAAACCACATAGACATTTGTTGATATAACATCTTGAACTTTGCACGATATCATTTTTGTCCTTCTTTTAAGGCAACTGAAAAAATAAAAAATAACATAGTGCGTAAGATACGAGAAAATGTTTATAAGATTGTAAAATAAATAGGGTCTCAAATATACAAATTAACATTGTTTTTTGGAAATATTTTTTTATGTAAAATCGATGTAGCACTTTGGTCCCATATTTGATTAGTCAAAACCACCGGTCCTTTGATAGGTTATGGACCATGTCTGCTTGGTTTTCATCCTGAGGATAATCAAGTTAACCCAGCTTTAGATCAATAGGAATGAGTCAATGCCTCGATGGCCATAGACAATATTTTTTCCTAAATGAAATGTAATTTGACAATAAAAAAGTGAGGATATATATCTCTGACGGTATCCTTGTGACTACATAAAGATGACATGCATTACATCGTGAAATGAACTCTTCGAACTGGTCGACATGGTTACCACTAGATCACGTGGTGACCTCCTGGGAAGTCCTCGTGTTGCATCCCTTATTAAAGAATTTACGTAGACATGAGTACCCCAGCTCTCGCCTCCAACAAGCTTTCCAACCAAACCCTAGCCCCTGGCGGTGGCGGCGGCCACGGCTCGGCTGACCAGTCTTGCCGCCGCCGGCGGGCCTCCTAGACGTTGTCGCCGGTGTTGGCTCCACCGGGTGTAGTAGCAAAGCGGCGCCCCCTCCCCCCTTCTCCTCTTCTTTTTCTCGTTCTCCCCCTTCCACGAGCGGCTCGGGGGACTGCCGTCCCCAATGGCGCACGGCCGGATCCGGCGTGGAGGTGGCAGGATCTGGCATGTTGGCGATGCTGCAATGGCGGCGGGCAGGGGTCGCGGCGGGCCGAGGCGTCGCCGCTGCGCGCTCCTCTTTGCGTCGCCGTGGCTGCCGCGACGCCAACGCGGCCCTTCCCAGTGTGATGGAGGCCAGCACGCTCATGTCGGTAGGCGCGCCGAGGTAGAGGAGGAGGCTAGGTACCTCATTGTCGTCGCGGGCGTGCGGCAGCGGCAGGACTTCGTCGACGGGCCCCGGGCCCCGGGCCGCCATGGCCGACCGACGTGCTGGGGAGCAGCGCCAAAGGCATTTTGGTATTGGTGCTCCTTGACCAGTACTTCGACACCTGATGGAGATCGGCGCCACCTCCAAGTCCTCCGCCGTCTTCATCTCCCTCGGGCCCGATGCCGCCCACATCGTCGCTGCGCAGATCCACGACGGGCTGCTCCACGCTGGCCATGCCCAGCCGGCGGCAGCTCACCAGCCATAGCCACTGCTCTTGGATGGCGCGCATCGGCCGACGGCGGTCCCCTCCCTTCTACTCCCCCCTCTCTTCTCCTCCTTTCTCCGGTGGCGGCTGTTGTGCTCCTTCCTCCTTGCTGGGAAGGCTCGTCGAGTCGAGGCTCCTTTTCGGAGTTCGTCTTGCCCTCAGAATCGGCATCGTCGTTGGGTTCTTCTGCGGCAGCGCGGCTTCCTCTCCCTCCCCACCTCCCCCTCTGCCGCAGAGGCGCCCATTGTGACCCCCTTCTTCCTTCCCCTCCCCTCCCCTCGTGCTCGCCTCTCCCGAGGCCGCTCGGGAGGGACCACTCCGGCGGCGTATTGGCCGGATTTGTCGGCAGGAGTCTCGGATCTGGCGTCTCCTTAGCGCCGATGTGGTTTGAGCTGCCGAGGTTCAGGGGCGTGTCTTGGTGGCCCTTGCGGCTGGCTGCCTCGGTTCTCAGCGTCGCGGCCGCCGGTTCTGGTGTCGCCTTGGTTGGACAGTGCATCGGTTGCCTCCCGGCGCCTTGGTGGCTGTTCCAGCAAGTGGACCGCACGGAACTGACCCCGTGTTTCTCTTTCCAAATGCACTCTGCAGTGGCTCCTACCTCAGGCGAGGTCCCGTTCAGCGTCGTTGAGCCTTCCCTTCTCTTCGTGGTGCTCGATGGTGGTGGCGGCGTCTTCCTCGTCCGGTCTTGGGGTTCGGCGTTCCCTCCGCCTGGCGAGGTCCTGCTCACCGTCGTCCTACCCTCCCCCTCCCTGTGAGGTGTATGATGGCGGTGGTGGCGTCTTTCTTTTCCTGCTTCGGGGACCGCCTGGCCTTCGGCGAGTGTTTCACTGACGCCAGCGCTCTTCGGCTCGTTCTTCAAGCAAGCGCGTCCGTGGCTACCCCTAGTGTGGTGTCAGGGTTGAGAGTATCGGGCGAAAGCTGTGCCCTGTTCCAGCTGGGCCGGCGGTGGTGGCGCTTCCTGTGTCATTCCCTTTTGGAGGCATCGCTATGTTGCTCCCCTGTTGGGCGAAAGCCCTGTTGCGCAGCCAGCGGCGTCGGTGGCTCTCTTCGTCATTCACCTCGTTGGAGGTGTCATGGTCTGCTCTGACACTAAGAGTGGTTGCAGGAAAGTCTCTTTGTTAGTCGTTAGTCGTTGTCTAGGTGGTGTCCTGTGTGGTCGGTTGTGGCCAGTGCTTTCCCCTCCTTCTACCTACCTCTCTCCCCTCTCTAAAATACTAAAATACTCCTAAGAGTATTCTAGTTAAAAATACTCCTACATTAATATTGCGACATGTGTCCCTCTCCCTCTCTGCCCCTCTCTTCCCCTCACCGCACGCGCTACCTTCCCCCTGCATGCATGCACATGCACGTAGCATATTTTTTCGTATTTTTGCTGTAATTTTTTTTGTAGAGCTCGGATTCACAAACCGTTTTCGTCATTGTGTTCCTCACATTTTTTCAAACAAAACTAACCCGGTCTCATTTTTTTTAAATTTTTTTACTAAAATCATAAACAAATATTTACTACTTCCTATGCAATACTTTACTACTGTTATGTGTACAATATTCCGCATGTACATAGCTTTATTAATTAACTATATTGGTTACATGTATGTAACGGGTTGTAGTAAACACTTGTAATATTCATGGACCCATACATCACATTCCTAACATTGTTTTGAAACTTTTTATAAATAAAGTACGAAGCACAACAGTGTGTTTTCTTTTATGCACACAAACTGTAATGAAACTATATGGTCATAGACAAACAACAACATAAAATGTACATTTATTTTTTATGTATTGTCCACATAACTTTGTGGTAAAGCTATAGCAAAGTTTTTTTGTGGAGGTTTGATGTTGAAACCCAGCCAAAATTCAAAATATTAAAATGTCCACTTACCATCACATAGTATACGTGCAAACAACTATATATATTGTAGTAAAGCACAGTCAGTATGTGCACAAAATACTGCATAATATTGTAATCAATCATATCCAGTATGTATGCAACATACTAAAAAATGTCTGCAGAACACATTCTGTATGTGTGAAAAAACAGCTATATACTATCGTAGTAAAGTAATAAATGCACTTAAATTTGATAGCACAACCACATGCAGAAAAGTGGAAATTTAGAGAATTTGCCTGTGGTAAAACACATTCTGTATATGTGTAAAACAGCTATATACTAAATGCATTTAAATTTGATAGGACAACCACATGCAGAAAATATGAAATTTGAAGAATTTGGCTACGGTAAAACACATTCTATCTGTGTGAAAAACAGCTATATACTATTGTAGTAAAATAGTAAATGCTTTCAAATTTGATAGCACATCCACATACAGTAAGGATAAAATTGGAAGAATTTGCTACAAAACAATCACTTGTTTATCAACAATCGGATTACCAATTTCCAGAGTAACCACATCATCAACTTCGGCGAGTTGAGTTGCTTTTGGCACCGTTTTCATCATCAATCGACTCGGCGTAGTAAAGTTGGGATGGCGCCGTTGATCTGCAGTCGTGCGTCATCGGCCTGCTTGCACCAACTGGTACTACAGCTACTGCTGCTCGTCTTCGACGCGCTCTCGCCGCCCGTCTTTGGTTCTCATCACCAGTCGCCGCGCGGCTCCGCGCGCTGTCCCACCACCAATCACCGGATCGCGCAGATCCATCTAAATTCGTCAAATTTGCGATTTTCAGAATTTGCAGTAAAGTAATGTTTGAAAATTAGTAAAGTGGCATGCATACATGATAAAATAATGGCTATTTGAGACATGGACAATACAAGTGTGGGAGCACGTGGACACGTGGGAATACGTGGTTGGAAATAGATTTTTTTCTTGTTTTGACCATAAATTTTGATTGAGAAGTATAATAAGCAAGCGGTTTGCACCTTCGTACTTGTAACATTTTTTAAAACCAAAACAAGACCGGTCTTTTGCCATATAATTTTTGCTTTGCTATTCTTTTACAACTTTAATACATCACATATTAACACTAAAAAGTAGTACAAATATTTTTATCAGCTATATTATCCGTCTGACGTACTGTAGTAAAGTATAGCGTGAAAATAGTAAATCAATATTTGCTGGTGTAGTAAAGTATTTTTAACATTTTTATATGGCAAGTGTGATCTTGTTTTGTTGGAAAAAATGCTGGTAACATGTTGGTGCAAATCGTTTGATCATTAGAACTAACGGTGAAAAGTAATACCGAAAAAACAAAATAAAATTTGTAATGATTACCGTCCGTGCGTGCGTGGTGGGCGAATACGCAATATATAATATCTTTACTACTTTGGTTGACTCACTATACTATATCATGTGCATGAATTTACGGAATTATTACTGTATAGTGGGGGGACAAGAGAACATGTGAAAAAAATGGTGTGTACGTAGTGCGTAGTGGTAATTTTGGGAGTATTAGGGAGGAGGAAGGGGATTGATGTATTGCCGATGCAGTTTGGGATTGATGTTGTTAGGTATTGATGTTCCTATATATATCGGTTTTGCTCCTGCGCGGGCGCGGCTCGCCGTCGTCCTACCCTTCCCCCTCCCTGTGAGGTGTATGATGGCGGTGGCGACGTTTTTCTTTTCTGCCTTTGGGACCGGCTGGCCTTCGGCGAGTGTTTCTCTGACGCCAGCGCTCTTCGGCTCGTTCTTGAAGCAAGAGTGTCCGTGGCTACCCCTAGTGCGGTGTCAAGGTTGAGAGTATCAGGCAAAAGCCCTGCCCTGTTCCGGCTGGGCCGGCGGTGGTGGCGCTTCCTATGTCGTTCCCTTTTGGAGGCACCGCCGTGTTGCTCCCCTGTTGGGCGAAAGCCTTGTTATGTGGCCGGCGGCGGCGGCTCTCTTCGTCATTCACCTCGTTGGAGGCGTCATGGTCTACTCTGACACTAAGGGTGGTTGCATGCAGGCAAGTCTTGTTTGTTAGCCGTTAGTCGTTGTCTAGGTGGTGTCCTGTGTGGTCGGCTGTGGCCAGTGCTTTCCCCTCCTTCCTACCTACCTACCTCTCTCTCTCTCTCTCTCTCTCTCTCTCTCTCTCTCTCTCTCCTGTTAGGCCTTGACTTGGCAGGTTGCGCTGCCTTCCCCTCTATAGGTGTTCTATCCTGGCGGTGGCCAGTGTGGTGTCTGGCTTCGGTCGATGTTGCAGTGTTGCGCTGTGGTTGTACCCCGTGCTTGTATGAGTTTTTTCGTTTATTTTCTCTTTGCTCAATAAAACAGGATGGCAATTCTCCTATCCCTCTTTAAATAAAATGTATATGCATGCATGCGTCCAATTAGGATCCCCTGCAGTAGCAATTATAAATGCACGGTGTGCATTTTGACCTGAAAACATATTATAACTTCTATAAATATATCATACGGTATCCAATTGTACGAAATAAATTTTGTAATTCATCTAAAATCATAAAGAACCCATTTTTGAAACTTTTCATTTTTTCAATTTTTATGATTTTAGATGAGTTACAAAATTTGTTTCGTACAAATTGAACATTGTATGACATATTTATAGAAGTTATAATATGTTTTCAGGTCAAAATGCACACCGTGCATTTATACTCGCTACCGTAGGGGATCCGAATTGGCATGCGTCAGGCTATTTCTTTTTGCTCCAACCCCACAACCACGAAACCTACAGGAGATGGTGACCAAATCATAATCCCAGTGAGGGTAGATTAGCCAAGCAGCCAGACTGAGCTCACCTGCTGATGGAGGATGATAATGGCGAGAAATCGGCATGATGGACATCAGTTTACTGGCCTACTTCAGAATAATCGGGCCGCGACGCGGACGTGGAGTGGGACGGCAACCGAGGTCGATCGCCGTTGTAATCGCGAGAACGGCACCGTCGCTTGGTCAAGGCCTCAAGGGAGTCAGGATTTTAGCGAGCACAGAGAAGAATCAGCGAGAGCTAGCCCAATGTTGTGTGTGCAGACTACAGGGTACTGAAGTGTAATAATCCTTCCAAGTTGCATTGAAAGGGTCGAGCAGAATAAAAACTGAAAAATTTCAGGTATCCTGCAGCATTCAGGCATCAGGGTGATTCAGAGCTGTATGCTTGCATTTCCCCAAGGATTTAAAGAACTATTTACCTCAGAATCTTTTGTCAGGTACTCAGGTCTTTTGTTTTCCTCCAGACGGAGAACAACATATATAGTACAGTTCAGATTGCTAGCAGTGAATATCTTAATGGTGAGTTGGTGACTGCAGACCATAGGAAAGTTCAATGTAAAGGCATCTCTGCAGTTCTTGCCTTAATTGCTCGATCCAAAGACCACTTGCTGACAGTAGTTCCATAGCTTGCAAACCGGTGCGGCACCTGTCAGCGCAGCCAACAGTTGTTCCCACTTCCCCCTTCCACGGTGAGTTAACGCTGCTAATTAGAAATGAACTGGGCCTGATCATTGAGGGGAGGACCAATGGACCATTATATACATGAACATCAGAACATGGCATCTGTTAGGATATGCGCCGATGCAGGACCACGAACGACACCAGGAGACACAAAGTTTGGTCACGCAGTTCGGCTTTCGACTATATCTGCGGGGTTTTGATTATGGACGCTCCTTCCCAAACCATAATACCGCAGCACACCAGCTAACCAGGTCACGACCACATGCCAGCCGCTGACCTCCTCTTGCCTATGTTACTATTATGAAGCCGTTCGCTTGGTTACACCACGGATGCCTCTCTTTATATAGTAGAGGTTTGGATAAAGTCCGACTCTAACACTAAACCAATCTGCCGATTACAATACAGAGTCCATGTAATCTACTCGTACACATATTCGACACAATACCTAACAACATCAATCCCAAACTGCATCGGCAATAGCGTGCAATGCAGAATAATTAGCCATGGATAACAAAATGACTCTTGCACTAGTGTGTGTGTGAGTGGAAGCACTTCATCGAGTTGTTTTATGCGTCTTCAGGAATTCAGGTTGCCAACAATCCAACATCGAGTGCCAAAAGCCAGGAAGCCCAAGAGGCCTCATGCATGCATACCGTTTGAAATGAAGGTGGACTATTGGCCTTCCAAGATCCATAGAGTCAGGAAGACGGTGTATTCCTAACAAAAACTAGTCGGCAGTCACAATCAGAACCACTGAACAAAGACATTAATATTTAGAAGGTACTAATGTTGGAAGAGAGATTTCATTTGAGTCCACTAATTAAAAAGCATATAATTATTCGAAAGCAGGTGAATACTGAGAAGGCCCTGCTCGTTTAACATGAATCATCGGCAGCGTGGCCTCGTCAGATCTCTTCCGAGGTGGCAGCATTCTGGGAGTGTTATGTTACTTAATTAAGAACAAGATGTAAGATGTGTATTTTTCTATTCATGAATAAGTTGTAGGTTGCGAGGTGCGACGACCGAATCTGAAAAGGATCTTTATTGATCTTTGATCCGGATCAGAATTTTCAGTGCGCAACGGCGTCCAAGTTCAATTCAACGGTATTAATTCTTTTATGCTAATATTTTTGATCGCGGAACTTCAGCTATAGCCAATACCATATCAGTCAGAATCAATGAAAAACATTTGAGACCTGAATGGCCTACTATTTCTGAAGACAAGGATCATTGCGAGTAGGCCCTGCTTTTTTCAGCTTAACGGCTTTTCAACGTTTTAAAAAACATATTATTTGAATTTTTTTAGTCCATTTTTTGTTGTTGTTTTAAAGGTGGATCATAACATTTTAAAAAGCAAGTCAACCAAAATGGATCTGAATCTCGGGACTATCTCAAAAAGCTCTAGAAATTCAACCATTTTAGTTGTTTAGCTGTTTAACCATTCAAATCAGTAAAAAAAAAAGATCTTAATCCTAATAACGAGCAAGGTGGTGGTGCGTTTGCGCGGCTAGATTTGTTTTGGTATATAGTGTTTATCTCTAACTCATAATCTCTCTCTAACATATCAGATCGGATTTAGAATTTATCTCTAATATATTATATCAACTTTAGTATTCAATATGAATTTCTAATATTTTATTTTAATCTAAGCCGCATAGATCTTTTCGGGACTATCTCGAAAAGCTCTAGAAATTCAACCATTTTAGTTGTTTAGCTGTTTAACCATTCAAATCAGTTAAAAAAAGATCTTAATCCTAATAACGAGCAAGGTGGCCGTGCGTTTGCGCGGCTAGATTTGTTTTGGTATATAGTGTTTATCTCTAACTCGTAATCTATCTCTAACATATCAGATCGGATTTACAGTTTATCTCTAATATATTATATCAACTTTAGTATTTAATATGAATTTCTAATATTTTTTTTTTAGTCTATTTTTCGTTGTTTTGAAGGTGTATCCTAATGCTTTAAAAAGCAAGTCAAACAAAATGGATTTGAATATCGGGACTATCTCGAAAAACTCTAGAAATTCAACCATTTTAGCTGTTTAACCGTTCAAATCAGTATAAAAAAAGATCTTAATCCTAATAATTATTTGATGAGTGCTGGATAGAGTCGATGTCTATAATACAATTCATGTCAGCTATAGACAATTAATACTAAAAACAACATATATAATGATAGTATTGACACCCAATTTTAAGCAATTGGCCAATATTTTAAAGGTTCTCATGGTTGGTTTGTACGAGATGAAATATGGGTCGGTTCAACTATAAAAGGAAAGGTTTAGATCGGTTGCGCAGATAACGAACGAGTCTAGATTGGCTTAAATATATAAGTTTGACTCTGCTTAGTCTAAATATATTTTTAAAAATAATGGATTGTAATAAGAAGATACGGATTTGAGTCTATATTCAACACAAATATGTGTTCTAGCCAACCTAGGTTAGACACCGGTATAAATATGAGGCCCACTAGGGCGTGTAAAGGGGATCGACTTAAATAGATAAGTTTGGATCAGTTTAGTCTAGATATAATAGGAAATAATGGATTGTAATAGGAAGATGCCAATTTGAGTCTATATTCAACATGAATATTTGTAAATGAAGATGTATGATATGTGGAGAAGTACATAATGGAGATGTATGATATGTGGAGATGTATGATTTGATGCGGACGCACAATCATTTAGTTCTTTTCTAAAAGCATGTACAATGGTACTAAGCTACAAATCGATAATGGAGTGTTTTTTGCTTGCAAGCACGGTGATCGCGGCGCACTGGTGGTATTTTTATGGTCCAACTTTTTTTTGAGAAATATTTTTATCGTCCAACTTAAGGACGCCACACCGCCACTGGATGTGGGGCCCAAATTTGTCTCCTTAATTAATTAGATTCAATCACCCGTTCATCTAAATTTAGTCTTCAACCTTCGCCGGGTCCAACTAATGACTAGGATTAGCATAATCAAGGCCTAGCCAGTTGCCGGCCGTTGTCTTCAAGGTAGGCTTTTTTAATCAACTTGTGCCCTTTCTGTTTTGTGCTGAGCTCTCACGACTCTTTATCTAAAGGAAAATTAAGTAATGGCCCTTTCTGTTCATGTCATTGCTCTGCTCGATCTGCAGCTATCACCTGCGTTTTTCTGGGGCTCTCCATGTCGCGAGCGGTACGGTCAATGTACGGCTCTAAAAGAATCGCGCAGCTCGGTGTTGTCGCGCCACCATTGCACTACGCGTAGCTAACCATTTTAACAAACAGGGAGAAGAGAGTAGGATCACTTCAGTTCTTCCTGGTGATGCATGCATGTGGCTCTAACATATATACTGTATGTATATATCACAGTGGATGCTGCGTGTTACTCCAATGGAAGGAGAGAGGTGCATGGGTTATCTATTGATGAAGTGGTTGGCTATTAGGTCAGTGCATGGCAACTGGGTAGCTTAGCTTAGCCGGCTGCTAGCTAAGCAGCAGCTACTCCATGTTATTAGCACTGGTGCTTGTGCCGTCATTCACGTCGACTTTGTTCAGAGTGAGAGGAGCTGACTTTTTTGAGAGGGCACGTGATCGAACGATCAGAGATATACTGACTTTTTTGAGAGGGCACGTGATCGAACGATCAGAGATATACAGTCGTACGTACGCAACGGCGGCTGGAGAAATGTACAACGCACAGATCGATTAATCAAATCATCAAAACGTCCTCCCTTGTGCATGTCTGATTCACGTGATCAATGACTCCTGATTAGCTGGCTGCGTTCTCCACCAAGAGATCGAGTTCAAATCGAGTTAACTCGCTGCTACTTTTAGTCCAGGCCGTACGGTGTGCGTCCTGCTTTGAATTTTCAAAGTTGTTAAACTTTCCCTGAACATCGCACCTGCTGGTGTTAGCTCTTTCCTCCGTCCAATATTTTACCTGGAACAACCTCCAAAACTACAATTTAATTTTTAATATTTTTTATAATATATTTTTTGCGATGCTTTTATAATATATTGTTTATATTAATAAAGTTATACTCATTGAAAAGTACGTATCAATATATCATTCTTATATCACGGAAGTTTACATATCTTTTTTTAAAAAATAGTTAACCAAAGCAACGATATCTCAATTTAAAAATATGTGCACTTTTTATAAAATTGGATAGGATTTTAAAATGCATACACGTTTTATAAAATTTAATGGATGTGCTGCCTAACCCAAGCGGCCAGCAGGCATCACTAGCAATGACCACTCGACACTCAGATTTTTTTTTTAGCTGGAGGGAGGCGTTCATGAAGACGTGAACACGCTTCCTCGCACATATGGTGGGCATACGAGGCACTACCACTCTACGCACCACTATATAATGTTCAGTCTTTAGACTGTCCGTACATGTCGTGCTACGACCAACACTGCTCGTTAGCTAGGTCGTCTGTTCCGTACTCCGTAGCGATGTTTGGTGTGGACCTTGGAGTGTGTGAGTCGTGCTAATCCGAAGTCAGGTCTGTCTCGATCCATTTTGACTGTCTCAGCATGTAGGATGTAGCCCTGCAGCGTCTGGAATGGTAAGATTTGGATGCCATGGCCGCCAGGGCCGTGTTTGAGGGGGTGAAGCGGTGCCTACGCCCCAGGCCCCCAAGCCTAGGGGTCCCATCCTCCGCACTACGATACCTCCTGTCGAGAGCGAGACAATTAGGATCTTATTTACCTACACAGCAATAATTAGAATAACATAAAATTAGGACTGTTGTCCTAATATTTCTATTGTTTATCTTGTCCTAATATTTCTATTGTTTATCGGATCTTATTACTGTGCTGGTAACTATGACATCAGCTGAAAGAAGCATTTCAAAGTTAAAATTATCAAAGAACTATTTGAGGTTTACAATGTCTTAAAAAAAGTTAAACGGTCTAACAACTTTATGTATTAAGAAAAAATTATTGGATGGCATTAATGTTGAGGTCATCATTGATGATTTTGCATCTAGAAATGTTATAACATATTTCAAAGATGATCTCTAAAAAATGTTTTTAAGGTAATAAAGCTATTTTGTACTTTTATCTTTTTATTGGTAACAATTTCTATAATATATTGAATAGTATCTTTTCAATTGATATATCGTAGTATAAAATATTTTAATACTTATGTTAAGAGCCTTCGTTTATAGTTTCACTCTGGCCCCCTAAAAACTAAGGAATGAGAGGAAGAAAAGGCACCTGTCGGGGATAAAATCACGGCCCATTGCCATGGCCCACTCCCTGACGGCCCAATCGAATAGCTTCCTAGGGCCCAGCTCCCTAGAAGGTTCTATCTAGCCTATGTGCAACCTGCCGAACAGCTTCTTGGCTGGCACGGTGCGCAACGGCCTAAGCCTCGTGTTCGAGTCCGACTCGAACAGAGATCTGCACGGCTACGTGAAGACCCGGACGTGATGATCCCTAAAAAATGTTTTTAAGGTAAAAAAGTTATTTTTGTACTTTTATCTTTTTATTGGTAACAATTTCTATAATATATTGAATAGTATCTTTTCAATTGATATATCGTAGTATAAAATATTTTAATACTTATGTTAAGAGCCTTCGTTTATAGTTTCGCTCTGGGCCCCTAAAAACTAAGGAATGAGAGGAAGAAAAGGCCTCGACTGCTCCACCGTCTCATGGTTTGGTTTAGTCCTTACCGGTTAAAAGAAAATGCAATATGTTGTTGCTCCTATGGATTCTAGGCCCGAGATCAGGTGCTGGTCAAGAGGAAGCCGTATTGCATGGTCGGATTGTAGCAGGCTCTTATCACAGTTTAAACCCAAAAAGTCTCTAGGATCGCACGATTGTCGGGTTGAATTACCTGATGTGTGATGGAGTGTTGGGTTTTGTCTCACATCGATCATTTGGTTGTGGGAAGCACAACTTAAAAGGTAGAGATCCGGTTAGGCATGTAGATATACAGGCAAAATGTGACTTGGGTTCGAGATAAAGGTGTTGATCTGGAGTTCGAGATAAAGGTGTTGATCTGGAGGAGGAGGGAGCCGGGTCGTTGCCATCCCCTCACCCCTCTATTCACTACCACACCACCGTGACGTGGAGAGAAGGAAGAGACACCCACCATTCACTTTGTGTCATTAGGAGCCGGGTCTCCAAGCTGATTGTGCGAGGGAAAGAGTGTTAGAGTTGGTGTTGAATATGTTTGCAAGTACTCCCTCCGTCCCAAATTATAGGTCGTTTGACTTTTTTGACACTAAGTTTGACCGGCTCGTCTTATTCAAAAAATTTGTAAAAATTCAAAAAATTCCAACTCATACTTAAAGTATATTATATGCTAAACGAAATCATAGTAAAAATAAATAATAATTCCGAAATTTTTTGAATAAGACGAGCCGGTCAAACTTGGTGTCAAAAAAGTCAAACGACCTGACTGCTCCACCGTCTCATGGTTTGGTTTAGTCCTACATTGTTACCGGTTAAAAGAAAATGCAATATGTTGTTGCTCCAGTGAATTCTAGGCCCGAGATCAGGTGCTGGTCTAGAGAAAGTCGTATTGCATGGTCGGGTTGTAGCAGGCTCTTAACAAACTGTATCACAGTTTAAACCCGAAAAGTCTCTAGGATCGCACAATTGTCGGGCTGAATTACCTGATGTGTGATGGTGAAGTGTTGGGTTTAGTCTCACGTCGATCATTTGGTTGTGGGAAGCACAACTTAAAAGGTAGAGATCCGATTAGACATGTAGATATAACAGGCAAAATGTGTCTTGGGTTCGAGATAAAGGTGTTGATCTGGAGGAGGAGGGAGCTGGGTCGTTGCCATCCCCTCACCCCTCTATTCACTGCCACACCACCGTGATGTCGAGAGAAGGAAGAGACGCCCACCATTCTCTTTGTGTCATTAGGAGCCGGGTCTCCAAGCTGATTGTGCGAGGAAAAGAGTGTTAGAGTTGGTGTCGAATATGTTTGCAAGTAGGTTACATAAATTCTGAGTTTCATAAATAAGGGAGGGATGTGTTAGAGTTGGACTCGTATCATGGCTCCACTATAAATAGAGGGCACCCCTGATATAACTTGTCATGACTAAAGTAATGGAGTAGATACACAGGAGGTCGCGGCCAGCATGTGGCCGTGACTGGGGTGGCTAGTAAATATGCTGCGTTTATGAGGGAGGAGCGTTCATAATCATAGCCCCACAAATATAGACTGAGAGCCAAACCGTGTTACTAAAGATCATATCTTCGGTGTTGTTTAAATCTAATATCGATGCTTTTTCTAACAAAGAGAATGGAGGAAACCTAGTTTTGGGTCGGCCATCTTGGGGAAAGGAGACAGGAGAGAGGACTCGTGCGTTGGGTTAGGCAGAGCGAAAAAATGAGGCTAATATATAAGGGCAGTTTATAGAAGTAATACAATAGAAAAATTGGACTCCGTTCGGACTCACTAGTTAGATTCAAAAAAATCTAGATCACTGCTCCATAGTTCCATCTGACCCAGCTTGCCAATAATTCCATATCAAAATTTGAACCACAACGCTACAATGAATAGCAGTACCAATGTACGATCTCGTTCTTCGGCGGCAACGGCAGCCTGACGCCATCAGAGGAGACAAAACGAGATGATCTTGCGTGATTTGTCGACGGGTATAAATTTTGGGGAACGGGGATGCAGTGTTCCGAGAAACTTCATCGTTTTGGCATCACACCGATCCCTTCCCTAAAAAAAAAGGAAAAAAAAGAGAAAAGAAGGTGCGATATGTTCCTCACCACTCCCAAGGTGTACTTGCTTTTGTTGCTTCAAACACAAGTTTAAAACACTATTTACGGAGGATTTGAGATGTCCAAATTTTAGAGAATCTGACGTAAAAAAGATCTTCTAGAAATCGTAGTGCAATGATCAAAAGTTTGTGCTGCTGTAATGTGAAACTTTCTGACAGATACTTTTTTCGTTTTAGCCTTTGGATCGTAAATGCTGGATAGACATGGTTTCCGTTGTTTTTCTGTTTGAGATGCAATGGAAAATGGGGTAGAACCCTCTTCTAAAAAAAATGATCAAAAGTTTTAGAGATGGGCGATAAGTAATTTACGCAGCTGCTCTGAACACATGTAAGTCGCGTATTCATCCGGCTAGCTGCTGCTCCGCCATGGCGTCGTCCACCATACAGTTCGACACTTCGACCCAGAAATAGATCAGAAGCGGTGGAAAATCATCTTCCTAGCCGCCGTACGCGAAGAACTGGGTTGTGAGTCCGACAGGGCGGTTCCGTTTTGTTGGGGCCTCCGTGTCGCTCCATCGCAGGAGGAGATGCTCCCCCACTGCTGCCGATGACGGCAAGCGCAGGTGGGCATTAGCTTTCCGGAGGGCATGTGCGTGCTTGCGTGCGTGCGTTTTGTCCCGGCATGATACACGTTCGGTTCCGCCCGTGGACGGCTTCGGAGTTCGGAATCGCTGGCGCCGCTGCACCTCTCGCCGGTGCGATTGTCCCGGCATGATACACGTTCGGTTCTCGTCCGTCCTCTCTTGGCTGCTGTAAAGGATCGGAAATGCTAATGAACGATATATAATTTTAATAATATAAAGAAGATTTAAGAGTCGAGAAAAGAAAAACCATAAAATAAAGAATGAAATAGAGACCGTGATAAGTGACGAGGAATCGAGATCCCCTAAATATAAAGAAAACCCGCTTTTATGACTGTTGACACGCTCTCAAAACAATCATCCATAATGAGATATGTCGAGTAGCGGCCAACTTAAACATAATCTTTTTGTGGTTTGGTTTTGCTCAATCGGTTAAACACTCGAAACCTTCTTAAGTACATTTTGAATGGGCGTGCAACTTTACTCTCTTTGTCACTTCCATGCTAAAAAAACTTTACTCTATCTCTTTATTTAATGTCCGACTATAAAAGATATTTGGACTCTTTTGAAGTTTTTGATTTCGGTAATATCACAAGACTGGCTTGTCATAATTTGAGCTCTTCGCGCAACATATCCTGGTGTTCGACCATTCTTTAAGAAGCACTTTTTCCTTATTTGCTGGCATATTTGGTTGCGACGAAATGATAAAATTTTTTGCTCTACAACCTGCATCACTCATAACCTCCAAAATTTAGTCGTCGATGCATGCAACTTCTTGGTTCAAGAGGGGGTGAATCATTTGAATATGCCATTGCTAGATGGTTTTGTACGTTGGAGCCTAATTAAGTTTTTGCTTTTTCTTTATTCTTTTTTTTAAATTCCCGCTCTTATCAGTTTGTAAATATTTTTTTAAGTAATCCATGTTTATGGGTAATCCCTACTAGTCTTTTTTTTAAAAAAGAAAACAATGGGTCGGCACCAGTCAGTAATTCTGCAGTTTGCAGGAGCTTGGATCGGATCCTTGGAGCCTTGGAGGGATTCCGAGAGAGATCAGTGGGACCGGATCCGCATCGCACGCTTTCTCTACACATGATACTCAGCTTGGAGTTTTGTTAATTAATGCTAAAAGAACAGGTGTACAATCAGCATATACGTACCGATGTACACATGATATTGATAACAAGGAAAACCAGAGTTCTGTTCGCATGCCGAAAGCATTTAGCTATGGAATACTACTGCTAGTCCTGCTCCCTCCGTTTTTTAAAAAAACATGTTACGTAAATACTATTTATTTTGTTGTGACTTGGTTTATTAGTTAATGTATTTTAAGTATGATTTATATTTTTACATATTTGTAATAAATTTTTAAATAAGACAAAAGATCAAACGTGTGTTCAAAAGTTAATAGTGACATGTTTTTAAAAAGTAGGAAGTAGTATTTATCTTCTTACAAATCGTCTTCCAAACATTTCATGACATGGAATCCCACTTTACTTTAGTGTAAAGTTCCTTTTCCTCTCTCATGAGGTGTGCTGTTCTTTGTCTAGTGTAGCTTTGAGCCATTTCGTTCATCAATGGTGCTTTACCGCTTTTTAGACCGGTGTGGTTGTCTCTCGCTATTTAACAAATTTGGATCTTCCGTTCCTTCAAAAAGAATTGCATCTTCTGCCATACATCACGATCCGGTGCACTTATCAAGTATGATAGGTTTTGCTGTACGTCTACAATACGTCTACATGTTAATTAGGTCAAGATACAAGCTGTGCCTTCTCGATTAGTAGTATATGCACGCACACTGCTTCTCCCATTTTTCGGCTTCTGCTCCGCCAGCAAGTCCATACCAGCTTCTCATGTTATTATCTTCTTGATATAATACGATTAATTGCATACATATCATTGCAACGTCTCATTTTCTCAAAAATATCGTTATAAAGCATAAAATGCCATACTCTCATCTTCTTCCTTCTCCTCCCAGCTACTCCTCGTCTCCCCCAACTCCGACAGCTAGCCCACTCTCCAACCCTCTCTCTCTCTCTCTCTCTCTCTCTCTCTCTCTCTCCATGACAAACCTATCGCCGCCATTGTCTTCAAGCATGCCAGCGTCACCACCTGCTTCGAGCTTGCCACCGCCACTGCCAACTACTTCGAGCGCCCTCATCCCGCCGCCCCACGCCCTCCTTGACTCCTTCTGATTGTCCCGCACCCGCCCTGTTCCCTATCTGCGGCAAGGAGATGGAGGACACGAGCGCTGCCATCTTGCCCTTTGCTGACGTGCAAAGGCAATGAGGTGAGGTATGGCTCTGGCCAAGGTGAGATCGATGTGAAGTGTAGAGGAAGAAGGAAGAAGATTGTAGAGCATATGATGTGGGACCCATCGTCAGATTGTGTATGAAAGTTTATTAGATGTATTTTGATCTAGGACAGACCACGAATGCTTCATAATGGTAAGTTTGAAATCATATACACTTTATAATGACATATATAATATTTCACGTTTTGTAATAGTATTTCTGATAAATTGAAATTTAAAAATGGCATGTATGCAATTTATCTTAATAATAACCAATAAAAAACAAGCTATGGTGAGTCGGGATGGCAGTTTGTTGCACAACTGTTCATGTAATTTTCCGTTTTAGTCCTTGTTTTCGAATTCGCATAATGCCCCTGTTTTGAGGTCTCTGTATGACTTCCCTAGTTTCACAGGTAGACCTTCGTTTTTACTATTTGCTCCCCTCTAGTCAATCGTTCTTTTTTCATAGCGAAACACAGCTGCATGGGCAACCAATCAGTTTTAGAATTGCTTATGAATAGCCCGTCCTGGCAAGCTCGACCTGGCTCGAACCAAAAAAAACCGGCCCGACCTGACCAGTGCATCGACCTCGATTTGAAGCCCGGTCATCGGGCCGAGCCTATATCGGGCCCGAGAAAATTGTGAAAGCAAACGTGGTTGAGTTGGGTTTCCAGGCTTCAGGTTGGGATCGGGCCTGAATTTGAGGACTGGTGCACTGGGTTGGGCCAGGCTCGGGCTTGGCCTCGTGGGACCGGGCTTTTCCAAGCCCCGCCTGAAGCTCGACTCGGCCTGAGGTGTTATCAAGTCTAATCAGTTTAGAGGGGAAAAATCCCATTTAGCTATATATATATCATATTCATCTAAAATTTTAAACCATCTAAATTGAATAGGAGCATGGATAACTGCATTGTGCTACAACTTCTATTACTTGCTCCGATCTATATATTTGACAATTTTCAAAACACAACTTTACTATTGATTTCAATGATAGTTTATCTATAAAGGCCACTAAAATGTAATATTATCGAAATAAGAAATAATATGCTGCAATATATTCGTAACACAAACATCAAATATTGTGACCGGAGAGAACAATATATTTTCTTATGTGTACTGTTAACATATGTTGGAATTTTCTGTTTCGTGATTCTACAGGGTGCACCAAACTTTTTTTTGCATTTGTATTAATTAGAAATTCTTTAATTTTGTTTTTGTTGATTTGAACCTCTTGCTCCTCTCCTGAAATGGTTGCCTCAAGGGATGGCTCTAATTTGTATTGAACACAATAAGTGATGGGGAAGAGAAGTCCACCATGTTTTCCCCTAAAAAATTAATCTTCTGGGTCTAGACATCCGAAAAATAACTCGAATGGGTTGAATGATGCGGCTAGGCGGCTAGCTGGTACAGTGGTACGGCGTACGGAAGCTCAAATTGCACCTTTACTCGATCTTACTCCTCCGAGACATTGCGCGAGGCCTTCGCACGAAACGCTCAAATGGCACGTCAGTCCCACACGCGCGCACGCCCACACGCCCAGCCGCGGCGCGCCCACACGCCCAGAGGAGCCTGATCCTTCGTCCCGGGCAAAATTGATTATTTGCCCCAAATTAAGTTGATATGTCCTTGATTATTTGTCCAAAGTTGATGTGCTCTTGATTATTTGTTCCACTTACACCTAGCTGTGACTACCTAGTTTCCAGAGGGTTATTTGCAAAATTCACAAACCTCTCCATCTCCATCTCCATCTCCTGTACTTGAACGGCCGCCACCAGCAGGTACACCCCCTGGATGAAGCACGCCATTACCATACGCCGGTATCTCGGATCCCTCCTGCATCCACGGTGCCTGACCAGCTCGAAAAAAAAAAAGCTTGCGTCTTTGCGTTACCGATGCATGCAACTATGCAAGGGTGCCTGACCAGCTCGAGCGAAGCAGATCCCTCCAGCTCGTCGACGACAGGTTGCGGGGGCCGTACACATGGTACTCAAACGGACTTGCCGTGGGCGGCGCCGCCGCCGTTCTGGCCCGGCACCGGTGCAGGCGCGCAGTCTTGGCCATGCTTTCCCTCGCGTAGACGTGAGCTTGCCCGGAAGTGATGCGGGGATGATGATGTGCAGCTCGGCAGTGTTCCAAGTTGAGAAGAATCACATAAAGCGCCACAAAGGAAAATTCTTAATTATCTGATACAATTCACACAGCCAAATATCGGTATTCACATCACACATGCCTTCACAGATAAAGGTTAGGACTACTTCATTCCCTACTTTTCTTACTAGAGCATATACAGAATAACAATAATAGTACGGAATCTAATACCTAAACTAACGCACGCAATAGGAGTGATTGACTAATCGATTCTCCTTAACATCGACAAGGCACGCAGTAATCACACCGGATCAATTACATAAGGATGGGTCGAATTGCGACGTACTTGTGGGCACGGTCGTCGACGCCGCAGTTCTTCGCACCTAGGGGCTCACCGGGGGCTGAGCGCTTCCTGGCGCATCGGAACTCGCTGGAGAGTTCGGCTGCGTCGGGCGCGGTGGGCTTGCGGGCCTCCTCCTGGGTGCGGTAGAGCTGGGCCTTGAGCTCGAGGATGGACGCGGCGCCGGCGCCCTCAATGGCCTTGCGGCGGGGACTAGGGCACCGGCGAGGAGCACGGCGCCGGTGGGAGGGGAGCATTCAGCCGGCGGCGGGAGGGGAGATGGAGATGCAGGGCGTCCGTGGGAGGGGTTTCCAGGCGCACGCGGGCAGGCGGGAGGGAGATGGAGAGGTTTGTGAATTTTGCAAATAACCCCCTGAAAACTAGATAGTCACAGTTAGGTGTAAGTGGGGTAAATAATAAAGAGCACATTAAATTTGGACAAATAATTAAGGACATATCAGTTTTGGCACAAATAATCAATTTTTCGTCCGCGTCTCGGCGTCTTCTATAAAACAACTCATATATTGTCACGCACTCACGCTCTTTCGCCATTTAGGACGTCGCTTCCACTCGTTGCGGTTTCAGGCACGCGTAGCCGAACCGAACAAGAAAGCCGAGGGCTTTGAATCTTTGATCTCTTCTCAGCTAGCTTGCATGCTCGCGAGGCGGCAGCGAGGCTTCCGGCTCGGCCGGAAGCTGCTCGGCCTCTGGCGCTGGGCGCTCTGCCACCGCCGGCGCGGCCGCGGCCGCGGATACCTCCGCCTGCAGCGCTGCCCGGGAGGTGGCTCCTCCCCCACCAAGAAGCAGCAGCAGCAGCTGTCGCGAGCGGAGCCGCCGCGCGTGCTCACGTGGGGGCGGTCGCTCGCGCAGCGGATGAGGCTCCTGCGCCGGCGAAGCGCCGGCGGCCTGCTGCTGGAGGACGCCGCCGAGGAGGCCACCACGCCGAAGGGGCAGGTGGCGGTGTACGTGGGCGGCGGCGAGCCCGGGGAGTCGATGAGGTACGTGGTTCCGGTGGTGTACTTCAACCACCCGCTGTTCGGGGAGCTGCTGCGCGAGGCCGAGGAGGAGTTCGGGTTTGCGCACCCCGGCGGGATCACCATCCCGTGCGCCGCCGCGCGGTTCGAGCGCGCCGCCGCTGTGGCGGCGGCGGGCGGCGGCGGGAGGAAGGTGCCTGGCTGGTGGTAGCATAGCGCCCAGCAAGCAGCGCGTGCCATCCCGTGGGTGGCCCGCCGGTGTACATACATATGTCATATGTGCTCTCGATCGAATAGCCGTGGATGTGTGCTCTTCTCAGTTTGTCCTTCCATTTTTCCCTTTCTTTTGTAAGTGCGCATGCGACACGCGAGGACGCGTAGCTAGAATTTGAGATGGGAGAAGACTTTCTTTTTTTTTTGGCTCAACATGTTCGCCAACCTGCAAAGTTGCAAGTCCATGTTGGAAATGATCCGGTGATTGATTCTCTTTCCTACCGACCAGCCTAGCTTAGCTTTGGGCTTTATTATTTTCGGTTTAAATTTAAATTAAAAGTTATCATTGAGAATTTGTAATTTTTGTGCAAACCATACACAACAAAAAATTGTAATATTTTTTAAAGACTTTTTATGGAATTTATAAAATATTCTAAAACTATTTTAACATTTTTTTGTATCCTCCGGAATCTTTAACATTATATTTCACCCTGATTTGATTTCAGTCAAAATGAACAAAGGCGTTGGTTTCTTGCATCGATCGATGCATCACGAATGTAAAGATTTCCATGGGATAACGTGTTGTTATTTCATGGAACAAGAGACAACACACAAATCTTTTGTATCGGGTGTTCACTGAACAGGACGAAAGCTTGCCCTGTTGCCAGCACGCCATCATACTCACCAGTTCGTACAATCGGTCGGTTTGGACTTTGGACGGTCTTGCAAGCAACCTCGGCGCACTGGTGAGTGCTGCGTCGGCCTAAAAAATGGCATTCGAAAGCCAAAGGTGCTTTAGCTGTAAACGATGCGATGCTTTGTCTAATTGTCTGACGTGGACGCAGCTCCGGTTTACTTTCAGAGTTTCAGCTCCAGAGTCCAGACTGTATTAGGAGTAGGCGAGCCCCCAAATTCAGGTTCAGAAATGAATCATGTCTCTATTTCTGATTTGAGCTTCGAGTCCTCTAGCAATTCGTGCCTATTCCAAATTTTCAATCCTAAGCTGACCTGAGGTGCTTGGCGCCAGGCAGCAAGATCTTGCCGACTTGGTTCTGTGATGAACATCGTTTGGCCTCTCGGGGTAGGAGAGATTGTCGCATGTTTTTTCTTTATGCTAATTTGTCTGGTTCGTGTTCTTCTTGTCCATCGAGCATTCGAGCCTAGCGGCACAACCTAGCCACAAATCGAGTCGTTCTTTTCTGTTTTTTTAGTGAGTACCCGGAGAGTAGTACTTTGTGTACTCGGATCGTTGAAATTGCGGTGATAGGTACAACAACGAGAGAGTGCGGCCGCAGCCACAGAGGAAAGCATCTGACAGGAACAAGCATAGAAACAGAGCAATATTATCTTCCCACTTGGGACGAGCCAATCGAGACATGGTGTGCTATACGGTGAAGAGTGAGTGAATTATTATCGGCAAACATTGCTTGGTATAGCTTATTGCAATATTGCCGTTTCGGCTTATCAATTTCGTTTAGTAACATTTTGAAGCTACTTCTCAAGCTTAAATATAGTATTACCAAACATTCCTCCTTGGCAAAACTCTCGAAGCCTATCATTCTGAGCGTTTAGCTGTTTAGCCGCAGCCATCGAAACAGGGATAAATCCTGCAATCTAACAAGTTTTGAGGAGAAGGGGAGTTCCTTATTGAATCTGTGTACAATGAGGACCTACATGTGTGTCATACTATGCATGCTTGATTATATAACACACACAAAAAATGACTAGATGTATTGGCTTAATTTTGGAGGTAGGACTGAAGCACTTTTCGCTTTCATTTTCTTTGACCAGGACAAAGCAGCTTTGTTCACACCCGTGAACCATCCGCTGATCCGCATTGTACACCTCTAAGGAACGGGTGAAAACAAACTTATACTAGATGTTGTTGTCTATTTAATGGGCTGCTCATATTGTTTCTTTCTGCCTGGGAGAAACAGGATCAGCAAGAAAGAAGCACCATGGGGAGCATATTATTCTTACCTTCTTCTCACAATAAGAAAAGGGGAAGAAAAAAGACACAGTACAACCGAGTACATTTGCTGTTTTGCACGCTTGCAGAATTCCAACAATACAGCCCAGATGCTGTACACAGTGCCCCACCACCACTGTATGCTACTGCGGCTTCTACCTCCAGGGAAGTGAATGTACCTGAAAAGGAAGTCTCGTGGAAATTTCAAGATAGGGAGTGATGGAACGGGAAAAAAGGTAGTTGCTCTGGTACGGTGGCGCTACTATTTATCTATGCTTGTTCTCATGAGGCAATACGACGAATATCACACACTTGCCAATTTGCCAAATAGACGGTTGAATAGCCTTCATGTCCTTGTTCTTTGGCAGAAGGGAACAACAAGGTCACTGTCCAGGAGGAAAACAGCGTCCAGGTTCAGGAAAGCAAGGGCAAGGGGGACACACGACACGAGTTGTCAGTTCAACGGTGGCTGGGCGATTGGCCAATCTATCTATCTATCTATTTATCTATCTATCTATCTATCTATCTATCTATCTATCTATCTACTATCTATATAAATCAGAGTTAAACGGAACCGCCACATTAATCCTAAAATCCTAGAAATTCCCAAGTTAATCGAATAATAGTAGAAATTCTCACGTTAATCGTAGAAAAAAGAAAAAATCTACATCATTGAATATAGATATTATTATGTAAATCTAACGGTCAATATTAAAAAGATTAAAAAGATAACTACTAAAGCTGATCTAATATATTAGAGATAAACTTTAAACTTGATCTGATATACTGGAGATAGATTATGAGTTGGAGATTAGCCTAAAAAAAGATTATGAATTAAAAATAAACTCTACTATCTATATAAAGCAGAGTTAAACTGAGCCACCACATTAATCCTAAAATCCTAAAAATTCCCACGTTAATTGAAAAATAGTAGAAATTTTCACGTTAATCATAGAAAAAAAAAAAAAATCTACATCGTTGAATATGGATATTATTATGTAAATCTAATGGTCAATATTGAAAAGATTAAAAAGATAACTACTAAAACTGATCTAATATATTAGAGATAAACTTTAAATTTGATCTGATATATTGGAGATAGATTATGAGTTGGAGATTAGCCTAAAAAAAGATTATGGACTTAAAATAAACTCTACTATCTATATAAAGCAGAGTTTAACGGAGCCACCACATTAATCCTAAAATCCTAGAAATTCCCGCGTTAATCGAAAAATAGTAGAAATTGTCATGTTAATCTTACAAAAAAGAAAAATCTACATCGTTGAATATGGATATTATTATGTAAATCTAACGGTCAATATTGAAAAGATTAAAAAGATAACTACTAAAGCTGATCTAATATATTAGAGATAAACTTTAAATTTGATTTGATATATTGGAGATAGATTATGAGTTGAAGATTAGCCTAAAAAAGATTATGAATTAAAAATAAACTCTATATGTCAACACAGATCTAGCCGCGCAAACGCACAGGCCACCTTGCTCGTTGCTCTCATACTAACCTAAGCTGACTGCAGAGTATAGATGGCCAGATGGGCCGAGCTTAATGGGCCGGCACGCGAGCCCGTAATTTTGGCCCGGCACGGGCACGACCCGGCACGATCTTACACGGGCCGTGCCGGCCCGGCACGAAGTGGCGTGCCGTGCTTGGGCCGAAGGCCAAGCCCGTGGGCCGGGCCGGCATGGCACGATTATATTTTTTTAAATTTTATTCATTCAATATACGTATATTAATAAGCCTTGATGTATCTAGGCACTACCGAATACGTGCTCAGTTGGCTAGCTGAGCGCATGAGCTTGCGCAGCGCGCTTGGAGCTTGAGGTCGCAGGATCGAATCTCCCCAGCGCCAAAATTTTTTGGCCCTCTCCCGCTCCTTTTGCGCGCGCCACAGCGCCAGCTAGCTCTAGCCCAACGGGTTGCCCTGTAAACAGGCCTCGCCTTCGGCCCATGGGCTGGCACGACACGGCACAATTAATTAAACAGGCCGTGCCGGGCCCGGCTTAAACGGGCCATGCCTTAACGGGCCCATGCCGGGCCGTGCCGGGCCGTGCCGGGCCGTGCCGGGCCGCCCGTTTGGCCATCTATACTGCAGAGCAAGGTTAGGTGGTGCTGGGAGATGTTACGGGGGTTTACTGTGGGATAAGGATAGCACATTGGCCTTTCCTGTCTTATGTTCCTGGATAGAATCTAACACTACAAGCTGATACTAATAGATAAACCTTACAAGTTACAAGTTGATACTAGTAATAGATTGTCTCCTTGCCGGAAAAATGAGCAGAGATAATCTCCCAAAAAAGGAAGAAGTCTAATTTACCTCCCTTAACTATTGCAGAAGTTCATTTTTCCTCCCTCAACTCATTTGTGGCCGTTCGATGCAAGATTGGATGGCCAGATCTCACCCATTTAACACAGAGGGAGGAAAAGTGAACTTTTTCAATAGTTGAGGAAGGCAATGTGGACTTCTTCCCCCCCAAGAAATGACGTAGCTCACAGTACTGTCTAACTGAAAGCAAATCTCTACGGCCCGGCCAACTCACAGCCATTGATAGGCCCATTTGGCCCATAGATTCCCCCGACAATGGTGCAGCCCAGACCTATTTATGACCATAAACAAATTAAAGCCCATAATCGTCATCGAGCAACGAATCCACATCTTCGAAAGTTAACAAACTTTGCAGTTTGCACTGTAGACATCGAACATGGAAATCACGGGGAATCACCATTCACCACCGATCCAGCCAAATTTCCCTTTATTTCACGCATTTTCGTGGGGGTCAGTGAATGCTATCGCGCACGAGCACGAGCACGAGCACGAGCTCGCACACTGGGAAAAAGGCCGAGCAGCTTTCCATCGCCGACGGCGTGCGCACGAATCTCTGCGCGCGACCGGACGTGCGGCACATCACCGTCGATAAGTGGCCAAAACCACAAGCCGCCAAGCCCATAAACCTCGTACGCGTTTGCATCCCGTGTTAGTACTGTCAGTGTTAGCCATGGTGACTCTGCTCGGCAGCCGCGTCCTGATCGTCCTCCTTGTCGCTGTCCTCCGACGAATTTTTAATTTTTTTATATATTTTTTTATTCGTTTATGCAAAATTACATGTCGGATTGAAAATTAGACAAAAATAGACGCCGGTCGCACTTTGAATGCGCGACCAGACATCCGTCGCACCTTGGACGCACGACAAGTCGGTGAATTTGCGGCCGCAGGAGACCCAGGCACAAGTCGTGCGCTCAATGCACGACACGGTACTGTAGCGCGAAGTTACTGTTCATCCATTTTCTTTTATCAATTAACACTTCATACCATATCCAACTTACACGAAACAAATTTCGAAATTCATGTAAAATCCTAAAGAACCCATTTTTCAAACTTTCAAATTTTTTAAATTTTTTTGAATTTTGAATTTCGAATTTAAACTTGAATTTGTATTTCAAATTTTGAATTTTTGAATTTTGAATTTCGAAAATTCAAAGTATGAAAAATGGGTCGTAATAACTTCGTATAGCATACATTATACGAAGTTATACGAGTTGCATTTTCATTTGTAATGTTTCAAACAGCTTGCCAGGGTCCAGCTCCCTGGAAGGTTCGATAAGTGGCCAAAACCACAAGCCGCCAAGCCCATAAACCTCGTACGCGTTTGCATCCCGTGTTAGTACTGTCAGTGTTAGGCTGTTAGCCATGGTGACTCTGCTCGGCAGCCGCGTCGTGATCGTGCTCCTCGTCGCTGTCCTCCGACACGGCGGCGCTGCGCTCGCGAGGGCCACGACGGGCGCGTTCGTCTACGCCGGGTGCTCGCCGGTGAGGTACGAGCCCAACACGGCGTTCGAGAGCAACCTCAACTCCCTCCTCGCCTCCATTGCCTCCACAGCGTCCTCCGGCGCCGCCTACAACAACTTCACCGCTGGCGGCGGCGCCGGCGACCAGCTAGCGGCCGGCACCGCCGCGTACGGGCTGTACCAGTGCCGCGGCGACCTCAGCGCCAGCGACTGCGTGGCGTGCGTGCGGGAGACGGTGGGGCGGTTCGGCGCCGTGTGCGCCAACGCGTACGCCGCGTCGCTGCAGGTGGACGGCTGCTACGTGCGCTACGACGCCACCGACTTCGTCGGCCGCGCCGACACCACCACGGCGTACCGGCGGTGCAGCTCCGGCACCAGCGGCGGCGCCGGGTTCCTCCGCGGCCGCGACGGCGTCTTCGGGGAGCTCCTGCAGGCCGCCGCCACCGCCGGGTACAAGGTGAGCACCTCCGGCGCGGTGCAGGGCGTCGCGCAGTGCCTCGGCGACATGGCGCCGGCCGACTGCACTGCCTGCCTGGCGCAGGCGGCTGCGCAGCTCAAGGGCGCGTGCGGCGCCGCGCTGGCCGCCGACGTCTACCTGGCGAAGTGCTACGTGAGGTACTGGGCAAATGGCTGCTACTCCTCACGAGGTACGCAAACCATGTCACTTACGTACTAGTCATCTTCATTGTGAGAATTGCGTAGTACTCCACTAGGTACTCTAATTAACAAGGCATCTCTCTCTGTCTAGAAGCTGAAACAGATAACTTTTGAGAATGTTCGAAATTCTTTTTTTTTTTAAACCAAAATGTTCAAAATACTTCGATCAATGAAGTTTGAGCGAATTCGAGTCTGTGGGACTGTGGGAATAACAACAATGGCGATCTGAAAATTAATTTCTTAACAACACTGGGCCCTCGCATCGTGCTTCCAGGGCGGCTCGGGGGCGACCCAAACCCGCAGCCCAACCCTCCAGAAACCCGCCGCCGCCGCCGCCGACCGGCGGCGGTGGCGGCCACCCTTCTCTCCCTCTCGTCTTCCTCCCTCCTCCTTCTTCCCCGTCCTTTTCCCACACTTGTTGGCTGGTGCCAATGCGGGAAGGTCCTGGCTTTTTGGGCGGCGTCCACATCCGGCGGCGAGGTGGCTGGATCCGGCGGCGGCGCGGCTTGGGCCAGCGTGGGGCGATGGCGGCGTGGCCTGGGCTGCGCGCGCGTGCCCTGGCTTGGGGCGGTGGAGCCAGCCTAACGGGCCCCACCCTGTGCCGCCTCCTGGAGCTCCTCGGCGGTGACTGCAGCAGGGAAAGGGCAGAGCTTTTGCGGCCGAAGGCGGCGGCGACGGCGTTACCTCCCTATCTCTGGCGGTGTAGTAGTGATGCCCTGTGCGGCAGGGCTGAGGATCCCTGCCTCGGTGTCGCTGGTGGCGGCGGCGGCACTGCTCCAGGAGGTGGCTCGGCGTGGCTCCTCTTCTTCTGCCGGTTCTGGTGACAGCGCGGCGGCGTCCTTCCCCCTCGGCGCGGTGGTGGCACCCCGACCTCCACCTTGGCACGACGAGGGCAGAGGCTCCTGTGGCCGGCGTGCCTTCGGCTCCTTGCTCCAGATCTGAGCTTTGCCGGCGGCCTCCTTCATCCCCTCCTTCAGCGTTGCGACGGCGCCCCGAGCGCAGCGTCGTTTCTCTCCCGTGTCTCGTCCACCCACCGCCCGTCATCCCTCGCAGGACGTGCGGTTCCCCCTTTCTTACTCATCCCCACCCTTGCGCGCATTGGTGGAGCTCGGCGCCGGCTTTCCCTCTTCCTTCTTCCCCTCCTCCTGGGCCTATCTTGGTGGAGACAGCTCGGAGGGGACCGCTCTGTGTTTGGTCGGATCCGCGGGCAGGAGGCCCAGATCTGGCGGTGTCAGCCGGAGCGGTCGGAGTGGGTGTGCTCCAGGGTCGTGGGTCTGGTGGCCTTGTAGCTTGGCGAAGCTCGGCACTTCTTCTTCCCCCTCCTCCTGAGCCCGTCTCGGTGGAGGCCGCTTGGGGGGTCCGCTTTGGTAGTTGGCCGGAGCGAATGGAGCGGGTGTGCTCCAGGAGCGTGTGCCAGGCGTCTCCTCGGCTCTTCCTGTGTTGGCGTGGTGGGCCATCGCCCGTCCTTCGGTGATGTTGTGTCCCCTGTCTCTACCTTGGTCCCATCCTCGTCTTCTTGCCCTCCCCTCCCTGCGAGGTGCTTGATGGGGTCGGTTGGCGTTTTCCAAGATAAAGGCGGGGGTCGGCTAGCGTCGCTCTGGTGGCGCGGTGTCTGGTCTGTTTCGCTTCCCGTGTGCGGGCCATCCGGCGTGGTGGCCCCTTTCTGGCGGTGTTGGCTGATGAGATTTCTCCGACGGCGTCCCCGTTCTCCGCCTCTTGCCTCAGTCCCGCCCTCGCCGTCTAGACCCTCCCTTTCTTCGAGGTGTCGGATGGCGTGGACGGCGTCTTCCGCGTCAGGCGGTGGCGCTCGTCGACGCTCTCCGGCTCTACGTCTTCGGCCGGCGGCTCGGTCTTCTGTTGCTGTCCACCCTCGGAGGCCTTTGCCTTGTACGCTAGCGGGCCAGGTCTTGGGCAAAAGCCCCGCCTTTTCAGGCTGGTGATGGGTGTCACCCTTGTGTCGTTTCCCTCGTTGGAGGCATCACCATTTGGACCTTGTCCTGCTTTGGGTGAAAACCCTAGCGGTTTAGCGACGGCGGTGGGTCTTCCCCATCGCTACCTTGTTGGAGGCGTCGTGGTTGCCGCTCTAGCGTTGTGGGTTTCCGTTGGGTCTGCTGTTGCAGGAGTCGCTCACTGCTATGTGAGTGTAGGTTGGGTGTCCGGCGGTGACCGGTGTTGTCTTTTTTCTTTTCTCTCATGTTTCTCTCTCTCTCCTGTTCGGCCTTTGTTCTAGGCGACAGCGGTGGGGGTTCTTTCCTTCTCCTTTGTAGGTGGTGTTCTCGGCGATGGCCGGTGGTGTGTCTGGCTTTGGCCAGGTTTGCAGTGGAGCGCTGCGGTTGTACCCCGTGCGTGCATGGGTTTTTGTTTTATTTTCTCCTTCTGATCAATGAAATAGGACGGCAGTTCTCCTGCCCCTCTTTCAAAAAAAAATTGATTTCTTTAACTAAAGAGAGCGAGCGTAATTAAGGGCCCTACCTGGCGTGATAGTTGATTAGTTGGTTGCAATTTGCGACTAGTGCCACACATCCAGTGAGAGTGATCAGTGAAGCCATTTGAAAGTGAGAATATATTCGGAATTGGTAAGCTTCCAAAGTTGATAAAAGAGGGCAGGCAGAATATATCCGCCCTCCTGCCGGCATGAACTTTTCGATCCTTTTGGTCTTTTGGATCGATGCTACACTGTTACAGTGGAGCACTCGACTACTCGAGCAACTGTACTAGTACAGGCTGTACGCCTATACAGCCAATGAGGCCATCCACCGTGAGATCACTGTGGTTGCCTCTAAAATACTCTCTCCTGTTTAGACAAAACTTCTAGCCATTTCACAATGTCTATATAAGACCAATCTTCCTCTAAACTAGAGGCAATTACAGATATATAGGCTTAGAACATACCGAGTGCTTATAGACAATATTGCATCAAAATTAGGACGCATATATGACCTCTACTTAAGGCTTATAAGGCGTTTCCATAGTGCTTAGTAGATGGACCCACAACTATATGATTAAAAATAATAAAATTTATCATCTAGTTTAACGAACATGATGTCCTGCGTGTTTTGCTCGGTTAGATTTGTCTCAATCCTCTAATTTGACATCAACTCTTATTCCTATTATTTTCTATACAATTCTTACACAATTTTGTTTTTTTATTGTAGCGGATTTGAGATCATTGTTTTAATCCGATATAGACTTTTATTTCTATTATTTTTTTTAGCCGATATAAACTTTGTAAATTTGACACGTACTCTTATTTCTATGCTTTTTATTCTAAATTTCTATTTTTATTGTAATTCCCTAAATTTTTTAAATCTAATCCGTTATAATACAGTAATCAACGATGTAGACATGACCTACTTTTCTTTTTCTACTGATCATGTTTTCTTGTTACCTAGAATTGTGGAGGACGTACTCAATGTGTGTCGGCTATTGATTTGCTAGTTAGAAAATTCACCGGGTATTCTTATTCCACGGCATCTCGGATCACGTGGAATTGTGGAGTGCGGACTCAATGTGTGCCGACTATTGATTTTCAGATTGCAATGTTAGAAAAAATCACCGTATATTAGATGCGCGTAACATGGATTTGCTAATTAGTGCCTTCCAGTCCAATCGTAGTTGGCCCCCTATCCGACTCTTGCAATATTGCACAATTTTTGTTAGAATATATTGATTTGTGTCATTGTCTAATACGCTACAAGCTGCGTTTTTTTGTTGTCGTGATCCGTGATCATGGGTGTGTTTGGTTGAGTGATGATCTCAGCCTGGTCAAGTGCAGCCTGGGTGAGAGCAAGCAGGCTCAGGGCATGCAGGCATTGAGATGGTGTTTGGTTCACTACTTAGAAGCAAAAAAAATAAATTTTAAATATTTGAAATTTATATAACAAGTGTGGTCTAGTTTTGTTCGAAAAAATGTCAGGAATCCATTTTTAAAATCGGTTCGATAATCAGAGGTGTTAATCAAGAGATAAAAGCAAAAAAAAGAGAGAAATATTTACCTGCCACATACAGATGGCATCGCTGGTCACTGGGAGTGGGTCCTGCGTTTCTCCCAGGCCAGGCTTCAATAGTGTTTTTGCACCTCCTCAGCCTGGCTGGAACAGTGTATACAGGCAACCAAACACACGTGAGCTGCATCAGTTGGGCCAGACCAAGTCAGATACAGGCAACCAAACATGCCCCATATCTCTATAGATCTGCACAGTTATGCTAGGATCGATGACATAGTTTTTGTTCTAAAATTATTTGACAATTTCTAAAACAAATCTAGATTTACGCCATTATAATCTTGATCCACTATAATCAATGGCATAGATCTTTTCTTTTTAAAATTCATGTGGCAATTTCTCCTAATAGCATGGTTACTTTGTTGGCTCATGTTTTAATTATATAATAATTTTTAAATTTTTTTATTGGAGTTGATATAGGTTCTTTATTTTGATATGGCATAGTCTTTTATCATTTTTAATTATGAATTTCTAATATTTTCTTTTAAACTTAGCCAATATTAAGCCCCACTAAAATAAGCAGTGTAAATTTTTTAATTGTTTTCTAATAATTTCTTTGATTAATGTGGTGGCTCTATTGGCTCATGTTATAATTATATAATGGATAGATAGATTCCACTTATGAGTGGAGCCATGAAAGGACGAAACACTGAGAGGGGTACAATATCAAGTAAAACCATATTGTGCTTAGTGCTATGAGGTTAGCTACCTCTGAGCAGGAGAGAGCGAGTTTCTAGAGGTAACCCTAGTGACAACTGTGAGTATTCTTAGAGGTGTCCTCCAAGCACAAAGTGACCACATTATTCCACATGCCAATAAAATAGATGATAATTTTCTAGTTTTCTCCATCCTAGTTGTTTTTCGAACAATTAGAGTTTTGCCGATTCATTAAAAAAAAGTAAAATATAAGGAAAAAACTCAAAGCAAAGGACAAAGACATAACTACAATGCAACCACTAGCACCACGGTTAAAAGGTCGGCCACCTTTCCTTCATGGTGATCAAGCAACTCTGTGTCACTACAACACGAACAAAAACCAACAACTACTGGCCAACGCTAGCCATACCATCTCACTCCAAACTCAAGTAGAGCCAAGACGACCCCAAAACGTAGTTAATCCAACTAACTGACCCATGTTATCGTGGAGAGGACTACATCAAAGCCTTCAACAAGGTAGCAACAATGAAAACCGTCGTTGTTGCCTAGTTCGCAACCTGAATTTTCACCCTAAGCCTTGGAAGCAGGGCTTGTCCTAGCATTTTGAGGCCCTGGTGCAAAATTAGGATATAATTTAAAATGGGACTAGAAACCATAGCGTTATAAGAGACATAAAAATTAGGTTTTGGGCCCCGTGCAGTCGCACAATCCACACGCCCCGCTCTTGGGCCGACCCTGCTTAGAAGGGGCACCTCGACAATACCTCCAAAGAGGGAGCGACGCGAAGCAACGTTGCCATCACCAGCCCACGTAGAAATACGGGGTAGAGCTTTCACCCACAAAACCCCCTCTCCTAAAAAGATATGCACTGCATGTGGCCACACAAGGAAGAACAACATGAAGATCTAGATGCTGGCTACTGCTGCCTCAAGGAGGTGGGGAGGAGACAAGCGTAAGGGACAAGACCTTGGCTTGTAGCAGTACGGGCGATGGTTCTCCTCCCGAGGCACAAGGACCGACTCTATCAAGCTCGGAGATCCATGATGACACTACCGTACTAGACCTAGCATACAACCAGAACTGACCACACTGACCGGCACCGGTTACTCGCACAGCGCCACCACAATCGTCCAACACACACCACACGCAGACACTGCGCAGCCATGGAGGCGTGAAACCCCTGATGAGTGCCCATCTACCCGCCATAGGGCCGCCAAGCTCCCCACGGAAGGACGGGAGGAGCGGTAGGAGGCAAGAGTGGTAGCTGGAGAGGGAGCCTACAAGAGGGAATCAAGGAGATGGCCACCAACGAGGAGCCATGAGGACATGTACCATGTCATCCAAATCAAGAATCGGCACCGAATCCGCACGTCTTGTTATCGGATTCAACCATATTGCTGAATACAATCCGTCAGTTATCGGATTCAACACCGAATCCGGGTGTTGTTGTGGCGGGAAGGCCGCTCCAGCAGTGGTGACGGCCACAACAACACCTAAAGAGAGAGTGGGAGGAGAAAAGGAGAGAGGAGGAGAGACCCTGCCGGAGAGGGAGAGGCGGCGACGAGGTAGGGCAGCGACGGCGGCAAGGTCACCCCCGAGTTGTTAGGGAGCGACTGAGGGGGTAGGGGACCGATTGACCCATTCTCTCTATGAGGATGAATTTTTGTATGTAAAAAAATGCTCTTTTTTATCCTAATTGTGAGTCTTGTATATGCACCATTATCCTATGCATAGTAGAAAAGACAAAGACTTCTCTTGTCTGTATGTAAGGTTGAGAGGCTAACGGTGAGTCTCACCTTATAAGCAACGAAGGCCGTCGCTAATGCCGTTTTAACTTAGTGCGTTTCAACCACTATTCATACGTTATTTTTACTATTCATCTACATTTCTCTCTATTATTATATTTATTATTACAGTACAGAGACGTCCTAACTTAAGATCTACTGAACTAGTCCCTGATGCTCTAAACAAAACAGGCGATTTCCTCCCATGCGTTGTTTCCTCGTTCAATGATAACATTGTGTCCTCTCTTCAAGGCTGCTTCATCATTTGGGGCCGCATGAGGGTGTGAATGGTGAAGTTCTAACTCAATGTACACTCAATACAGATTATTCGGGGGATGACGTCGGGAGGACCGTGGCCATAATAATTGGCATCATGGCTGGACTAGCACTCCTCGTGGTGTTCATCTCATTCCTAAGGAGAACATGTAAGCTCCATCCAGTTCTGCTTTTGAAGAACATTCTATATGCCTGCTCGAGTCTCAAGTGAAACAGATTGAAGTCGTTAAACCAGGAGCAAGCTAACCGCTAACGCAATAAACCAATGTTCCAATGCAGGCTAGCAACCGTAGGCTTCTGTCATTTCAGCAGCGCAGAACAGAGGGCATGGAGGGGGCTAACAATCAGACGAGCTCATGGCATGCATTTTTTTTGTCAGCAGTATGGACTCGCTAATCTTATCCATGTTGTCTTGTAAAAACAATGTGTGCAGTATAGACTCACCAATTTTCTTGATGTCACGTCTTATTTCTGTCGATCTATTACAGACATGGCCTGCTTGTGTATGTACTACTATGGTTGCACTGTACTGCGTCGACATTCATGTATTGTCCTGATTGTAGAGTCAAGTAGTTAATCATGACCAAGCCACCAGACATATAATTATACACAGGAGGACGCACATCTATATGCTTCCTACACAGGCATAGCACTATAGGGGTGCATTTCTTGCATAGTTTTTGCATCTGATGATTTCCTTAATAGTATACTACACAACACATGCACAGTCATGTACTGAAGCAGAACGATCAAGCACTGTAGCCATGGATCAATGGGCTCCAATTTGCGGAGTTGCGACTTACGCAAGCACTGATGCTTGCTGCATTCATTATGGTGTCAGGAGTTCCCCTGTTGCATATATTTGCAAATGCTCGCATGTGCTTCATACCGTACTGGGAGAGCGATCCACAATGTGATTCAAAAATTCGCACCTGAAGAAGCTCATTACATAAGTCAAATGAACAGACATATGATTATACACAGGAGGACACACAACTATATACTTCCTACACAGGCATAGCACCATAGGGGTGCATTTCTTGCATAGTTTTTGCATTGATGGTTTCCTTACTAGTATACGACACAACACATGCACAGTCATGTACTGAAGCAGAACGGTCAAGCACTGTAGCCATGGATCAATGGGCTCCAATTTGCGGAGTTGCGACTTACGCAAGCACTGATGCTTGCTGCATTCATTATGGTGTCAGGAGTTCCCCTGTTGCATATATTTGCAAATGCTCGCATGTGCTTCATACCGTACTGGGAGAGCGATCCACAATGTGATTCAAAAATTCGCACCTGAAGAAGATCATTACATAAGTCAAACGAACATAAGCAACTATAACTACTCAGAAAACAGGGACGTTACTGTCGGGGATAAAATCATAGCCCATCGCCATGGCCCACTCCCTGACGGCCTAATCGAACAGCCTCCTAGGGCCTAGCTCCCTAGAGGGCTCTATACGGCCCATATGCAACCTGCCGAACAGCCTTCTGGATTGGCACGGTGCGTAATGGTCTAGGATTCCTGTTTGAGTCCGACTCGAACAAGAGTTCTGCACGGCTACGTGAAGACCCGGACGTGGTTTCCCGGATTGGAGCAGACGTCGTGATCCCCAAGAATTGGAGTTTACCTTATCTACCTCGGGATGTATTTGGCATGTATTCGAGTTCGTTACGGACTCGTGGTCAGCCCGGCCCGATTATCCCTTGGTAGGTCGGTTGCTCAACACTATATAAACCAAGCCCCTACGGCGTTTAGGGGGCATCCAATATTAGCCAAGCATCAGATCATCGTATCGAAGCTTAGATCGCGTATAGCTTTCCTGTACGCACATAATCTCGCCGAGATCTGTTCGTCTCGTCGAGCTTCCTCTTGTAATCCTCTTTGATATAAAGAAAGGTTGGACGTAGGGCTATTATCTCCTCGAGAGGCCTGAACCAGGATAAAAACTCTGTGTCTCCCTATTGCTCGTTGATTGCTGTTCGCTCTGTTCGGCGTGTCTCCTATCTCCCTTTCTCAAGAACCTTAGTTGACTTGGGACCGATATCCCAACCGTCGACAGTTACAGGTTAGCTCAATAAATTGGAGTACAGAGATGACTTTCATACTTACCATTTTCTTCAGACAATCCCAATCATTCACCAGTGGCTGACCAGGTGGTCTAACAGTTTGAAGCACTACAGGTCCATCCTCAAATCCAAAAGGTAGTTTTCCAATAAAATCGACGCTGCTGTCAAGATGCTTCCTATGTATAACCGTCTCACTGATCTCCCGCAGAGCATCAACTCTCTCTTTAGATTTTTCATGTAACAGCTCGTACTGAAACCAAACAAACAAACATTGAGCATAAAGGCTCGAAACACAAGGCAATATTCACAGATTGTAGATGCTAATTTTCTGTGCAGATTATATAGCTGATTTTGTTTACAGGAATACAGGATGGCCATACTATCGGTACCAAGATGTAATTCAATATGCAAAACTCGGATACATGCGAAAATAATCAGAAGTTGAGGTGTTACATCTTGGCATGAAACCAGAAGTTGAAATTCAGCATATATACAAAATGGTCACAAAATCTAGTAGTTAGAAATAGTGAGATACAACGCTCAAAAGAAATAGTGAGATACAACAACCTTCCATAGTTCCATATCATCAACGAGCTATGAACTACCAAAATTATCCATGCCATAAAAAGATTTAGTTCAGAAATTTTACTAGATCATGGACACCATGGCCACTTCTACATTGTCTATTAAAATAATTTCTTGTACAAGGAAAAATACTTAACAAAGAGGACTAGAGTCGGTTCCAGAGTCAGTACACAAAATTCTGTTTTCTGTTAACTTTTGGAATGGAAAGTTCAGTTTTCTATCTACACAGGAACTTAGCAAACAAATTAAAAGACTGCACTAAAACAAGAACTTACTCTCCTCCACAGGAAAAGAAGATCCGCATCCCTTTGGTTAACTGCAGCCTTTGGGGCTTGCCAAAACAACTTATTCGTGATGTTCAAATTTTTAGGATTGAAACCTTGATAAAGGTAAAGCTTCTCATCCTTGAAGATCTTGTCCCCATACTCCATAACATGAGAACCAGTGCTATAGCTGTCCATACTCCATAACATGAGAACCAGTGCTACAGCTGTTTAAGTTTGAGGTATGCTTCTTTACCTGTCCACAAAGCTTTCAAGTTTGAGCACTACTTTACCTGTCCACAAAGCTACCTGGCTATTTACCAATGTAAATGAAATCGGTGAGAAGCAAATCAGGACTCACCACTTCATACTGCTCCTTGATTGTTTCCTCCTTTAGATTGTGAATCTCACTGCAAAGTCATATTGAGGTGATTGATCACAATATTAAATGATAATTTGAAATATACAAATAAGTTTTTCAGGAGAATATACTCAAGGAACTATATAATGATAAACATCCATGTGATCTTGATTTCTATGCATGTATACTATGGAAATAAAAAAAATAGAGAAAAACACTTGGTAACATATTCCTCCATACTGTCACTACATACTTATGTAAAGTAACTCCATTAAATAGAATCATGGTTTAATATCCATTGTATTCTATTCTGCTAACCACTATCAGCCCGTAAAATTGTGTTGCAACAGTTAATTTAACTAAAGGTACTGATTGCATACCTGTCTTCCATCCAAGATACACTGTAGAGATCACCTAAACAGGTAACATACTTGGAAGGAGGAGATGGTTTCATTCCAGGGCAGTATGTGCCCCAGCTACTTTCCTCTGCATTAGATGCTGTTGTGACATAAATATTAAGGTTTGCAAGCATCAAACCCTCAAAAATACTGCCACTTTCACATGCCTCCACATATATAACCTGCCCAAATATAATGCTACTTTCAGTCAAACAGGATAAGTTTTCCACAAAAAGTAATGAAGTACAATCTTATCTTTTGCTAAAAAAATGTACAATCTTACCATTTTTGCGTAGGTGTTGGAAGCATGTTTTTCTTGTAGCACCTTAGTAAAGTCGGAAGCATAAAGATATGGCAGGTTGGGCATGCCTGAAACTTGCAAATGCCAATTTCCAGACAACTCAAAATTAACTTGCACAAAGAAACGTCATATATATGCATCATTCACTCATCAAGAACTCCAGGGCCCCATGATCTGAGTAGTAGATAAATATATGGTCATTCGGTTTGCTATCTATGACCTTCTTACTCCCTCCTGTGACTGCAGTTTTATTGCCCAAGAGAACTGCATAGAAGTTTTTAGTAGTAACTTCATTTCCAGTGTAGTCCTGTAATCAGAAAGTATGCTATCTTCATCAACTTGGAGAAAAAGGACAACATATGCATTTTGCACTTCTGCTATACAGTATCAAAGACACAGGGGACTTGAAAAGAACATGCAGCTGATGTACGTACAATTCTAGGACTCATAGTATGGTATAAGGATCAAGGATGCAACCTGATGCACATTCTTCACATATAAACATCACGTTCTATTGATCATAACTAGCTTAATATTGTTCAAACATGTGATTAAAATTGACATAAACTCTTGTCACAATTAGGCCTGAGCTAGCAGATGTTTCAATGAAGTACTTCAGAATGGCATGATCTAGCATGTATGATTTGCCAATTGGTTCTTGATACTTATGATATATCTTGGCTACAATTCTTAACTGGATTATGTCAATTGCAAAATATTTCAGATAGTCTGAACCATGTTAAGTTGGATCTTCTTGTTGTCATCATCTAGAGATGGTGTATTAGCAGATTCAGTACTGCTAGCTGCTCATAAACTAGAGTGAACCTAATATTATCCTTCAACAGAAAAAGCCACAAAATAGTACCTTTGGAACACCAGCATAAACATCTTCACCATCCGGATGGTTGATAATAACTCCTGCCCTCGGGTTTAGAACACTACTAGCAATGTCATCATACATAAACACCACAATGTTCTCCTTCTTTAGTCCTCCCTTCCGCAGTATCTGGTATGCATACATCAGCCTGCAAGACACCAATAACAAATAAATCCGTATTCAGACGGTCCATAATAACTTGCTCATCTCTATTCCTTCTCAATTTTGAATTAAAACAAGTCAAATGAACACACACACGTACTTCATCAGTGGGCGAACGTCGAATCAAGTTTTTAGTTTATGATAAATAATTTCAGAAAGTAACTGAAAGTGTCAGTTCCCGCCAGTGCGAAAACTTCATTTGTTAGGACCAAATTCTCTCACCTGGTGCCTGTAGTTCCCGTAGCCGGAGGAACCGGCGACGAGCACCGCCCACCTCGTCCCGACGCCGTCCCCCTCGCTCTCCTCTAGCCTCGCACCGCCGCACATCGCGGTGGGCTCCTCCTCTCCTGGCATCCGGATCACCGGCCCCCACTCCCCTTTCTAGCAGTCGGCCCCCGCCGCCGCAGACAGCACCAGGAGCAACGCGAAGCCCCACCACACTGCCATTCCCTACGTTTATGCGGGACGCTATGCAGGAGAGGTGGCCGGAAGAAGGAGCTGAAATGCGCGAGTGAGTAGAGCCCTAGTGCGACGCGGGGAGGCGGAGTAAAAGTAGGCGGGGCTGCGCTGCGCCGTCATGCCGCCATGCAGGAAGGGCAACCTAGAACGGCGACACGTTGGGGGCTCGGGGTGAGGTGGTGGTGCGGCTCATCGCCTTGCGGCAACAACCACCATGCTTGCGTCAGCCGTCAGGCCACAAGGCCCACAACTCCCACGGCCCAAATAAAGGCCCAACTGGCAAGGCCTATGGGGTGGGCTCGTAGCAGAGCGGCCCACATGGTGCGATACGCTTGCCGAGATCGAAAGCGTAAACATGTAGTACGTGAAGGGTAGATAACCCTTGGCTCGCTCCTGATGGCGCAAGAACCTTCCGGAACCCTTGAGAACGGGCGAGGGGGGATCCCACGGGCTCGTCTAGGTTTTTATAAAACCTCGCTTGCGTTTCGCCTTAATCCCTACCTCTAATCCCCGGCTTGTTCGTCTCCTGACTCCTGAGTCCTGACTTTTCCCCAGCCGCCAAACCTTCTGGAAGCTTCCGGAATCCGTCGCCGATCCGATCGGAGCGCCGCCGCTTGCCATGGCCGACGAGGCGAAGGCCAAGGGTAATGCGGCCTTCTCGGCTGGCCGCTTCGACGAGGCGGCGCGGCACTTCACGGACGCCATCGCGCTCGCCCCCGGGAACCACGTCCTCTACTCCAACCGCTCCGCGGCGCTCGCGTCGCTACACCGCTACTCGGAGGCGCTCGCCGACGCGGAGAAGACCGTCGAGCTCAAGCCCGACTGGGCCAAGGGCTACTCCCGCCTCGGCGCCGCCCACCTCGGGCTCGGCGACGCCGCCAGCGCCGTCGCCGCCTACGAGAAGGGCCTAGCTCTCGATCCCAGCAACGAGGGCCTCAAATCCAGCCTCGCGGACGCCAAGAGGGCGGCGGCTGCCCCGCCGCGTCGCCCGCCGTCCGGCGTCGACGCAATCGGCCAGATGTTCCAGGGACCCGAGCTCTGGAGCAAGATCGCGTCCGATCCCGCCACGCGCGCCTACCTAGAGCAGCCTGACTTCATGCAGATGCTGCGGGAGGTGCAGCGGAACCCCAGCAACTTCAACATGTATCTCTCTGACCCCCGGATGATGCAAGTGCTCAGTCTCATGCTTAACATTAAGATCCAGAGGCCAGAGGCCTCCGAGCCCTCGCAGTCTTCCCCTACGCCGCCGCAGGAGCAGCCCGAGACGAAGTCGAGGGAGGTGAAGCCTGAGACAGAGCCGGAGCCGATGGAGGTGAGCGATGAGGAGAAGGAGAGGAAAGAGAGGAAAGCGGCTGCGCAGAAGGAGAAGGATGCAGGGAACGCCGCTTACAAGAAGAAAGACTTTGAGACGGCGATCCAGCATTACACAAAAGCCATGGAACTTGACGACGAGGACATCTCGTACCTCACTAACCGCGCAGCGGTGTACATTGAGATGGGAAAGGTAAGGTTTATTGTAGCGATTTTGTGCTTTGCTAATTTTGAGCTCACTCTATTGATGATCTATTGTTGATGTGTTTGTTGCTGCAGTGGCAGTAGTTTTGGCTATTGATAAATTAGGTACTAGTGCTTGATACAAAATGACTAGCATTGAGAGGATTAGTTATAAGATATCTGTAGGCTTCTATACACAACTAACAAGGGAATACTGGATTACCCATCATGAGAACAGTTTTAAGGATTGAGAGGATCAGCTGTTAGATATATGTTGGCTTCTAAACACTAACTAACAAGGGATTATCGGATTACCCATCATGAGACCACATTAGGACAGTTTTAAGGATTGAGAGGATTGGCTGTTAGAAATCTGTAGACTTCTAAAAGCTAACTAACAAGGGATCACCCATCATGAGACCACGTTAGGACAGTTGAGGAGGTCTAAAACTTGTGACAACAAACACTAGGACAATTCAAGCAGGTCTAAAACTGATGACAACTAACATTAGGATATATCATGGAGGTCTAAAACTGATGTCAACCAAATTAGGCTCTTAGGTAATGTTTGCTTACACAGCAAGACTGTTATCATAATGGCTATCGACTATTAATATATATTGGGTATAAGCCAAAAGCGAGGAAGGAGAGGAAGGGGGCTGATGAAAGATCAGGAAGCTTTAAATGTAGCCTCACTCCACCCAAGTTGACATTCTGATTGGTTGAGACCTGCTATCTGATTTTTGTGACACCTAGTTATGATACAACTTTTTAACCATGTAATCAGGTTACACACAAAAAATTCGGAATCAACACCATCTTAATGTTTGCTAGGTAATACCAATTAATATTTCATTTTCTTTTGCATTGCATATCACCCAATAAAGAAAAGTTCAGTTTTGGGCTTGTTTGTCTGGGTTTTCATAATTGATCATTTGTAGTTGTTACTTACAGCTTGACAAGTGGCCAAGGCCAACTACATGATGACTTCATCACAACCTTAACTGCTCATGATAGATAGGTATTAGGTATTACCAAAGTTCGTAAAAAAAGTTCTTTTAGAAGTTTTGAATTGGGATTAATGGAAAACACAATTTGTAGCTTGAACAATGTGACAAGCATTAATAAACGCATAGATATGGTCGAATGGCTCATTTGCAAACTCCTAAAATGTTTAAGCTGATGCCTTTTATAAGATGTAATTATGTTGATTTTGTCATCCGAGCTAGGTTTAGTTATTTATTATTGGTGTTGATCCAAATAATGATGTTTTTTTACTGAATATCATATAGCAACTTTATGCTACAATTTTGTGTAGAAGCAACCTATATTATGTGTATAGCAATCGCCATATAGAATAACTTACCGCATTTTTAGAGGTATCTTTATCCTAGGGGAGAAAGCACAGGAGTGCCCTCCACCTTGATCCCTGTCTTTCTCATGGGCTCATGGGCAATTGAGCACCCTCTCAGACCTCTGTCTAAATGGCATATTAGAGGTGCATTTGAATTGCCCTACTCCCATGCTCCTACATCTTGAGTCTGAGATTTGCTTTTTGTTACAATGAGCTTCATAGGTCCCATGGGGTTTAGGCATATATTTACTGGTTGTAGCAATCTTTAACAGTATGACCTGATTTAAAGGTTTCATGCTGATAGAGAAGGTTGTGAAAGGAATTACAGGCTTACAGTTCACAAATAGTTGCATGTTCTTCTATGATTGTTACTCCACTGCATACTTCCATGTGCTAATAGGAGTAATAGGACATTGTATTCCTTTTTGTTTACCATGTACGAGTCACCATGACCATCAGATATATGACATGTACATGAAACAGTTACCAGATCACATCAATAGTTCTGTTTCCTTGTCTTGATGACTAAAGCTATCTTGTCAAGTTATGTTAATTCTTGTTAATTGGAATAATGGAATCTAAAATCGTTGTTTCTACAGTATGATGAATGCATTAAGGATTGTGATAAGGCGGTGGAGAGGGGAAGGGAGCTTCATGCTGATTTCAAGATGATTTCAAGGGCATTAACAAGAAAAGGAACTGCTCTTGTTAAACTTGCTAAAACCTCCAAGGACTATGATGTTGCTATTGAGACTTTCCAGAAGGCTTTAACTGAGCATCGGAACCCAGACACACTGAAGAAGCTAAATGAGGCTGAGAGGGCAAAGAAAGAGTTGGAGCAACAAGAGTACTATGATCCAAAGTTGGCTGATGAGGAGAGAGAGAAAGGTGCGATACTACATTGCCATCTCTATGTTAATATGTTTACGGTTCTTTGTGCTCATGATAAGCTACTTTATCTTATTATTTCTATAGGTAATGGGTTTTTCAAGGAGCAAAAATATCCAGAAGCAGTAAAGCATTACACTGAGGCTCTCAGGAGAAACCCGAATGATCCTAAGGTAATTTATTTTGCCCCTATTTATTATTCTACATGCCTGTTCTTTTTAGAGTGGGTGTTGAACTTCTTTGGCATTTGGCGTATGGACAAGGTGATTTGCCATTTTGGAAGGGGGGAAAAAAAGAGTATAATTTTTTTGTTGTTTTGAGTTGGTGGTGGTGTGTGTTATGAGACTGTTATGCATTCTCTGATTTGTCAGGGTCCTTATTTATATTTTTTTTTGCCTTAAAGAGTTACTATGAGATTTGCTGTGTTTTTTCCTGTAGCATGATGTTATCTATTGCTTGCTTAAAACTGTTTTAGAAATGATGGGCATTTTTAAGTGTCCTATCTATGTCTGTACTCAATGAGCGATTTTGAATTAGTATGAATTGATTGATGTCCTTTCTGGTTCTTTCTGACGTCATACATTGCTAATTTGCTATGCCATGTGCATTGCATTTGTTGGCTTTGGTGTTGTTTGTCTCGGAAGACTTTGTGATCCTCGCGAACTATAATTTCCTTGGGTTGTGGTTTATTTACAGGTGTACAGCAACAGGGCCGCATGCTACACCAAGTTGGGAGCCATGCCTGAAGGTCTTAAAGATGCTGAGAAGTGTATTGAGTTAGACCCGACCTTCTCCAAAGGGTATACAAGGAAAGGTGCTGTTCAATTTTTCATGAAAGAATATGACAAGGCATTGGAAACTTACCAGGCCGGCCTAAAGCATGATCCGAATAACCCGGAATTGCTTGACGGAGTGAAGAGGTATTGGAGCTTATGTGGTTCCTCTATATCTGGAATCTTTTAGAGTAGCTGCACCATTCACTTACATAAACCAACTTTTTAACTTCTGCTTGCATTTATAGGTGTATTGAACAGATCAACAAGGCCAACAGAGGCGATTTAAGTAAGGAGGAATTGCAGGAGAGACAGGTATCCGCTCTCAGTTTTCTACTCATACCTACGGCTCCAACAGTTCAATATCACTGACTGGTCCTACCTTTTCTGCAGAATAAAGCTATGCAGGATCCAGAAATCCAGAACATTCTCACGGATCCTATCATGCGACAGGTAATATCTCCATTTGTTGTTGGAATATAGATGTGGATTGCACTGAAATTTAATAATACCTCCGTGCATAATCTAATAATAATACTGGTAATGTTTTGCAGGTACTCATAGATTTCCAGGAGAATCCTAGGGCTGCTCAGGAGCATACCAAGAACCCTGGAGTAATGCAGAAGATTCAGAAGCTTGTTAGTGCTGGAATAGTTCAAATGAGATAACCAAGCCAAGGCCAGAAGCATTTGTGACCAGATACAATTTGTCCTCGGTTGGACTTGGATCGCCTTATAAACTCTCTGCCCAATGTTTGTGAACTGATGATATACATCGTGGGGCTAATCATCAATTTGCAATTGGATTTGCGAGTACAGTTTGCCACTAAATTATTCATGGTTATGGTTGCCGTGTTTTGAGTCTTACAGGCAATGCCTCATGTTGATTAACCAAGCTATTTCCGCTTTGCAATGCCTCAGTAGAATGCTTATGTCTTCTCATTCCCTGAAGTCTAAGGGAACCGCCGTCAAACAGCGATTGGACAAGTTAGCCCGTGAATTCTTATTTAGTCTTGGTGATAATTAGGTCGAAAGATTTTTTTTCTTTTTTTTGCCATGGAAACGTTCCTCTGGCATTTCAAAACATGCTCGTTGCGTTGAACTGAAGCTGAAGTAATTTGCTGGGTGAACAGGTCTGAAACAGCCTGTTAATTTTGCTCGATAAAACCTGTTTTGAAAAGAAAAAATTCGATATATGTCATTACTTTTATGATGGCACTAATGCTTAGTGGTCAAAACGAGAGAGAAAATGTAAAGTATTGAACAGTGTTTTAAAAATTACACAGTGCATGCCCGTACTGTACAAATTCCTCCTTAGTGTACAAAAGGGGCAGTTGCTGACAATTTCCTTATATAGTAGTACTGTACAAATTCCTCCTTAGTGTACAAAAGGGGCAGTTGCTGACAATTTCCTCCTTAGTGTTATCTACCGTTAATCCTGTGATTAACAATCAAGTTAACCATGAGATTAACTGTCATTAGTTAATTGTCCATACATTATTTCTTTAAGAATCTGAGATATGTCATTACTTAACTGGATATCTGCTACATGTTATAAAGTGGCGTTACTTCAAAATATGCCATTACGACACTGTTTAAGACATAATCTTTTCCTAATTCTTCTCTCTTTAATCCTTCTTTCCTCTCGCCCTCTCCCCTGCCTCTTCCACGTGACGATGGCCCAGCGCGGCCACCACCCATCTCCAACACACGACTGGTGTTGACCTTGCTCGCCCTCCTCACGGCAACCGACGACGCTTGACCCGCCTGGTCTCTACCTCGATGGAGGCAGCACAATCCCGTCCTCCGCTCTTTCGCACAATGGCTTGACAATGACGACCCTGTTCTTCGGGGAGGCCGCCCCTTATTTCTTCTCCAATGGCAGCGGTTAGTGGCGGACACCCCCTCTCCAAATGTCGGGGTGGATCCTGTGATTAACAATCAAATTAATCATGGGATTAATTGTCATTAGTTATTTGTCTATACATACATTATTTGTAACACTTCCCATTGAACAAATAATTTGTACAACGATCTTTTTCAAAACTACTTCTAAAAAACCTTATAGGAAAAATAGACGAAGAAAATTATATTATATGATCTTGTATTTATATCCTCAAGTATATCATATATAAAATGGATGGAGAAAAGAGTGCATTCTATTTAACTTGTATGTATTCATGTTGCCTCGTTAAAAAATTTTATATGAGAAATCTTTTAAGAAGCTCATACAGGGAAAAAGAGTGCAATATCTTGATTATTTAAACAAGTTTGCTTAGTGGGATTCTCCCCCTAAACTTTGCAACTCACAAAGTCTTCTCATACCAATCACATGTACATATTTCCAAAATGTGGAATTTGGTAAAGATTTAGTAAATAAATCTGCTAAGTTATCATAAGACTTTGTTTGCAAAATTTCTATCTCTTCACTTTTCTAGAGTTCATGAGGATAAAATAATTTGGGAGCAATATGCTTTGTTGTATTACTCTTGATATACCTCGTTTGCATTTGCATAACGCAAGCTGTAATATCTTTATAGATAATGGTAGGGGATCTATCTAAATTGATACCATGTGACCTTTCAATGCGGTTAATCATTCTTCGAAGCCAGGCACATTCACATAATGCTTCATATAGCGCAACTATTTCAGAATGATTAGTGGATGTGGCTACTAAAGTTTATTTGATAGACTTTCAAGAAAAAGTTGTACCACCATAAAAAACACAAATCCAGTCTATGATCTGACATTGTGGTGATCAGATAAATAGCCAACATCAGTATATCCCACCATAGTCACATCAGTAGATCTTGTGTACCTCTAAGGTATCTGAAGATATTTTTAATGCCATTCCAGTGTCGTATTGTTGGAGCAGCACTAAATCTTGCCGATAAATTGATTGTGAATGCAATATCAGGCTTGGTGCAATTCGCCAAATACATTAATTCTACAATAGCACTAAGATATGGGACTTATGGTCTCAAAATATCTTCATTTTCACCCTTTGGTCTAAATGGGTTATTATCCCTATAAAGGGATCTCACAACCATAGGGGTCTTAAATGAGTATGCTTTATCCATATTGAACATTTTCAATATCTTTTGGATATAACCAGATTGGTGCACTAGAATTCTATCATGTAGGTGCTCAAGTTGCAAACCTAATCAGAATTTGGTTTTACACAAATCCTTCATTTAAAACTCCGTTACTAGATGATTGCTTGCTTCTTTTATATTATCAGTGGTTCCAATGATATTTAAATCATCAACATATATAGATATAATACAAAACCCACTTTGTATTTTCTTTATAAACACACAAGGGAAATCATTATTTGAATATCCTTTCTTGAAAAGGAATTCACTTAGTCGGTTGTACCATATTCTCCCCGACGGTTTTAATCCATATAACGATCTTTTCAATTTGACGCTATACATGTTGCGATTTCCTTTAGGGTTGGAAAGTTTAACCCCTTCCGGGACTTTCATGTAAATATCCAAATCAAGTGACCCATATAAATATGCGGTCACAACATCCATTAACTGTAGTCAAATTCATGTTTGACTGCCGATGATATTAAATATCGGAATGTGATTCCACTCATTACAGGAGAATATGTTTCATCATAATCGATGTCGGGTCTCTGCGTAAACCTTGTGCTACAAGCCTCGATCTATATTTTACCACCTTATTATCTTCGTTCCTTTTTTAATAAAGACTCATTTATTTTCAACAGGAAATATTTTAGGAGGTGTTGGTATTACTGTACCAAAAACCTTTCTTTTATTAAGCGAGTGTAATTCTGCCTCGATTGATTCTTTTCATTTGACCCAATTTGAGGGCTTCATGCTCTCCGCCATGGTCTTAGACTCTGGATCCAGATGAACGGATTCAGCAATTATAGTGGCAAAACATATGTTGACAATTGTATTTTCTCTTTTACACAATTCTCATGTATTGACATAGTTTGTGGAAATTTCCTCATTTATGTCTTGCAACTCATCCTGATTTACCAAAACGGTTGAGTTTAAGGGTTCTAATGTCCCAGCATTTATAGTTGTGCACATATCTTTGCAGGGACTATCATCATTAAGATTACTGACATTTTAATTACTGATTTGGTTAATATATTCGTGTTGGACTTTTGTTTCTGCGGACGTCTTCGTGGAATCAATTCCTTTGCACCCAGAGGTCTCCCTCTCTTCCTTGGAATAGGGGCAAGAGTGGTTTTCTGAGATACCCCCACTCTCTCGGTGTGGGGACCCCGGGTGATCCCCGAAAATACAACTGTCCAGGATTTCAGTTACATTTTTAAATAGTACAAACAACCAAACTTTATTACATAACGAGTTATTTTACAAAATGGCTTACAATGTTTTTATACACCTCCAAAATTTTCACTTCAAAACCACATGCATGGCTCGAGTGTAGGATAAACTAAAAATCTACACCAAACTCTTTCAAGTCTTCAAATGAAAAGTCTTCTGCTAAAAAGAAAGGACCTACTCAAAAGAAAGGTAACCCACAAAACAACGGGTAAGCACGTACGTCTTAACAGGTTTCCATATGCATGCCTATTAACTGCATGCAAGGTTTTAACAGAATTTACAGGGATATTTAAATATAGACTTAATGCATATTTTTAAAAATAGTTTTTAAAGAAAAATCCTATATTTTGCCAACTCTTTTCTAAAACATTTTTAAATAAGATTTTTGAAAAAAAACAGACTTTCAAAGCTGACACTAGACCAGACCAACAACAACCTTACAACCACACCTGATTTATGTCAATATTTAGAATAGACATCACCGCTGCAATACAACCTCATATCCCAGAAGTATGGTCCATCGATGATTTGTTTTTAACTACTGCATAATCTGCTCAGCTTTACCAGTAAAATGATCAGTAATACGGTTTGGGCGGAAATTTGTATCTTTTCTATCATAACATAATTCAGTTATGAGCAATGAACAAACCAACCACCGGCCCCCAAACAAGTGTCCCCTAGTCCACGACTAGAGCGACCCACCATGCGTCTCACATTCCCATTGTTGGTTCACGCTAAACTTCCAACAACACCAACAACACACCAACCTTAACACGACCAAAACCTTAACAACTCAACTTCTTTGCAATTCAACCAAAAGTCAGATTAATATGCAACAATCATGATTCTACATGCTTATATGAGACATTGCCATTATTATGGCTAGATTAAATTCCTAGGGTTTTCCTATAATCTAATAGGGAAGCTAAAATCTAATGGGATTATGACTACATGCAATCATAAATACTTTTAAATCAATTGGGCAAAAATTAATTAACTAGAAAATAAATGCATAACACAACATTGGGGAACAGGAAACCTGCCTGGTTCAGCTAGATCTTCGATATCTGCACTATTGCCCTTGTATTCCTGCTCGGCTGATCCGGGGGCAAAGAATTCGTTTTCTACACGTTGGAGAAGGGAAAATAGAAAGGGAATTTAATAAAAAGAAAAATGCATGGATGCATGAAATCATTTTTAAAAGGTATTTTTAGAGAAAGGTTATGGTTGACTAGGATAGTGATGGTTTGTATGATTTAATAATCTCCGGAAAGATTTTCTTATAAAAGGAAATGGTGATGGGGATTTTGGCATTATTCCGCATAGAATAATATGGAAGGTTAATTTTGGCATTATTTTGATAGATCTCCGAATACCAAGAATTTATGCATGTGTACATGGGATAAGAGTGGATCACTAAATTTCCAGAGATCGGGGTCGACGACAACAAAGTTATCGGAGTTCCGAGATGGAAATTGTTGAAGATATAAGGTGAAAATAATGAAAATATATTTTTAAATCTAATTTTAAGATAAGATATTTTTATTTGGTATTTTGAGAATTTTTGAAAATAGAAATAAATTTTAAAAGCATTTTCTATAAAAACAAGAAGGAAAACAATTAATTTTCAAATTTTAAACTGTAAAAGGGTATTTTATATTTTTATAAAATACTAGACTTAATTCTAGATTTTTTGGAATTCTGGCAGATTTTTGGAAGGGATTTACTATTTTATTTAAAATGAGAAGCTATATCTGGAATTAGGAATTAAAGAGAAAATTCGAAATGGGCCAACTGAGTGGAGCTGGGCTGGCCCATGAGGGAGGCAGAACTATGTAGGTGCTGATAGGAGAGGCTCACAGGGCAGTGAGAGAGAGAGAGGAAATGGTTAGGAGCGATGGGTGGGGTTCGCTGGGGGCGAGGGTGGTCGGAGATGAGGGTGATGATGCTCGGGGAATGAAATTGAAGGTGAGGGGGAACTAACCGTGGTGGCAGCGATGCTTGGGATGGCCGGGGATGGCGGCGCGGCGAGCATAGCACGGCGGCGGCGGAGGGGATCGTCGGCATCAGTGCTCCGGTGAGGAGAGGACAAGAGGGTGGCGGAGGAAAGTTGCTTTGGTCGGAGAGGCGCCGAGGAGAGCTATTTATAGGCGCGAGGGGCACGGCGGCGACCGGAGGGGAAAACCCGTGATTTGATGAAAACATCGGCGAGGAATTTCGGCAGAGAGGCGGTGCATGAGCCGAGGGCGGTGATGAGATGGATAAGATAGGTGATGACGTGTCGATGCCGTAGAGGGTGGTGACGTGGCCGGGTAGGCTCAGAAATGGCGGTGGCGTTCAAATCCGGCGAGCGGCATGGCCAAGGCGGCGACGCTGGTAGTTTTGGGGGTGGCGGCGCCGGCGGAGGAGGGAGAAACATCGTGCGCCGTTGGGTCCGAGGGCAAAACAATGGGTGCCGTCGGATTTGATTTAACCGAAGGGGTACGCTTGCGATGACGTGGTAAAATCTGGGGCGTTGGATCAAAACAGGAAGATCCTAGCCATCCGTTGCCACTTAACGTACCAGAGGGTGGAAAACGTGACACGCCGAAGGCGTAGTCCGAAAAGGGAAAGCGTATTCTTAGAATTTCCGAAAAAGGAAAGAGTTTATCTGAATTTCCAGAAAATAGATTTGGGTTTGGAAATTCATAGAAAATTGTAGGAAGCTCAGAAAAATATGAAATTGGTCTCTAAAAATAAGAAAAATGAGGAGAACCTAATAGTGGAATAAAAGTTGATATTTTATGGGATTAAAATCCTTGATAAAATAAAAGAGAGGACTTCATAAATTGAATAAAATAGGAGTTGCTTTGAATAATTCTCAGAAAATTAGGGAAGGTTTCTAGGGACTTAAAAATGATTTTTGCGAAAAATTTTATGCTAAAATTGGGTGAATTTTGGGTATGTTACACTCGGGCACATTTACAGCAGATATATGGGATTTCACAACTCCCTTATAATCAGTAAATGCATCTGGCATCTCATTTGCAATTTGTTTTTGCAAATTTATGATTTTATGAACTTCTAGTTCAAATTCATTAGTACGTGGGTCTAAGGACTGAATGCCCGTGGCATCGCAATTTATTTCTTGGCATTCCTTGTGATATTTATCTCCCCTTAATGCTGATAAACTATCCTTATCAAATATGCAATCAGCGCAACTAGTCATAAACAGATCACCTGTTAATGGCTCGAGGTATTTTCTTATTGACGGAGAATTATACCCCACATAAACCCCCAATTTCGTATGAGGGCCCATTTGTGTACACGCGATGGTGGAATTGGTACATATATACTGCAACCAAATTTCCACGGATGGGGAATATTTAGTTCATTTCCATGTACTAACTGCAACAGGGATATCATATGATATGCAGTTGGTCTCAATTATATTAATGCGGCGGCATGTAAAACTGCATGGCCCCAACAACTAGTTGATAACCTACAATTTTGTAAAAGAGGTCTATCAATCAACTTAATCCTCTTAATCAATGATCCTGTTAGCCTATTTTGCGTATGGACATATGGTACAAAATGCTCTACATTGATACCCAGAGCCATACAATAATCATTAAATGCTTTTGAGGGAAACTCAGCATCATTCTAGAAAACGAATGGACTTTATCCTATCATTAGGATCATTGGTTCTTAATTTAATTATTTGGGCAATCAATCTTGCAAAGCATGGTTCCGTGTATACAATAAGCTCACATCGGACCATCTTGTAGATGTATCACATAGCATCATAAAATACCTAAACAGTCATGACGAGGGCTGAATAGGGCCACATATATCACCTTGAATTCTTTTCAAAAAATTAAATAATTCATCTCTAACTTTTATATATGAAGGCTGTCTTATCAATTTCCCTTTAGCACAAACTGTGCATACGAAATCCAAAGGTTTTGGGAAATTTAAACTTTTGATATTATGGCCGACATAATGATTTACAATTTTCCGCATCATACCCATACCATGGTGACCTTGACGATCATGCCAGATCTTAAAAAATCTAGGTCAAAAACTCTTCACCAGGCTCATTATGAGTTTCCACATGGAAACCATTCATACGGTGAGCATCCTCGATTTCAAACATAGCACCCATAGGGAGAATTATTGTTGCTTTCCCAAAACCAACAATTAAAGCATCGCTTCCTACGATAGTCATTATATTTCCTTTTCTTTTAGTAAGATTTTGGAAATATTTTGTCTCACTAAGGATAGTGTTTGTAGTACAGCTATCCACTAGACATATTTCTTCTTCCATGGATTGTTCCACAAATTCGTAAAACTGTGCTGATAGCGTCTTGTGATGGCATAAAGCTCAGTGGTGAGAACAAGAGAGAGAAAATGTAAAGTACTGCTTTATTGCCTTTTGTATGTACAAATGAACAGTGTTTTTAAAAGTTATATAGGGAATGCCCTTATATAGTTGTACTATACAAAAGGAGCAGTTGCTGCCTTTTCTATAGCGTAGAGACAATTTCCTCCTTAATGTTGATCTACCGTTAATCCTATGATTAACGATCAAGTTAATCACGAGATTAACTGCCATTAGTTATTTGTCCATACATATTATTTCTTTAACAATTACAAAACGGCTGAATCTGAGATATTACTTAACTAGATATCCACTACATGTTGTTATAAAGTGGCATTACTTCAAAATATGCAATTACGACGTTCAAGACCTAATCTTACCCTAATTCTTTTCCTCTCTCCCTCTTCTTCCTCTTCCTCCCCGCCACCCTTCTCTCAACTGCCGCCACCCTCTCCCCTGCCTCTTCCACGTGACGATGGCCCAGCGTAGCCACCACCCATCTCTGACGCACGGCTGGCGGTGACCTTGCACGCCCTTCATCACGGCAGCCGACAACGCTTGACTCGCCTGGTCTCTTCCTCGATGGCGGCAGCACAAGCTCGTCCTCCTCTCTTCCGCACAATGGCCTGACGACGACGACCTTGTTCTCCGGGGAGGCCATGGTTGGTGGCGGACACCCTCTCCAAATTCGGGGTGGCCGGCGTGCCCCTACCAGCAGCTCCTCCGCACCACCTCCAGATCCGCAAGGCACGCCCTTTCTCCAGCATGGAGGCAGCACGTGGTTTCCCTCTGCCCGATGTGGTCGGCGGCGTCCCGTTCTTCCTCAATAGCGGCAGCGCTGTGTTTGCCCCGCGCGTGACGACGCTGGCTTCTCCACGCGTGGGGTCACCGCGCCTGGCGGTGGGGAAGCCGAGGGGGGGAGGGTAGCGGCTGCGACACCGGGGAGAAGAGGGTGGCGAGGAGGAATAGGAAGGTGAGGGGGAGAGGGAAGAAGAAGGATTAGAGCAAGATTATGTCTTAATAACGTCATAATGGTATATTTAAAAGAAACACCACTTTGTAATGGCACATAGCGGATATCCGGTTAAGTAATGGCATATCTCAGATTAGGACACTTTATAATGACATATATCGAATTTTCCCAAAATCATGATGCGTAGCTACTCGATCGAAGCCAAAATACAAGAAAACAAAACTAAATACAACGAAAGTAATTAAAATGTAAAAAGCATGTAATAGTGGATTTGATTGATTGGCGTTGGACCCTTTACATGCCGCCATCAATCTTATTTATATCGACTCATCGACTAGGACACGATTCGTACACAATACAGATTCTAACTCCATGTTGTTCCACTATTACCTAACATATCTGCTTAATCGGTTAAGCTACTCTTATTTTCCATATTCGACCTGTCCCACTTGCATATGATCCAAACCAAATCAAATTTGTAACCTTCTCGAGAATTGGCCTTTACCAAAACTAGGTGTCAACACAATCTAAATTGTAAAAATAAAATATTTTTTGTTCCTGAACTATGCCTATCATATTAAGTTGGTCTTTGAACTTTCAATGACTTGCAGCCATGTGCTCCACTCTCCCCTTCCACTTTATATAATCTCTCAATCCTTCCATCCCTTTAACTTTCTGATGACATGGTAGCCATATGTATTCAACTCTCCTTTCACTCTATAATCTCTCTCTATCCCTTTATCCTCCCTCTCTAACGCTTTGCTCTCCCATCCCCCCTCTCTAACGCTTTGCTCTCCCTCTAAGCTTGATGTTGAGGGCCACTTCATCCCCAATTTTGACAATCGCATCCCCTCTCTCGACCCATCCTCCTTTCCTTCTCTCTAGCCACCTCTTCAGCGCCTCTTTTCCTATAACCCTTCCCCTCTACTTTGCTCGACATCCCCTCCTCTCTGCCACGATGCCCCTCCCAATGTTGTCTCTATAGGCTCCCTTTTAATGCCCTCTTCTACAGCAAAGACAAAGGATGGTGGTGCCTGCAAGGGCTAGAAGCACGACATCCACATCCTATCGTCTTCCTGTATGGCGCTGCCTCAAGACTTCATATCCATAGTGCAATTGAATTTGGCCCTAAAACATTGTCAAGAGGGGCAACAATGGCGGCGATGTATTGTGCATAATGTGGAGGTAAAGGGCGGTGTAGTGAGGACGATGGTGCCGCATAGGAGGAAGAGGGAGTGGGGAATATAAGTCGTGGTTGGCTCGACCATGGGAACATCAAAGGAGAGACAATGAAGTTTCGATAACAAATTGATAGTGCTCTGACGGAGCTTAAGAGAAAGAGTAGTGGAAGAAGATGGAGAAGGCTAAGAACAGAGAGAGAATAGGCTCTGGTAATGGGGAGTTGTGAAGGAGGTGAAGGCTTATAGTGTGTGTGAGAGAGAGAGCATGTTGTCATCGGCTCAACTCTAAGATCATAGGAGGCGTGTAGGTGCGATGAAGACAACAACTAGGAATGGAGAGGAAAGAAAGAAGAGAGAGGAACAGAGATAGAGAGAAGCATGTTAGATGCGATCTATAGATCATAGAAGAGGCGCAAGGGTGCCAAAGACAACTAGGAATGGAGAGAGGAGAGAGACTAGAAAGAAACAGAATTAGACGTGATACATCAACTAAAACCACTTGGTTAATCACCAATCAAAGAAGCAATCTCAATTTTGTCGTAATAGTTCAAAGGGCTAAGGACCAAAAAGCAATCTACTTTGATCGATCAAGAAGCAGCCTCAATCTGACGAGGACTAAGTAACAAGGAGCAATCTCAACCTGGCTTTGATAGTTATGATAGTTCAAATACTAAGGATCAAGAAGAAATCTCGATTTATCCTTGATATGCGATGACCTAGAACTATTTGTGTCTAAGAACCAACTTGGCAATAGGATATTTATGTAGCACAATCTAGCCTTGATTGATATTTTTGTATCACAATCTATTCGACTGGTATTTGTATATCACAATCTTAGCAAAATCTATTAGTGTTTATGAACCAATGTGCAATTTGGTAACAAAGTACTTCTGAATGGCAATCCAACCTTGATAGTTCAAAGAGAAAACACCATGTATAGGGGCCACCAATTTGATAGTAGTGTGTGTTTACAAACCACCAATTTGATAAAAAAAATTTATGTTGCGCATCGATGTTAAATAGTTGACCAACGACCAAACAATCTAAATCTAGTCAATTTGGTAACAAGATATCAATGTTGATAGTTCAAGGGCCAACGACCAAGAAGCAATCTAAACCAAGCCTTCATAGTTCAAACACTAATGACCAAGTTAAACGTCAATTTTAATCCACTTTGTGTTTAGGAACAAATTCGATAAAACGGGCATAGTCAAAGGAGCAAACACCTTTTCCCATCTTAAAATAAACATTTCGGGATGGGGTTTTCCCCATGATTTTTTATCCCTGGAGTTGCTTGTAAGTAATATCTAGATTTAGTTTGATCTATGGACATGCATCGGTTTTTGGTTTCTCAAGACACCATCGTGGTCAATATTGTTGTACATCGATGTCTCAACTGCTAAGGGTTATATTTCACCCTTCTTGTATCGACTAACACTTTAGTTGGTAATAGTTTTGTTTTTTATCCTCGTTCTATCGGCTACTTTGTCTTTACAGATTAATCCATAATTTATTTATCCTTGTTTTATTAGCTAGATTAATTCATTTGTTTAGTTGATAGTTTGTTTATGTACCATTCATAAAGGAGAATTTCTAAAATATACTTGGTCCATCCAAAAGCCACTACAAAGTACTAGGCACGATGCACCCTTTTGTTCGTCATGCAATGGCAATCAATCGCCGTCTTTCGTCGCCACTATTAACCCTGTAACTGTAATAATAAACAACATCGAGGATGCGGCTTAAGAGATAGGAGGTAGTTGCTAGTGGTACTCTCTTCGCTCTTGTACCAACAATGTCAACTTATCCACAATTTACTATCGACCAACAACAGCAGGTATATGCGACGATGGTTGCCAGGACTGTTGCATCAGCTTTAGTATAACCACCCCCAGCTGATGTAATATGACAATCCTATAGGACAGAGACCTCTGGCAAAAGTATTGTGTATCGATCCATAGACATCCTAAAAAGCAGGCCAGGATTTACTAAATTGTGTCATGGAGTTTAGGATTCTATCGGGATGTGGCAAAATGTATCATGGAATTTTCAATGTGTACCATTATGTGTGAAGTGTACTCGCTTATTGTGTGTCATGATTCAACAAAATAAAAAAAACATGGTGTGGCAAAGTGTGCCACAAAGTTTTAAGTGTGACAAATAGAATGTACCATGGTGTTAAGCGTGCCACTCATTGTGTGTTATGGTAAGTGCACTAGAGTGTAGCATCGGATCCTATACCCACGTAAACTTGAAAAAAAAATCTCAATTTGTAAGTTTTTTATTCACAAATTTGGAGATCATATGGATTTTAAATAATTTTTTAACACTAATACATACATTGAAAGTACAAAAATATAATATTTAAAAAATATGAGAAAGTTGGTCAGAGCTAGGTTCAACTATAAATCGTTGCTACAAATTTGTTTTAGCACAATAGGGCAAAAAATATTTTTTTTACATATACGTATGACATGAATTGCACAATCTCACATCCACCTCACTAATAGTGCCCCCTGCATTGTGCGGCTCTGCTAGAGTCCCCTCCACATATTATGCATTGTACGGCTCTGCTAGAATCCCCTCCATAGATTATGCATCCACGCGTGAAAGATATCTATCCAAAAGGAAGGAAACGATTTCTCAAGGGAAAAAATAGGTCCTGATGGCATTGAGGTCGGCACGGAGGAGGGTAGTTGCGATGTGGCCTCTTCGGCTTCACCCTGAGGTTTGCTTGGCGTTGGCTTTTCCCCGGCTGCTCGACCCCCTAGCATTCCCTCGTCGTTAATGTTGTGGTGGCATGGGTTGATGTCATGCTCTCGCGTTGACTACTAGCTTGGAGCTTCTCCCAACACGACTTTGGGGCTGGTGTATCAAGCAAAAGTCATGTCTAGGCTTCCTGGTTGTGCCGGCGTTGGCGACGCTTTTGGTGTCGCTCCCCTCTGTGGAGGCATCACTGTGGTGGCCACATTGCTTCTAGAGCTCCCCATGTAAAACCTTTTTTGTGGTGGTGTCGCTCCAGCGCCGATTCTTTGTTGAAGACGTCGTCAGTACTATTCGGGTGGCCAACTGCTAGTGTCTCTTGTTAGCCGTGTTATCGATGGTCTTAGACCGTTATTATTGCCGCCTTCGAGCTAGGTGGTTGCCTTGGTGGCGGAGGTGGCATGCCTAGTGGAGATGTTCGCGCTGCGATGGGACTAGGCGTTTTGCGCCAAGCCATTTCTCTTCTTGTACATTGTATCTCTCCTTGAATAGAATGGCATAACTCCTGCCTGATAAAAAAAATGATATAGCAGCTTGAGGGGGAAAGAAACTATTGTATTACATGTAGCAACTGTCTACTCTGCTGTACATGCCATAATTAGCACCAGCACTAGCCAGCTGATTCAATCCATAGCTTAATTTACGATGTTTGTCTGTTATCAGTAAAGCAGGAAATGAAAGTCTCTTCAGCTCTCTTCTCCGCTAACCAGGCTCAGCCTAAGGGCTACCGATCTTCCATATAATTATCACTTCATAGGTTGGAGTATACACATGTTTAGGAGAACGGAATGTAGGGAGGAATTGGTGCTAGGATGTATTCAATTATTACTGCAGTCTAGATCTACTACGGGTGAGCAAGTTCTCCCGTAGTTCTTTGAAAGATTCAAGCTCCTCGAGTGCATCAGATGTCCTGCGGGACATGAAAGAGCTGGTGTTGCTTTCTTCCGCAGATTCAACCCTTGATGTATGTGATGAAAAGCTGGGATCTCGCAATGGACGTGCCGACTTCAGCAAGTGGACAAGATAGCCAACAGCAGCATCTTGTGATTTATGGGATGAAGAACTAGCCTGGTCACCCACATCCTTTCCACTACTGCTCCTGATAAAGCGCATGCCATGGAATAAACATCAAGTTCTGCGAACTGACGAGATTTACAGAATAACTTTTTCAAAAAGGCTGCGAATAATCACAAGTAAATTTGCAGGGCAGCATATGCTTAAAACTAATATACTGACTACCACGTTAGCAATTTCAAGAATTGAAATCAGATCAGCATATGCACAAGCCCAAGATAACATTAAAAAAAAATGATGTGAAGTAAGAGCTCAAACATACCCAGGTCGGGAATCAGTACCATCAACATCATCCACAGCAAAAGGAAAATCTGCATCATCAGTATCCTCCTGCATAGATAATCTGCTTGAACTCCTTGAAAACCCAAGCCGTGGGGAACCACTTGAGGAGAAAACACCTGAGAACCTGCCAGATTCATCTCTGCTGTCCTTAATCTGCATGTACAGGGCAAAAAAAAACACTCTGTTAGCACTTAGCACACAATCTACTTGCAATTCAGGCACGCAACCTTGCTTATGAATTTTTTAATGCAAATAATGCAATGAGCAAAGGGAACCTGGAACTGAAAAAACAGAGCCATCACAAACTGGCACAAGGTAGGATTAACTCTTGATGTGTGCACTAGCCTTACGTCACATTTCTAGCCAAATTTTGCCACCACAAAAAAGATATATTAGGAGTCCTTTATCATATTAAAATAGCAAAGGGATCCTGGAACTGAAAAAACAGAGCCATCACAAACTGGCACAAGTTAGGATTAACTTTTGATGTGTGCCATTTGTTCCCACGACCATAGTTGTGGAATGCCACGCTAGCCTCATGTCACACCTTTCTAGCCAAATTTTGCCACCATAAAAAAGATATATTAGGAGTCCATTATCATATTAGGATAGATTAGACCTCTTGCTCTTATTTGGCTTTCCCTATCTTATATAGTCGTTTCATGTACCCTATGTATATAGATCAATAGATATCTCATATTCATAACAATTGCAACACATTTGGAGCCCACCCCCTCCCCAATCAATTGCACTTTCAGTGACACACTTAAGGTAATGTATCATAGAAACAGAAACTGGAATTATGAAATAGCAGTAATCTACAACGTTTTTACGAGATGAGGCTCAGAAACAAAACTAATAGCAAAGAGAGAACAAAAGCATGGGAAAAAAAAGATTAGCAAGGAACATGCAATACAGCAAAGCAAATTCAGAAGAATTGACAAATTGAGTCTGCCTCCAATGACAACCAAATTTCCAATTAAAAGCATCGATTAGTCCAATTTAAGTCTGAATATTTGTTTGAATTCATTTTATCTTTGAAAGCCAAAGGAAGGAAAAAATGCTGTAAGATGTTTAAAAGCTACTAAATTATCAGTCAAGCATTCAATAATGCAAACTGAACTTCTAGGCAATCAAGGATACTGTGTTCATTCCTGTCTGTTGAGTTTTTAATGTTCCTGAATCAACCACATATTACCAGTTCATTCAACAATGACATGCTATCCCTGAAAATTGGAGTTTTGACCAGACCAGGTCTACAAATTCAAGCAGTAACTGGCCCATCGGGAACCAGAATTCCTAGTGGGTTGGGAGTTGTCTCTGCTGTTGAAATTATGCTATTTTGAGCTGGTTTTTGTTGTTTAGAATTTTGTTATATATGTTGTTTGAACTGGTATCAGAACTTCTCCAAAAGAATTACCTGGGTAAAATCATTTCACTAGCGTCACACCAGCATCAGCTTTCATGAATGAGAATAAAAACCATTAGTCCTAGTGTTACTCCAGCACAACAGATAATCAAATGTACAGGCCAAACACCGACTATAATTAAATGCTAACTCTAGCAACTTGGTCATGACCTTAATGGCTTATTTTTACATCAAAAACTTCATGGACAACCAAATGCAGATAACAAGGTTTGTCACCTTTCAGCATAGTGTCTTCCAGAGTGCCGGTATCAATTATGAATATTCTAGCAAGTTCAAGATTTGTCATCTTTAGGCATAGAAGCTTCCAGTATCAATTATGAATATTGTAGCAAGTCTCAACATGTTCAAAGTGGTTTATGCTTATTTATTCAGCCAGTTTAACCATTCAGCCCCACACACAACTAATTTGAGCTCAGCCAATTTATTCATTCAGCTCAGCCACTCCAAATCATCTTGAATTACAATTATTATACTCCACCATATGTCATGCTGGAGTGAAATAAAATATGCTACTGTAAAAGGTTAAAAGCATCAGCTTATATAAACTACAAAATATGAATAAGATATAACATTAGCTTTGTTCTAAGAAGGCATGGCAGCATACATTTGGATGCCATCAATAACGGTGAATGAGAAAAGTAGGCTGCTATTGTAGGTTCACGACTATGTGTATTATTTCTTAAGTAACAAATGGACTTATAAATTTCTACATCCAATTCAGATATGCATAGTTGGGAATCTTTAATCCATGCAACAAATATCACTAATTAAACATTTGCAAAAGCCAGGAATCACCTTAGGAGCAGAAGGCAAGTTAGCATAGAGATCGGCCATCCGGAGCCCCTCTGCCCTCCGACATGAACGGCTGGTCTCTGTAGGTGACCCATGAACCCCTGCATCCCCTCTCATGCTCTTGGGCGAAGGTGGAGGCAGCATGAATCCCTTACTGGGGTCCGACATGTTCCGATGGTGAACAGGGCCCCTCCCACCGCCCGCATGAGGTATGGTCATCGGCGAGGTCTCCCCGCTCAGACGCGACTGCAGGTAGCCACCGGTAATCGTGGGTGGGGAGGGCGTAGGAGACGCGTACAACGCCGGTGACGGCGAGAACTTCGCCTGTTGCCCCTGCGCCTGCGGCCAGGGAGCAGGCGACGCCCAGCTGTTCGGGCGCCGCGCGTGGGGCGGGAAGGCCGAGACGGCTGGCTCCGTGAGCGAGGCCGGGAAGGCGCGCATGGGCTCCGCTACTGGGCTCCCGACGTAATCTGGGATGAGCATGGCGAGCGCGTGGGAGGAGGGTTGGAGGTTGAAGGAGGAGAGTGAGGGGAGATACTGGACGGAGACGACGAGGCGGCCCAGCTGGGTCTCGACGGGGCCGAAGCGACGAACGCGCATGGCCGCCTCCTCGGAGCGTGAAAATGGCGCGGCGAAGGAGCCAACGCGGTACCCCATCTCGTAGTTGTACGGCTGGCCGGACGACGTGCACAGCAGGCGAAAGGCGCGGTACGCCGGGAGGAAGCGAAGCGCGGTGTACACCGACCTGAGAAGCATGATGCAGCGCTTGTACGCCCTGTTCAAGGCGAGCCCTTCCCCCGCCGCCAGCCACGGCTCGCACGCCACCGTCCACCTCTCCACCACTACCTCCGCTCCCCCGCCGCCCGACGGGGCCAGGAACACATCTACCACAACCGAGTCCACGGAGGACGGTTCCGGAAAATGCTCGTCCGTGGCCGGCGGCGGCGGCGCGTGGACCGGCAGGAGGAACCACCTATCCCGCCTCCGGGACGCCGCCGGCGCCGGCGGCGGCGCGGCGGGCGGCGGCGGCGCGCGCACGGCGAGGATGGCGTGCAGCGCCTTGAGGTGGAACTGCCGCACCATCACCTCCACGCCCGCCCGGCCGCCGCCCGCCGGGTCCGGCAGGGCCGCCATTGCCGAACCCGCCACCAAGGCACCAACCACTCCGCGACTCAGCAGTCAAGCCCCGCTCCTCGCCGCTCCTCCGCTGCATGGCCGCATAAATCTCGTCTCCCAGGGCGGCGGATGCCGGTAGATGCGATCGGATCGGAGAGCTTGGATCTGCGCCAATTCGTTCGCTTCGGATGGGGTGACGCGCGGAGGAATTGGGAATTTCTTGCTGGATTTGAATCGGCCCAACGTGTTGCTGTTGGTACCGTACCGCCGTCACGATAGAACGAGAGGCTAATGATTTGCGTTTGCGATAAGTTATCTCAAGTACCTAACCGTGGCTGTCGTGGAGATGACGAAGACGCAGCAGATTCGCGCGTTTTAAGTAAATTTTTGCTAAATTTGAGCACAATCTTGGGTTTAAATCTGAAACACGGAGCAGATAAGATGTGTCGTGCACGTTCACCGCTGCGTGCGTTTGGAGCTTCTTTGGTGGAGCGGAGAAGGAAGCTACGGAGTACTATCTATCGTTGGCGTGCGATTGTGCGAAGGGTTGCAAGAGACTTACAAGAGTTCCAAGTGCCTTGGACATGACGACTAGTATTGGTTGGACTATTAGACGTGGGATCCAGGCCTTATTCTTTTTAGCTTAAACTAAGATCATGTTCTTTTCAGCTTAATGGTTTAACTTGTTTAAAAAAAAAGCTTAATGATTTAACAGCTTAACGACTTATCTACGTTTTGAAAAAAAATATGTTTTGAGTTTTTTTAGTCCTTTTTTTTGTTTAGAAGGTGTGTCCTAATGTTTTTAAAAAAGTCAAACGAAATGAATCCGAATCTCGAGACTACCTCGAGAAATTCTCGAAGTTAAGACATTTTAGTCGTTCAGCTGTTCAACTGTTCCGATCCGTTCAAAAAACATGATCTAAATTAAATTTAAAGTTATCTTGTTATTTTTGTACAACCAATGGATATGGTGCTTTGTAGTTATTTTTTTGGGGCAATTGCGTTCTTGCCCCTGTTCTGAAGTCCAATTGTGATTTTACCCTTACTTTTTCCACTTTGTGATTTTACCCTTGAATTTTGGGAATGAAGATACGGTTTGCCCTCATTCCGTTTACAGTAGTTAACGGTGTTCACTCAGCTATAAGTCTAATTGCGATTTTACCCTTGATTTTTGTACTTTGTGAATTTGCCCTCAAGTTTTGGAAATGAAGTTGTCGTTTGCCCCTAATGTTAATACTCTGCTAGTGCTAGCCGGATTAATCAATTAAAAGATAAAAATAATAGACTCCATGCTAAAGGATTGAAATGCCCTCGTACTGTTTTTTATCTAATCGGCTCAATATGAAATGTGCGCCAGTTTGTAACCTAGGCGACGGCTGGGCAGCCTCATTCTGGCGGATTCCAACGAGGGACGAAATAGTCCGCGCGGCTAGGGATTCAAGGGCTCTGGGTGGCCTCGACAGGTAGGCGAGCAAAACATCCAACTCTGCATCTCTGATATTTGCCTGCGACATTAGCGTACCGTGTGTCGGTGGCTATAGTGTAGATCTCGGCATCCGAGCATTCCGTGATCCTTCCATATGTCATCAAATTCAATATAACTTATACGAAAATGTTGTCAAAATGTGATTTCCAAATCATCAATATTTAAGTTAAAGCAGGGTAAAATCACAAAGTACTAATAAATTTAGGGGCAAATTGTAAGGGCATATATGTCTTTTTACACCCGAGTTAACACCGTTAGCTACTGTAAACAGAACGAGGGTAAACTGTAGCTTTGTTTTCAAAAATCAAGGGCAAAATCACAAAGTGAGAAAAGTAGGGGTAAAATCACAATTGGACTCTAGAACAAGGGCAAGAACACAATTGTTCCTATTTTTTATAGGATTTAAATGGTTCTACTCATAGTTTCTAAATGATTTTATAATTTTTTGAACTCTCTAAGACCTCTTTTGTGGGGTCACAATTTTTTTATTAAAATTTACAGCTACTTTCAACTCAAAAGAACAAGGGCCCTGTGTCATCTGCATGTGTACGAGAGTACACTAATAGGCTGTTTGGTTGCCTTCTCAAGTAAGCCTGACTCGTACCAGCTCAGCCAGGCTGGTGGAATGCAAGTGATGTTGTTTGTTTTTTTGCACAAATTGAAACAGTTTGAGAAGAGAAGATGTTTGGTTGGGTGCATTAGGGGCTTGCGGAGTCGCGCGATGCGCTCAACTGCATCCCGCGAGCCTAGCTTTGGGAAACACTCAATTTGCCCGTCTCTCCAGAGCCTGGCCTAGAGGGGGTAATTGCATCTGGAGAGTCTAGCTAGATGGGTGAGAAGACAACCAAACACTCTATTTTTGTATCTCTAGATGCAATACTCTTGAGATGCAGGCAACTAAACAACCTATAGGTTATTGAGAAAAAAAATGTTGTTTTATGTGAATAACATGGATTGGTGTTGGGTATCTTTAGGAGATGTTCCATTCTCATGCTCTAACACTGCACCCCCTCTAGTCACAAATATTTAACGTTTTGTTTTTTTATGGTCACCAAAACATTACTTTGACTATTAATTAACAATATAGTTTATCTATAAAACCTACTAAATTTATAATATTATTGTAGTACTTTTGAAAATAAATCTAGACATTTTATTTTTATGTAGCCAATTTAATTTTTTTTTTAAATATTTATGGCTCAAATTTCAAATCTTTGATGGACAATATCTCAAACGTCAAGTATTTGTAACTAGATGGAGCAAGAAATGTGGCATATAGGGTCTGTTTGGTTCTTGCCTCATATTGACTAGCCTAACCTTAGCAGGTTTTGGCAGGTGTGGCATGACTAACGTGGCTAACGTTAGCAGTCGTTTGGTTCACAGCCACGCCTAAGTGTAGGCACGGCTAAGAATTGTGTGACAGCTGTTTGGATTGTGGTCATGCCTTAGCTTAGGCAAGGCTAAGCAATTGTGGCATGTGTTTGGATGGGTGCCACGCATTTTTGCCAAATGCCCCAAAAAATATAATTCAAATTTTAAATCATGTATATAATTCAAATTCAAACTTTTGGTCATCAGTTTGCACGTTTTATAGAAATCCATTTGCACAATAATTCTGTAACATCCTCATTTTTGAAAAATTAAAAACCCATGCATGTGCATTTGCATTAAAAAAAATTTTGAGCATTAAAAATAAATTAAAACCAAAACATGAGTTCGTTACTTATTTAATTTCAGAAAACTATTTCTAGTTAACTAGAAATTGGTTTTTCTTTCCGAAAATTATTTGGTCTATTTACAAATTTGGTAAAAACAGGAAATTAATTTTAAAATGAAAATAATTAAATAATAAACTATTTCAAGTGGAAAAACAATTTCAGAAAATATTATTTAATTATTTCAGCCCTCTTTTTAATTGTTTTTGGCTTTGAAAAAATAGGGAAAAACCTTAGAAATTCCCAGGCCCGCTTGTCATCCACCCTAGACCCTTCCCCTACCTCTCTCATGCCTTCATGCCTGAGAATTTTCGCAGCCCCTTCAATCTCCTCTTGAAAACCCACTCCCAAGCTCCTAATTGCCATGCATAATGCACAATTGAAGCTCCACTCACCCCATTATTCATTTCCTTGATGACTTCAGTTGCTAGAGGGATAATTGCTGCAGTTTCTCTCCAATTTGCGCAGTCAATTGATTCCCATTGCTCTATATCTTGGCCAAACCGAGCTCTCCACTTCCCCTGCAAAAATTCCTCTACCCTGTGCAAAATTGGCCAAGAAGGTGAGCTCCACAACCCTCCTCAGCCTCTGTAGATCACCCCCAACCCCTTCCCATCGCCAATTCATCGCCGCCGAATGGTTTTAACATTAAACAACTAAAAAGTGTTACATCATACCATATGGCTTGTATGTAAAAAAATGAGTTGCATGTTATGTCGGCATATTTATAGCCAATCTATATGAGAAAAAAAAAAACAAATAGATTGTCTATAAAGACATCGAAAGACAACGTCTACTTGTTTTTGTTGTCATAGATAAGCGACATAGAGCATATTATACACATGTTTATGCCATTGCACATGCCCCTATAAATTTGGAGGGAGTAGTTGACTAGCTCTAAATAGACATAGCTATGCAGTAATATTAACCTAGATGGATGACTCGCCGTTGACTTTTCCTTATTCTATTACCAACTTAACGAGATACTCCAGTTCTTTGTTGTTCTCTCTCCCATCAAGGAAAACTTGTTATTTTAGATATTAACACAATCTTCAAAATATAGTTTTGATCCGATTACCATTATAATTTATTTTAATAATTTATAAAATGCATGTATTATGCAATAATAATAAATCTATATATGTGATTCAGATGTGCTAAATTCAAATAGTTTGAAAACTTTTAGACTTGACAAGTATAAAACGATATGTTTTCATGGACCAGAGCGAAGCACATCATTTTGGACTTTCCAAGTCCTGACCACTCACCTCTAATTTAATAATCTAAGTCACTCCAAAAATGAAAGTCCTGACTTCTAAACACTCACCAACATACAAGGAAATTTGAGGCAGAGGCCCATGAAAGAATTGGATTGGATGACAATGGCCTAATTAGCCAACCGGGACCTCGCACTTGGGAGCAAAAGCCCTAAACCCTGTCTAAAGCCAAAAAAAAAAAACTTAACCCATAAACATCCTTTTTATTGGTCCAACTAAAGCAAAAGATCTCAACTTACGGCCTTGTGCCCTTGTGCTAGGGATGGCAAAAAAACCCATGGATATGTATACGTACCCGATCTGATGGGCATGGGTATGGATTGCAGCCTATACTCGTGTATTTTTTGGGTTCGAGTAGCCGAATAATTCAGGTTCGAGTATAGATTCAATTTTATACCTATGGATTTCCCGAACTGACAGGTAGGCCAATTCCTCAGCTCCCCAGTCCCACTACCTCTTTTACTCCCACTACCCACAATCCCCAAATCCCTAACCGGTGATTCCTCGGTCTCCCCCTCCCTTGGTCTCCCACGCCGCTGCTGCTACTGCTCAACGGTCGCCGCCGCCGATCGCCTCCATCGGTCGCCGGTGTCTATAAGGTTGGGCCCCTTTCTCTCACACACACGGCCCCACTCCTCAAATCCCTAACCGGCTAACCCCATTCCCCAACCCCTCGGTCTCCCAAAAATAATCAAGTCACTCCAAAAAATACAAGTCCTGACTCCTAACTACAAGGAATTTTGAGGCAGAGGCCCATGTAAGAATTGGATTGGAAATTAGCCAACTGGGCCCTCGCACACGATAGCAAAAGCCCTTATCCCTGTCTAAAACAAAAAATTCTGGGAGGCACTATTTGGCAGGCGCTGCAATTTCAGCATTTGTGCAGGCACATGCAGTGTACAAGCATGCAGACCTCACGCAAAAAAATTTCACTATCGCGAAACATTTTTTTCCAACAAATGGAAATATGGAAAAACAGTAGAAATTTAGTGGATTTTTTTGCGCCTGCGCAATTTCGCAAATTATACGAGCAAAAAATCTCTCGACGTGAAAAACAGAAAACAAAATAAAATTTATAATATACAGAAAACAAAAGAAATCTATAATAAACAGAAAACAAAATAAAGCTATAATAAACATAAAACAAAATATATCTATACAAAAATCGACCCTGCGCAAAAAAATTCACTATCGCGAAGCGTTTTTTCCACAAATGCAAATGTGGAAAAACAGTAGAAAGAAAGTGAATTTTTTTGCGTCTGCACGTTTTGGCTAATTACAGGCGCCTGCAAAATAGCAATTGCGAAAAAGAATCCCTTGAACTTACTAATAACTTTTTTATTGGTCCAGCTAAAGCAAAAGGCCTCAGCTATACGGCCTCGTGCCCTTGTGCAAGGCTACGACAGGCCACCATTTCATCAGCCCATACTGGGACGGTCGCAGTACTGTCCCCCCCGAGTGTTTCCGTGAGCCGTTTGCGTAGAAGAGAAATGGAAATATCGAATGCGATAGAAAGGAGGGGAAATAGGCCAGAAGTTTGCAGCTACAGTGCCCTGTCTGGGGATGCCGTGCTTGGCGCCAAACCATGCCGCTGCTCCCGACTCCCGACTCCCGACTCCCGACTCCCGAGGCGAGGCTGACCGACTCCGCTGCGACTGCGACTGCGAGCACCGATGCTTCCTGCCGCACCAAAAGCCAACCAAACCCACACCACTGGTCGTAATCATAAAGCAGCTGCGCCCACTCCACTAATATTCTCGCCAGCGGCAGCCTAGCTACGGCGCCGGAGGCGCCTACTACCGGACAACACACACTGGTATTCTCTCTCCTTTGTGTCTTTCGTTTCGTCTCTGGCATCCATGGCCGCATTGTCACGTCGACTCGAGCCTGCCCTGCCCGGTCGGCGGCACGCGTCACAGGCTTCCCGCCAGCAACACCGGAATTCGGTCATGGACGGACACGCAAGAATCCAACAGACGTCCGATGCGTGCAAGCTTGACATGGGAATGGAATCATGGAGACATGCTTACTCTTCTGCGTGCATGCACGAGCACACGGCTAGTGTTCCATTTCCAATTTTGCATACACCATGCATGAAAGATCAGCAGTGCTCCACAGACATTCACATCAGTACATCACACAGATACACACTCAATCACAGAGCTGAGCTAGCTCCAACGACACGATGTACTTGTTGTCACTTGTCACTTGTGGTCTGTGTTGCTACCGGCAGAGCCCAGCGCGGCGGCGAAAGCTAGCTAGTGAGGAGGAGAAGCAGTGACCTGGTTCGCTGGCTATGGCTCTCCCGCCCGGGACGGCGCGCGGCAGGTGGGACAGGACGCGCGCGACGCGAGCCAGCCGTGGCCAGCCGTCCACGCAGGCGCCGTGGAAGCCGTGGCCGCACGCCGGGAGCACGCGGACGCGCTCGCCGCCGGCGAGGTCTGACAGGCAGATGGCGCACTCCGCCTCCTCCCACCCGCCGACCACCGGGGCGCCGGGCCCCGCGCCGGCCGCGTCGGTGCTGGAGGCGGCGCCGCCGCCGTCGGACGGGGGCTTGGGCTCGGCGCGGCGGCGCGCGAGGCAGCGGAGGAGGAGGCGGGCCGCGGCGTGGAGGGAGAAGGCGAGGAGGGAAACGCAGGCGAGGGTGACGAGGATGGTGCCACGTTGGAGAAGAAGGCCCGGGAGCTGGGGTAGGGCCCCCACGCGCCGGCCGGCGTGGGAGGAGGCGGCCTCGGGGGAGACGGGGACGAGGTGATCATGGCGGCCGCTGCCGCCGCCGTGGTGGCGTTCACGGAGGGCGAGACGGTGTGGTTGGCCCGGCGCGCCATGGCTCTCTCTGCGGTGGTATCAATGGAGTTATGATGGATGGGCAGAGTGGGGACAGGCCGGACAGCAGTGAGAGCGCCGGGAACCCGGGAGTGGCGAGAATGTGTCGTTGTCTGTGCTCTTCCGCTCTTCGCTTTCGTTTCCGGCTTGGCTCTATATTTACGGATTTATTTATGGTGGTGCATGACCGTCTTGTATCCTTGCTCTCAACGATGGAGTAAAAAACGCAAAGATTTTCTAGAGATAATCTTAAAGATAAAAAAAACATGGTTATATAAAAAAAACGATGGAGTGTGTTGAATACACTTGCTGGTTTGGAGTTTAGACATCTTCAACGGTATTTTTTTTTCTAGTTTAGACATCTTCTATGGTGTTTTTTGAAGACTATTTTTCCCCAAAAAGATTTTGATCCTTTTAATGTTTTAATAGTTTCTCTTCACCGTTTTTTTTATTAGTTTACTTTACAAGAAAATTCTTTTATCGTCCTCTTCGTTTTTTTTTTCAAAAAATGATACTTAAAAGTGATAAGAAACGAATAGAAAGATGGAGCGGCTTAAGGCCGGTCACCTGCCCACGTCTGCGCCTCCCGCGGGCCCAGCCATCGGCGAGCGCGCAGCGGCGGGGAGTGGGGATGGCAATCAGGTCGGGTGCCTCCGGGTCCAACCGCCGTGGATCTAGACCCGAGACCCGAGCAGTGGACCCGAACCCGGACCCGAAGTTGCTCTCGGGTCTAAACCTATACCCGGACCCGGCAGGTACCCAGACCCGAACGGGTACCCGTCGGGTCCAACCTAAGAGAGCGGGACTGCGGGAGAGAGGAGAGAGCCAAAGAGGGACTGCGGGAGAGAGGGAGAGAGCCAAAGAGGAGGAGGTGCTCACAGGGGAGACGCACCGTGCTCTGCTGCTGCGCCGTCTCCCAAGCGCCGCGCTGCCTCTCGAGGGCCGCTGAGCTCCGCCGCCGCGCCGCCAAGCTCCGCCGCCGCGCTGCCGAGCTCCGCCGCCGCGCCGCCTCCCGAGCGCCACACCCGTGTCTCGCACGCCCGCACGACACCTCGCCGACGGGCTGGAGGAGGAGGCGGCGGAGGACCCCTTGTCGGCATGGAGGGTCTCTCTCCTAGAGGTGTACGCCGGCGTGTGGCGTTTGAGGGGGCGCCGAGGGGGCAGGCGGGCAGTTGCTGAGGAGAGAGGCGACATGTGGGTGCCTGGGTCACTGGGTGGGTGAGAATCTCAGAGAAATTAGGGACTTAAGGTTAGATGAGGGGAGATTGGAGGCAATGACAACGTGGGACCACATGTCAGTTTATCCTTTTCGGGTCCGAGTCTGGGTACCCATGGGTTCAATTTGAGACCCGGACCTGAACCCGGACCCGAAATCTAATACCCATGGGTCTCGGATGGGACCCGGACCTGGACCTGGACCCATCGGGTCGGGTACCCGGACCCATGGGTATTTTTGCCATTCCTAGCGGGGAGGTGACTGCCATGAAGCAAAAGCGATAGAAAGAATATGAAAAGAAGAATTAAAAATAGGATAAAAATAGTTTGGCTTGAATGTTCCTTAAATCCTCCAATGCCGCCGCTTAATTAACTATGGTCAATGTTCTGCCCTTCGTACCAAGATTCAAGAAGCATATGGGTTTGTACTCCGCTCACTTTTAGGTTCCTCGTCCTCGTCAGTCATCACCGCATCGAATGTATATATCAAGAATCGAATGCATATCAAGAGGATGGGCGGGCCCATTGCCCAATCCCCAAAGATAGGGCTATTTAATTGTGCTGAAATTATGTGATTACTTGTACTCTCTTCGTTGTCAAATACTGGTATTTGGTAAGAGTAATTGTTTCGGACATTGAAACGATCTCTAAAGTATAATTTTGATCATAAAAAACTATTAAAATTCTATTTATAATGTATTACAAATTATAATATTATAAAAAAAGACAAATCTCTCGATACGATTTTTATATTCTCAACCAAAATACATTATGATTTAAAAATTATTTATAGAAAGTTCTAAAACTTTGACTTGGGAAAGTCTAAAACGATGAGTACTATTTATAACTGAGGGAGTAGTTTATAAGAGTTTTTGAAAAGAAACTCAAAAGGATTGCAAAATATGTTAAAAAATTTGAGATATTTGAGAAGAATCACTAAAAGCCCAAAAAAATAAATATAAAGTGTTATTTTATATGGCTCGTAAAAATAACAAATCTTCATCAGTAACTTTTAAATTAATTTTAAGGTGAATCAAATAAAACCGTACTCATGAAACAATAGGTACACGGGACCAAATTCCTTGTCATTCTATGCGGTTAACTGGTTTCTCTAAGAAAAAAAGTATCTATTTAGTCTAAATCATTTTTTTTCTCGTTTCAGTTTAGTCTTTAAATTCCAAAACTAGGTTAGATCATTAGAGTGATCCTCAAATTGCCAAAACCTAACATGGCTGCCATGGCAACATACTCCCTTTTTCTCTTCAACACACTTCTTTACTCTCTCTCTCTCTCTCTCTCTCTCTCTCTCTCTCTCTCTCTCTCTCTCTCTCTCGTTTTGTTGCTCTCCCTCGTCTCTCTCTCTTCCACCCCCTAATCAACCTACTCTCCCCTCATCTCGCACAACAGCACTACAAAGGAGGTCCTTAACGTTGTCCGGCCCTAAACTTGTCGGTACGGAGGAGAGAGGAGGTCACCAATTCAATGCGGGGGAAAAGAGAGATCGAGAGGGGGAGAGTGCATGACATGTAGAGGAATGAGTAGATATTTAGATTATAGCATGACTCAACCGCCAGATAGAGGTCGGTTCAACTCGGTGGAGTCAAGGTTCACCCTTGACTCGACCCGCCCCGCCCCGCCCCGATTGCATTATCTTATCCTACGATTGCACTTCTTAGGGATGAAGCCAATACTTCTTTTATCCTTAACGGATTTTTTATTGTTTAAAATGGTATTTTGGTTGACTTTTCTGTGTATCATTTTTTCAAGTCATTGTTCAGTTTTCCACTTTAGTCTTGAGCATTTTGTTTTCCGCTACAAAACAGTTAGCATCACAAGCGCTGGGGTATATGAAATAAAAGCATTTGCCCTAGTGCAAAGAAGTTCATCAATTAAGTCATCACTTAGATGGAGACATTATTATTAAGTGAAATGTTAGAATAGAATCTAAGCACACCGTATTATCTAATATATACTCGCTCCGTTCTTTTTATTTGCCACCGTTGACTTTTGGATATGTCTTTTGATCATTCGTCTTATTCAAAAATTTAGTGTAATTATGCAAAAATAGAAGTCATACTTAAACTACTTTTAATGACAAAACAAGGCATAACAAAATAAATGATATTTAAATAGTTTTAAAATAAAACAAATGATCAAAATACATGTTTAAAAGTCAACAACGATAAATAAAATTGAAAAGAGGGAGTAACATTTCACCCGTTACATTTCCACCAGTAATGTAATAGGAAATTTTTTATCAGTGCCATTACAAAGTAGTTGATTCTTCGGTTTTGCCATTACAAAACGAATATTATTTTACATGCCATTCTTTTTGCAAGAATACTTCACCAATGTCATTCTCTATATTTTTTTTAGGATTTTCCAGCATATACGAGATGCAAATACGGTGAAAATACGTAGATGACATGTGGGGCCTACATGTCATCCTCTACCCCTTCTTCTTTCTCCTCCTCCTCTTCTTCTTCCCTCCCCTGCCTATCTCCCCCAACTTCGGTCTCCTTCCCATCAAGCCCTTCTCCTCGGCGGCGGTGGCGACGGAGGAGGAGCAGCTCGGCGGCGGCGTCGGCAAAGGCGGATCTCGCGCACGACGATGGAGCTCGCGGAGCGCGCGGCGGCGGCGGCGGTAGCCGGGCGGCGGCTTTGCCGGCATGTTGCTCCTCCAGAGGTGGGAGGAATAAGAAGGTGGGAGGTTGGAGGAAGAAGAAGGTGGAGGAGGAAGAAGAAGATGGGAGGATGACACTCGGGGCCCACACGTCAGAAGCGTATTTTGATTTGTATTTTAGTTTTGTATACGTCGTAAATCCTTCGAAAAACCTCGCAATGGCATATGTGATAGATATTTGCAAAAAACGTGGCCTTTATAACAATATGCGTTTTGTAATGGCAGATATGTTAAAAACAAACTTTATAATGATATGTACGAAAAAATCCATTATAATATGTCAAGAAAATTATCACACGCGGCAACAAACGGCCATTAAAAAGGGCAACGAACGCTGCTCCTCGGCCGCGCGCGAACGGAGCAGAGAGCATGGCACGCACTGACGCACGTATAGCATTGCTTTAACTTTGGACTCGGCAAAGGCATGAACCCATTATTGCCTCTGGCTCACGACTCACATTCCCATGTGGGCCCCCCTGGAATACACAGCTTGGTGCTGGAGTTGCCAAAGAAACGAAGGGACGATGCACAGGGGCGGATCAAGGGGGGTGCCCGTGCATATATGCCTATTAGGTCTTATATTAAAATAAAAAGACTATTTCATAAGATATTCTGACCATTTCACCTTGAGCAGCCCACTAAAATGACCCAAAAGCATTTCCAACTAGCCACTCGCCCACCCCCTGGCCGGCCCATTCGGCCCATCGCAGCCAAATTTGGGGGGAAATCCCCCAAATCCCCCAACCCTAGCCCTCCCTCACGGCCTCACCTCACCCGCTCACCTCATACTCATACGCCGCCGACGCCGCCTCCCGCCCGTTCGCCGGTCGTCGCCGCCTGGCCCGCCTCTCGCCCGTTCGCCGGCCTCCCGTCGTCCGCCGCCCGCCGCCTCCACCCCAGCACGCGGCAGCACTGGCAGGTCCGGGGCACGGGCCGCCCCCCTCCCCCCGTCCAGTCGGCCACGAGCGCTGCTGCTCCGGTATAGGAAAATATCAGGTAAGTGTGCACCTCCCAACTCAAATCCTGGATCCGCCCCTGACGATGCATCGCCACCCAGAAACCGGCACAAGAGTAGGAATAATTGAGCCGTTTCGGTGCGAAGCTAGACATGAATTACAGTGATATGATTATCAAGCACCTTAACGATGTAAAAAGGCACTGAACTTTGCCGAGCAACTGGGGAAAAAAGAAGAGGTGATGAAATCTATAAGTAAGTTCGCATGCATTCCAAAATACTACCTCCGTCTTATTCAAATAAGTTATGCAAATATAATTTATTTTGTTGTGATTTAGTTTATTATTAAATATATTTTAAGTATGACTTATATTTTTATATATTTATAATTTTTTTAAATAAGACGAATGGTTAAATACAAGTGCAAAAGTCAACGGCGACTTCTTTCGTGACCGGAGGGAGTAGCTATTTTTTCTGCGTTGATGGGGCAGCTAGCAGCGGCACACCATTCAGGCTAGACACTCGAGAAGAGACGGCTCGCCGGCGATGTATAGGAGGCGAGGCACATCGCAACGGGAAAATTAATTAAATGACACTTAATTGGCTGCCACGAAATAAAATGGTACATAATTTGTATTTGTTTTTCCATGGCATCAAAACAACGAAATTTGCTTTTAAATAACAATTTAATATTTTCACCTCTTCTTTCATCTTTTCCACGCTGAAAATTGCGTGTGTTTTCGGTTTTGCCTCTTTGTTTCGGTGGCACTGTTGTAGTAAAGGACACTGTCGGTGTCTGGGAAACGCGCCTCGGAGGGCAGCAGATCCATAGATCGGCAGACGAATTTGTAGTTGGAGTGAGGCCCAACGACAACCCTTCCTAGCAGCCCGGAGCGTCGGCCGAGCTCGCGGGGGCTCTGGCCACGCGATCTTCCCGGACTACGCCTGGTGCGACTTGGCGATCTGGTTACAGATCCGTCGTACGGTGAGAAAGAGAAGGGGAGGAAGAAGAAAGAGAAGGAGATACAAACCGTGAAGACACAAGAGATTTTACCCTGGTTCGAGCCCCACTGCCGGGTAATAGCTCTACTCCAGCCTTCGTTAATTATATGGTGGAAAACAGTACAAGGGTGCCGAGACCGAGCTTGAAGGCGCCGATCCCGAGCTTACAAAGGAGTGTAGGACACTGAGGTGATTAAGAACTACGGCTACTGCTAAGGAAGTTTCGGATGCTTGTGCTCTCTTGGGCTCTGTAGGCTTGGCCGGCCCGATCGGATCCGGGGCCTTTCTTTTATAGGCGCGGCGGGTCGCCCGGAGCTGATACGGCGGGCCCCGCGCCTACCTCTGCTTTGTCCATCTTTAGTAGCGGCGCCCTTGTCTTATTCTGGGCTCCGCCCTGTCTACGGCCTGTAAAGAGAAGCTGGTCCGGTTAGTACTGGACACATGTTTGTCTTTGTGTGCTTACACGGGGGAGTAGCCTGCGCAGGGAGAAAACACTTTCCTTTTATCCCCTAAATAGCATTGACTGGACCGAGCCAGCCCCGCGCCACCCGTTGGGGGCGTCGCGTAGCGTGGCTGCCGTTGCCGCCTGTCCACGAGGCAAACGACAAATCGAGCTGCCCGCGCGCCTCTCCCCGGGCTAAGGATACACCGGGGAGGTACAGTTCTTCCCGGTCAAGGCCGAGGAAGGTATGGTTGGGCACGACAGCTGTCGCCACCTGCCCAGGGACAGGCGGACTGTCCGTGGGGTCCTTTCCCGGGCTAAGGATAGCCCGTGAGGTGCGCCACGCTCCTGGTTAGCACCTAGGGAGGCGCGATTGACTTGGTCAAGCCCGGGGATGACCCCGGCGGACCAAACATTCCTTTTGGTATGGCCGAGGGTGGCCTTTCAGGCTTTCTGTACGCGCGGCAGGTCGATACGGATCCGACCCAAGGCCCATCTCGGGTGGGCCGCTCACAAATCACCAACAGACACCTACCCCCTACGAATCAGTGAGAAAGGCGAACTAGCTCATAAAAGCTAAGGGGGTACACATTCAAGGGAAGCCTTGCTCCCCTAGAGCGGAGCAATGGCGGACCAAGGAGGCGCATATTCGAGTGAAGCTTCGCTCCGAGGGAGCGAAGCAACGGCGGACTAAGGAGGTGTATATCCCGAGGGTGCGAGGCTATTAAACTCAAGACCATAAGGGCCCAAGTTCAAATGGCGAAGCAAGGATAGTTGCGTGGGAGCAAAGAAGATCAGGAGACAGCACGTATGGCCTGCTACATTTGTCAGGAATCGAATCGTGTGTCAGGGGGATACGACAGCTGGCTGTAACAACCAGCATCAGATAGCAGAGAGATAGGGTGATTCGCTGTAATAACCTGGTCCCCCTTGTAATCTCTTTTGTAACCCTGCTTAGTCCCGGCCCTGAGGGTGCTTTGGTTGAGGGCTAAGGAGTCTTTTTTGTGGCAAAGACCTCTTTACCCTTACTTTATGTCCGAAAGAAGGGCAGCATGGTGCGATATAAAAACGGCCCTCTACTATAAATAGGGGGTCCCCAGTGATAATAAAGGACATGCTACAGTTCATTACAGGATATCCACCTTATGATTGCTCAGCTTCCCTGAGCTGTTTCGTGAAGCTCACCTCGTTGCTTCGCGAGGTAGCCTCTCACTAATCTGTTGTTTGGCTCAGGCCAACGGCAGGCACCGGCAACAGGAGCGACGGCTACGGTAATGGGAGGAGGCGGCGCAACGCTTGCTGAGGCTGACGCCAGAGGTGCAGGAGAAGGCAGTCGTGTCGACAGTAGTGGCGGCGGCATGGACAACAACGGTGACGAGAGGTAGCGGCGACGGGAGGCAATGACGGCGGCGCGTCGCGTGATGAGAGTCATGAGATTGCGCGATGGTTGCCGAGGTGGCCCACTTGTCCAACGCGTCGCCGCTGCTGGAGGCGCAGGAGAAGGCGGTTGATCGGGGCAAAAGGGAAAAAAGGAGATAAAATGCCCATTTGGGAACATCGATGTCATGGGGAAAAATAGAGACGACTTGAGTGTCATTTTGTTTCATGACAGTCAACTGAGTGTCATTTGAGCAATTTTCATCAGTCCAATAGATGCCCGCCCCATCGGCCTTGGGCCACACGGTCGTAAAGGTGGCCATGCAGGTCACGTATTGGGAGGAGGCGGGCCACGTAAGCAGTGCAATAGTATAAATAGGGTTAGAGATTCATTGTATTATCAATATGAGAAAATAATAAAGAAAAATTCCACCCCTATATATGTCTTGTGTTTTTATCTTCTCTGTGATTGCGCTATTGTTCATCTACGCCTTAGACTATACTCGGTAGCGAGATTTTGCAAAGGAAAGTATTTGCTCTGATGGAGACGCTTTACTCAATTGGACATTTATAAATTAGAACTACACTTTTGTGAACAATTTATATTTTGATCATGTCGTTGCGCGCGTGCACACACACATATATAGAGAAATGTTAGTGTACTCTCAGGAATACGAACTGACGAGTTTTCAAAATTAGAGATGTCTAACAACTGATCCGAACTGCTAACTTTGTTCGTCTTACTAAAATGTAGCCGATGATCAAGTTTTTTTTTGAAGTTTTTTACTATTTATTTTCTATTTTAAAAAAAGACCTTTCAACTAGTCGTGGTGCGTAAAAACAGATTTTTGAAAATACGCAACAAATAGTAAAAAAATCAAAAAAAATGAAACTTGATTAGTAACTGCATTTCAGCGAGACAAGGCCTGGATCGGTTTTTAGAGCATGCCCAGCAGGACCCTGAAACTACTGTAGCTACAGTGCACGCGGGTGAAAATTTCAAAAAAAAAAAGCAGAGACGCAGGGGCTGGCGCGGCTGGCCAGTTTTGAAATGCAGGGGCTTGATACAACCCCTGCTGTACATGCTCTTAGGCTTATTAGATTTTGCAAACTCATTGGGAGTACTGAGAGATACGTACTCTTGAGAGTATATATACATATTTTTTAAAACATATGTCTGACACCGGCTAGATACGCTCAAGTTTACCGTATTACTGCCACCTCCATGAACGACATCACTAGCTCTGCGCCTCTTCGCACAAAGCGTGCTTGGGACACAGAAATTCCTTCGGTTAAAGAACAATTAACATAATTAATTTCTGATAAATGTGTATTACTAAGTGAATTACTCGGACATATGGATACATACCAACTGCAACCCATATTGATGGATTGAGATCCTCTGCAAACTGTAGTTATCTTCCCTGCTATGATCACTGAAATATAAACCCAGACTCACATGTCAATGACCTAACTATAGAGAGGATCTGGTTCCCATATTGACAGGGCGTCGTGGCTGCAATACATCTTGTTCCTTGGCATAGAATATCGTGATGTGATATGTTGAATTGCGGAAGAAACAAAACCATATAAATCCTTCAACATGGGATGCATTTGGTTGCCTCAAGAAAATTGCAGGAAAAAAAAAGGTGAAATGTTGGTTGAATCAGATTGCGCCAATTTTCAAGCCCTAATAATGATAAGCGCCAACGCTGCAGTACGTGATCATATATTAATACAGCACATGAGCACACCGAAACAAAGCATAGAAACCTTCCGAAATACGGGAGTAATGTATACGGTAGGAGAGACCAGCACACATCTGTCGCACAGCAGCACAGGCGGACGCCATGAATCTTCCTAAATTCCTATAGACAATCAGAGCTCGCAGATACACAAGGTTAAAAATTAAAAAGAGAAGGGCAAAAAAAACTTTTGGTCAGTCGCATCGTCGTGTCATCTTGTGTCATGTGATTGATCCAGTCAGCTGAATGAAGGGATCCCGTATCTCCAGCCGTTAGAGGATCGCCTGAGGGCCATGGGTTGCTGCTGTGGCGCAAAGCTGAGCCCGAACATCTCCCTCAGAACCTGCCCTGCCTCCTGGAGCCCGATTAGCTTGGCGACCAGGGATGCACTCTCTCTGACGTGCTCCAGGTCTTTGGTTTCCATCCAAAGGCGGCGCGCAACCTGCAGTTTTCTCTTCTTGGAGTCCAGTGAAACACCCCATTTGGTGTACACGTGTTCTCTTTCTTCCGCAGAAAACCGCTTCTGCATCTGCCTAGCAAGCATTTCCCTCTCGCGTTGCAGCTTCTTGGCGCTGCATACAACAGAACATTGGGTTATCAGTTACTCCGTATGAGGCGTTGCAAGGGTGTTTGATCTTTTTTAATCAAAGGTTAGGACATAGGGAAGTTACAAAAAGGTACGACACTCACCTTGCAACAGGGGATGTACTCAGGCTGCCTACTATCATACTGCTGGGAGTGCTACCCCGAGAGTAAGTATCTCGAAGGAATGATAGCCTCCTAAGCTCCACTTCCATGTAAATGGAGTCAGCTGTTTCTCCTTTGAATAGCAAGAAAAAGTAAGTCCTGTGGACCAAGGAAATACTGCAAGCGTGCCAAAGCTCGATGATCTCTTGCTGTTTTCTCTCAAATTCCAATGGCCATCGAGAAGGTGATTGCGAAGTATCCACAATTGGGTCCAATCCGATGCTCTTTCCATTTGCATTCTACATCAATTAAAAATACCAGCAATTTAATGATTTACTGGTGCAAAAGAAATATATAGGCATATTAATTTAGGTCAGTAGTGAGTGCATTTGCATTAGTGGCCTCCCAATGAAAGTTCACAAGATCAATCATCAAAAAAAAATTTCTCAACAAAAGAACAGCACGTTTATTACATTTCCTAGTTGAAATCATGTGTGACATAGAACAAAGCTGAGCATGCTGCATGCATCATATTTCTCCATAGTTATGACCACATTTTCTTTCAAGTAAAACAATTAAATGAGTTGCAGTAGCAAGAACACAAACTTCCGTAAGAAAATAGCATATGATGTTCATACCTGATCACCAAACTGTTTCTGATAATGAACTTGAGCCATCTCTTTAAGTTCAGCAACAAATTCACCTATACCTGCAAATTCTGCATCATTATTTGTCTTGGTTGTGCCCATTTCAGAAAGCATTGATCCAGCCCTGGAAAGAGTTTCACTCTCTGCATCATAGTTTAGAGCAGATCCTCTTCTATGATACTCCCCAGGCCTTCCTGGGAAGTCTACCAAACTTCTGTTTACTGGTGTGCAGTCATCCATCTCCATGTCATCAAGTAAAGTAGAACCTGTCAGTGATCTACAGCTCCTGCTTCTACCAATTACTCGAGAGCTTGATGTGTTACGTGTTGAAGATCCTAGATCTTTTGTTAAACTGACAAAAGGCCTTCTAATGTTCTCCAAATGTTGCTCCAAGGTAATAGGAGTATCACCAAGAGGCCTTGAACGCCTAGAACTCACTGATGCATTTGAATCATTACCATTACCATGTGCGCTAGAATTCATATCTGAATCCTGTGGGCTGCTACTTTCACCAGCTGACAAATCCAGCTGTTCATTTCCTCCTGTTTCATTGGCCTCAATACATCGCACTTCCTTGTAAATATCTGAATCATCATGAGAGATCTGAGAACTGTCATCTCTGCTGGTGCTTGGGGGCATTCCAACAGATGGAGGACTTCTGACTGAACGCTTTCCTGAGACCTAAATATAGACGAAACAAATGCATGCCTGTAGAAACAAGGCTAACAAGTAATAACTAATAACCAGAAGTTACAGAAGTAAATATACCTGCTGCTTTTGGTCACGATCCCCAACAACTTGCAGCAAATCTTGCAACCTAGACTGAGCTAAATCACGCTGTGACTTCAGCTCTTTAATTTCTTTCGCCATCTGCAAAGGGTATGAAATTAAATATCCTGAGTGTATGGCAAGAAAATGAGACGATTTTCTTTTATTTTTAATTGACTGCAGAAATTGGGCATGACAAAAGTGACACCACAATCATAGAAGTACAGGGCAATAGTTTTCTGCGAATTTTCTTGTGTGAGCTATGAACAAAGAGCAGATAGGTAAACAAAAAAAGGTCAAGATGTATGATTTACCTTTCTGATTTGGTTATCCTTTTCCTTCACTAATGCTTCAAGACTGGAATTGGAATTTGAAACTGGATGCCGCAGCTCACTCTCCAATCTAGCAACTTCCTTTTGCAAATGCTTAACTAGCGCTTTATCAGACATGACCACATTAACCTGAGCATTTGTAACTACTTCCTTTGCACAACTCCCAAATAAAAGGGTATTCCTCGATTGCTCGACATGGCTTGTAGCAGGGCTTAGTGTACAAATAATTGCAGTTCTTGCATTACCTCCCAAAGACGGCTGTAATATGCGTGTAAGCTTTGAATCTCTATATGGTATATGTGCGCTACTTCCCATGCTGCATAAATAAAAACAAATAACTTAAATATAACAACTCTCCCAAAATTAAATAAGCAGTACCTCTTAAAATATAGATTAAACAAAATGCAAAGTAATATATGAGTTGAGATTGCAACCTCAATTTCCTAATAACAGTGCCAAGGGCAAGCAAACTTTTATTAATATGACAACCTTCTTTTAGCCTTGTGCCAGCTGATAATGCCTGAGATGCACGCTCACTTCCTGCCAGATCAACAAAGTTCTGCATGGGGAAAATAAATGGTGCTTAAATTTACTCTTCAGATGAAAAAACCCCACGATAGATGTTGGGTGTTTTTCTTACCACACTAGCCACAAGTGTAGTTGACTTATCCTTTCCTAAGAACTCACGAGCAGAACTTTCTACAGTCTGTATTGAATTATGAACAGATCAGCCAAAAAACCATCTATGCAAATGAAATGCATATACACCAAAGTGATTCATAAATATAATCAAATAAAGTGCAGAGTGTAATGATCAACACAGACCAATCTAAGTATCTGATGAGATCTGGAGCTTTTTTCGTTTAAGAAGGTCTCCCCTGTCCTCCTTTGAGCTATTGCAAGCACAGAAAGCACAAATAAGAAAAGACATCCACTGCTAAGAAAGAATATGAACCAATGCTAGTGGAAAATTAAAATTGCACCTTCACACACAGAAATAAGACCCTTAAGGTGGTTCCAGTCCCTTAATATAACCTCTGTAAGATTCTCGACATAGGTACCCTTCTGCAGAATAAACATCGTCAAAACATAAGCAAGCATAAACACACTAGAATAACATTTAGCAAGGGTAGCAAAGAACCCTTTTGACCTCTGCATCATCCCACAGCCTGAGAGGATTATTTTCTGCACTCAGAAGATCCCTTACAACTTCATTGTATATTTCAATTGCCGAGAATTTCAACACAAATGCCCTCTCTTCGTGCTGAAAAAGAAACATCATTTGAGTACTTTATTATAGTTATGACCAAAACCTAACATGGATCCTGCGGATGGATGAGTTTGATCACCTTGTTGACATAATCATATATATCTGCTACTGTGTATTCTGTCACTCCAGTCATAGTGTACGTTTTTCCACTACTTGTTTGTCCATAGGCGAAAATACTTGCTGTGAGAGAAAACACACACTTTGATTTAGTTTGAATGCTATGATGCTTTTGGAATTGTGATGTAAGCACTATGTGTGGTTTGCACTCACAGTTAATGCCACTAACTACAGAGAGGGCAACCTCCTTAAGCCCTTCCTCGTAGACTTCTTTCGTACTGGAATCCGAGTGAAATACCCTATCTGTTATGTCAACAAGGTACATGCGTGAAAAATGTATTCATACAATATAAGGTAACATTGGGAAATTATCAGTAAGCAAATGACAGGCCGGTATAATTGCCTAGATGAGGTTATCCTTACAGAGGGAACAATAAAATTCAGCCTTCGACCAAATGGATCGCATGTGGTGATCCCAGATGAGATGGCATCCAAAGAGATAAAATTTTCAAAAGACCTAGGATAGTATCATTGTCAGGTTTGGCCTGACATATTCTAGAAGGCGGTGTGCGCCCATGACTGGTTCAGCAGAGAGCAGACTCAAAGAATGTCGTTCTCAATAATATGCACGGTGGGCTCATAAGGACAACCAAGTACAAGTCCAGACAGCGTGTACTCTACCAAGATGATTTCACTTTCTTCATCATACTAATATATTCAGTAAAACTTGTCTACGAAGTGACAGATTACATAACAGTGATATTGGTTACTACACTACCAAAATCATCCCAAATCACCTGAGATGATGAGATCCTTACATATCAATTGGGTGCATCTAGAAATTCAAAGCTAAATATTAAATCATAAATAAATGCATATCTATAATCTAGAGATAATCTAATGCCATGGACCTAAAGGGTAACATGACAAGAAATTATAAAAGGGCATATGATGTTTGAGATGTTGAGCATTGCTTCGAGAGCCATCAAATGCTACTAAAACTTCCAAAACAATACAGACTAGGTAAGCATACAAAAGTATCAAGCAATGACAAAACACAACAAATGGATTATGAATGGAGGGGGAACACAGTGCACTGACCAAATGTGTATGCGGTTGGGGCCGTGGGTCGGTCCGGAAAGGTACTTCGGAACATGATGGTGGTGTCATTGATGCACTCCCACTCCGCAGGCTCCCCCCTTGCAATCTCCTTTTCGCTCAGCGGCCTCAGCCTCACCAGAACCTGTATCCTATCCAGCCTTCCCGCGCCACCTCCCCCGCCATTGACCGCCTCAGGTCCATCCATCTTGTCCCACTGCACCAGCTCATCACCTCCAATCGCCCCCATTGTCTCTCCCACACACTCCCGCCTCCCACCCCCCTTCTCCTACACCATCTGCCAGGATTGCACCATTATAAGAGTATAAGACACAGCCAAGAAGCAAGGCGTACAAAAACCAAGAAAAGAACCACCACCCAAGTAAGCCCACAAGGCGAGATGCACGAATCTGTCCTATCCCTGTGAATTTGAGTGCAGGGCAAGGCTGTTGACGAGCTCGCTGCAGCGGGTGGAGGAGAAGGCAAGCATTTTCTGTGGACCCTCGCTAGCAATTACGCGCGTAATTAGGACAGTGGTTAGCACGTCCAATGCACAGAGAGATCCTACTGGAGAACTAACCATCATCCCATGAGTCCAAATCTAGAGCACTACCTGACAGCTGCTCTGCTCATGTCACTCCTAACCGCTACTCCCCTAGCCGTCCTCCATGGCTCCATCCCGAGGAATTTTTACTAATTAGCAGATCTGCGTGAAACAATCGCCAAACCTAACCGCCAGAGCAAAACAGCGACCTCCCCCAAGGATCACATCACCGGCGACCAACCAGGGCAGCGACTTCCCTCTGGAAACCAGTAATGCGCAAGCAAGAGACGGATTACCGAGGCTCGGTGGAGACGGCCCGTCCCGGAAGGCAGAGGCGCGGCGTCCCTCCCGACGGCAGAGCAACCGAGCCCCGCGGGGGCCATGCGCGGCGCGCGCGTTTTCCGGGGAGGAACTTGCGGTGGCGGGGCTCGCGCGGGGAGGGAGGAGGTTGGGAGCGGCGCCTCACCGCGTGCGGAGTGCTCCCCACGACGATCTCGCTCGCGCTGTTGATTTGGGTGAGGGAGTCAAGAGATTGTGGCGGTGGCGGTGGCTTTGCTTTTCTTTTCTTTTCTTTTTTATTTCGCCAACCCCAGCAGGAGACCGTTGGGTTGATTCCTTTGTCTTCTCTTTCCCTGGGTTGTTTTCAATGGCTTGTTTATTGGCGTTTATGCACGCAGGCCCTGTGGGTTCCGTGTTTTTGCGATGGGCAGCCCTGTACAGTTTTAGTACGTAGACAGTGTACCAACGGTTCGGTTGCGAGGCGTAACTAGCTTGTACAGCTACAAGCGTCCGAAAACGTGATGACAAAACAGCAATCACTGCGAGTTACTCCGAAGGTACGTGCGTGAAAATCTTGAGGCATAAAAATAGATGCGTATGCCACTACGACGGAGAGTAAAGAAAGGGCATTCGGAGTTGAGTATGTGCCATACAGAATAAGGCACTGTTTAAAAGTGGAGTATTTCTATAGTTTCTATGCAAAACCATGGTATCGCTCAAATACCATGGTATTTTAGATCATGAGGTGTTTGGAAGCAACCTAACTATGTTTTGAAAACCATGGTATTGACAATAACATGGTATTTTTAGAGTATTGAAGACTCCACTCCAATCTAAAGTTTTCTCATGTGTGCTAGCAATGTTATTAAAAAACATAGCATTTCATAGTCATAGCAAAACACAAATCATGGTATTACAAAACCATGGTTTTAAAAAACTTTGTTACCAAACAGACCCTAGTATGGTTGAGAGATGGTGGAGAGAGAATTTGGCTGGTAAACTGTAAGAGCATAACTAGTGTTTTAAAGGGATATAGCATCTAAAACACTATTCATGAGCGGTATACAGCAGTTGTTGGGAATACTTATAATGGTATAGTTGGTTGTAGAATTGTAATAAATCAAGGCATGCTGTGAGTAAAAATAAGTTGTTTATAAAAAGAGGTTAATTGAATATATGTTATTACAAAACCTCGTGTTTTGAGCAACACCACTATAAAATATGTATTTGTAAAAATATCATTTATAAAATTATGCAAATTAAATAATCGTCATTGTTTGAATCTCCAAGCGTGTATGTTTGTTTTGCTCTTTTCTCTATTCTTTTATCCTCCCTGCACTCTCTTCTTTCTTAGGATGTCTCCAATAAACTTCCCTAAATCACCCTCTACCCTAAAATAGGGGACGAATTCTTCCCCTATGTGCCCCAACAGCATTCCCTATTCCGTTCCCTAAAATAGATAATTTCTCTTCATTCCCTTATATATAGGGATTATCTCTCCTTCTCCTATACAATTCTCCATATAGGAAACGTTGTTGGAGATGGGAGAAATATAGTGAGAGAATCTTTTTAAACGAAGTCTATATATAATACTATAGGGGGCCGAATTTAGGGATTACTGTTGAAGACAGCCTTATCTCGACCACCTTCCCAAAGCCAACCGAGCCCTCCTGATATGGGCATAGTTTGTATCACCTCATTTCTCCCCTCCACCTTCGTTAATGCCAGTGGTCCCTTGTCGTTTCAAGCTCTAGTCATGGACTCATGGTTGCACCTGGAGGAGAGAGGTTCTCTCCCAATGGACCTTGTCAACGCCACTCGTAGTCCCATGCTCCCATCGCACCCTGCTTTGCTCGAGTCGATCCCATGTCTTGTTTCGGTGCTAGGGTTGGAAAATAGCGCGCGACTTGCGGCTCGGCTCGGCTCGGCTCGGCTCGAAGGTGTTACCGGGACCAATTTTGGATTAGTTTCTGACTTAGCTAGCCTAGTCTACTTCGGCTCGGCTCGGCTCGTTTACAGATTTTGAACATGAAAACGTCTCTGGCTCATGGCTTGACTCAAGCTTGGCTCGAATAGAACTCGGCTCAGAAGTGTTACATACTGGCTCCACCCAATTCGGCCAGTAGTACCAAGAGAGGTGAGAATGCAGCAACATCTGTGTATTCGACATCAATCATAGCAGTTTCGATCCTTTAACTAAACTGGACTTACCCGGAGCAGAAGCATCCAAACAGTCAGCAGAAAGGGTTAATTGCACGCTCTAGCTCCGGCTCCGAAGATCAGAATACAAAATTTATCTTCCAATTAAACAAAGTTGTTTCCCGAATCAGAATTCAGAAGAGACACAGTAGTAAAATAGTTTAGCAGTCACGATCTGATGTCGTGTCTCAGACGTTAGAACAAGGGACACGCAGATCCTGCAACGTCCATGCGTTCGTCCGTGTCGAACCGGGCGGCGACCTGGCCCGCAGATCTGCGCGAGGCCGCGTCAAATAATGCCCGTGTTTTCTTACTGCTTGGAGGTCGCTGCACGCGTCCACGCGGGTCTAGTAAATTGCCGCGGTGAGCCGACCCAGGTGCACGTCTTGTCGGTAGCTGCAGAAGTGCAGAGATCAATTCTGCGCATATTTTTACTTTTTTTATCGAATAAATTCTGTGCAAATCGTACACGAAGATCACGGGAAACCGAAGGAATGTTTGTACGAGGGTGTGCGAATGGGTAGGGCTGGGCCATGGTCCATGTGAGATCTTGGGCCGAGCTTACGAATAGTGTGGTTCGAAGGTACAGCAACCGCCCATCATCGTGTTGAAATCTTACCGTCAATTGCTTGGGGGGTTTCCATCGAATTGTCAGCTTTTAAACATGTAGGGCTGGAATCATAACGCTCGTTTTCTTTTACCTGAACTCTAAGCTAAGGATCCGAAGCTTTCCTGGGAGGGTTATATCTGTGAATGTTTTTGCTAGCCGGCGTGTATTTTTACTGGGCCTAATGAGCCGGAACAGTTTTACCGGCAGCAGGAGATCCCAGAAGTCTGTATATAATACTATAGGGGACCAAATTTAGGGATTACTTTTGAAGACAGCCTTACCTCGGCCACCTTCCCAAAGCCGACCGATCCCTCCTGGTATGGGCATAGTTTGTATCACCTCCTTTCTCACCTCCACCTTCATTAATGCCGGTGGTCCCTTGTCGTTTCAAGCTCTAGTCATGGTTGCACCTGGAGGAGAGAGGTTCTCTCCCAATGGACCTTGTCGACGCCACTCGTAGTCCCATGCTCCCATCGCACCCTGCTTTGCTCGAGTCGATCCCATGTCTTGTTTCGGTGCTAGGGTTGGAAAATAGCGCGCGACTTGCAGCTCGGCTCGGAGGTGTTACCGGGTCCATTTTTGGATTCGTTTCTGACTTAGCCTAGTCTACTTCGGCTCGGCTCGGCGCGTTTACAGATTTTGAACATGAAAACGTCTCTAGCTCATGGCTTGACTCAAGCTTGGCTCGAATAGAACAGGCTCGACTCGGCTCAGAAGTGTTACATACTAGCTCCACCCAATTCGGCCAGTAGTACCAAGAGAGGTGAGAATGCAGCAACATCTGTGTATTCGACATCAATCATAGCAGTTTCGATCCTTTAACTAAACTGGACTTACCCGGAGCAGAAGCATCCAAACAGTCAGCAGAAAGGGTTAATTGCACGCTCTAGCTCCGGCTCCGAAGATCAGAATACAAAATTTATCTTCCAATTAAACAAAGTTGTTTCCCGAATCAGAATTCAGAAGAGACACAGTAGTAAAATAGTTTAGCAGTCACGATCTGATGTCGTGTCTCAGACGTTAGAACAAGGGACACGCAGATCCTGCAACGTCCATGCGTTCGTCCGTGTCGAACCGGGCGGCGACCTGGCCCGCAGATCTGCGCGAGGCCGCGTCAAATAATGCCCGTGTTTTCTTACTGCTTGGAGGTCGCTGCACGCGTCCACGCGGGTCTAGTAAATTGCCGCGGTGAGCCGACCCAGGTGCACGTCTTGTCGGTAGCTGCAGAAGTGCAGAGATCAATTCTGCGCATATTTTTACTTTTTTTATCGAATAAATTCTGTGCAAATCGTACACGAAGATCACGGGAAACCGAAGGAATGTTTGTACGAGGGTGTGCGAATGGGTAGGGCTGGGCCATGGTCCATGTGAGATCTTGGGCCGAGCTTACGAATAGTGTGGTTCGAAGGTACAGCAACCGCCCATCATCGTGTTGAAATCTTACCGTCAATTGCTTGGGGGGTTTCCATCGAATTGTCAGCTTTTAAACATGTAGGGCTGGAATCATAACGCTCGTTTTCTTTTACCTGAACTCTAAGCTAAGGATCCGAAGCTTTCCTGGGAGGGTTATATCTGTGAATGTTTTTGCTAGCCGGCGTGTATTTTTACTGGGCCTAATGAGCCGGAACAGTTTTACCGGCAGCAGGAGATCCCAGCCCAATTATGCCATTGGCACAGCAAAGGAAGCCTTTCAGGCCTACTAGAAGAAATCGTCGTCTGACGCGCAGGTGCTGAAGCCCAGTGGCCCACTCTCCCAACCGTGCATCAGGCCCCCAACTAGCAGGTAGCACAAGGCCCAAGCCAATATCCATCCAGTAGACTAGCGCTCTACAAAGCATCCAGCCTAGCAGTTCTTTTCTCCGGTCCTAATCGGTCCACCCAATTCCTCCACTAGTGCCAAAAGCCAAGTGAGGTGAGAATGCAGCAACATCTGCTCAACTGAAAAGCCATTTGGCAATGAGCAATGATTTAGTGCAATGATCCTTGAAGAATTGGACATAATCTTGAATCAACGGAAAATCATTGAAATCACAATGAGCCTAGCCTACGGTGGGCTGCCGGTTAGGCTGAGGGGTATGGGGGTGTTCTCACTGTAAGTTGTGTGACTTAGTTTGTATCCAATTCTTCTACTTCTAATGAATTTAGGCAACTCGCCTTTCTTCAAAAAAAAAAAAACAATGAGCAAGCTCAATCCAGCAGTCTTGAAAAATCTGCATTGAAAGAAAAGATGTAGAACTGATTCTTGAACTGCTAGCCTGCAGAACACGTATGAATAGTCTGGAGTGTGAAATTGTTTTCTATGGAGGAGCTCTCTCACATTAAGCCTATCTTGAAAAGGCAACCAACAAAAGCGTAAAAGAATATTTTTACTCGGTGCAAGATTACGTCAATTGTTATAGATGTATACATCCCAAGGCACATGCGTGCTGGAAAAGGAACAAAGAGTCCCGAATAGATACAGGAGGCTAACAAGGCTAATAATAGAAATATTTCTCTTAACAAAAATAATTTATGCTTGAGATGACAGTGGCCTGCCCAAATCCAAGGGTAGGTTACCGGAACATCACAGTGACCACTAAGATGTTTGTATATTTTAACTAACGAAAACCCAGATGGTCCCTAGAAGTAAGACCATGTATCATGCTCCCCCGATACTTCAATTAAAGCAACCAAGTTTTGAAGCAATTGGAATTCTGAATATGCTTCCGCTGAAAGTGGCAACTGAAAGCGATCTTGCAGGCTATCCAGCAAACGGACTTGGTGCACTGTAACACTGGACTGCTTTGCAAAAGAGAGCAGATGCAGAAACTGGAGTTGTCCAACTCCATTCCAGTTATCGGACAAAAATAAGCCGAGCGCCCTGAACGCACGTGACAAGATGGTAGCTAGCCCATTATAGTAATCCAAAAATTTGAGAATATCCCTCCACCAAAAAAAACCTTTGTGAAGGAGATGGAAGCAAGCCATATATTGTGATAGAATTTGCTACAAAGTAGTTCAACCCAGGGGGTATCCACGTAATTGAAGAATTTGTGCAAATTCTTTAACAAGAGAAAAATACTTTGTCTTGCTAAGTTAGTAACTTCAAGACCGTCCTGTTTCTTTGACTTACAGATAGGATCCCAAGCAACCAAGTTAGGACTCATTATTAACTTGAGTGTCTCTCCATAGACACTTTTTTCGATACTTACCAATTTGCTTAATAATCATACACGGCAATTTCAAACCGTAGAGATAATAAATAGGCAACTAAAAAAGCACAACATTGACCAAAGTAAGCCGATTCTCATAAGAGAGACAACGGGTGCAACAGCTGAGCCATCTCTCTGTTCTTGTGAGCAAACGGAGATAACTTTTTGCTAAAGGTCTCGAAAGACCCAAAGGCAGCCTTGCTGACAATTGAGGGTGTTTGCCAATCTGTCAAAATTATCATCTCACACATTGATAGGTGCCAAGAAAAACTTCGAGTAAGTAACCTTCAGGCCAGTAGACTGAGCAAATGTGTTAAGAAGAGCCTTTGGACAAAATAACTGCTTATTAGCACAGGCTCGTAAGATTAACAAAGTTTATTTAATATATTCTTTACAATAGGTTCCTGACCTACTGTTTTTCTCTCAAAACAAATGTCATCTGCATACTGAACTATTGGATAGTCCATAGTATAATGCAATCTGGGAACGGTTTGATAAACCCTAATCTCAGAACACCCAAAGCTCGGCACTGTAGCATGCAAGACATGAGCTATTGTCGTTCACGTACGTACCAGCGGTGCTCGGTGTGGCAGCAAACATCGATCCGTGCATGCCATCAGAGCTATACCGTTCGAAGTGTGTGTGTGTGTATGCGCGCTACGCAAAAACGAGCTCCGAAAAGGGAAAAGGGAGTGTGGCTTTTTAGGTTTTCTCAAAAAGAGAAAGTGGCTTTTCTTCGCTGCGTTATTTTGCACGCGGAGTGCACGCCAACATTTCAACAGTGGACACAGCGCCGATCGCATCCCTGATCTCTTGAGATAGAGAACCAGCCCAAAAAAAAAAAAAGTTTCACGCCCAACTTGTCTCCTCACACTGATTCTCACTACTCCATCAGTCATCAGTGCCTCCGGTGCTTCGTGCTATATATGCATGCTTTCCTTATATTTCTCCCGCAAATCGCGCGCAATCGAGCGAGTATATAGTGCTACTCCATTCTAATTTTTCTCTTCTAGCCTTCGCAAGAATATGTATATTAATTTGATGCATGCAAAGATCCAGGTTCGAACAAAACATGAGTAAAAAAGATACAGGACAAGATTGTTGCACCCAAAGCTTTCATGATAATAAAATCAATGGCAGGCCGATTGACGTATATGTTAGATAACTAGGACTTTGTAGCAAACAGGTTAATTCCTTGTCACTGGTTCCAAAGTAAATTATATATGTAGCGCTTCCTGATTTGAGTATGTTGAATTTAGTTGACCAACATAGTTTAGTGTTACCCTTTTAGCAAGAAAATAACTGTCGTCGAAATAGATATAGTCAAAGTTTTGTAATTTTAGCTTTGAATAACTATTTAACTAGCTAGATTTGGTACATAAAAAGCATATATGTATATTGGCCTAAAAATACTCCTTTGTAAATTTAGTGGCTTAATAAATTTAGTGGCATTGCTGATGTTCAAAAACACCAGTTGTTCGTGTCTAAAGTAAGTATAATTCATCCTTTTATAATGGTAAGACTGTTGGTGAAAATGCATGATTCTCCGCTAATTACATATTGTTCAAACCAGTTAAGTTTAGTCTTGATAAATAGTCCGATAACTTCAGCACCAGAGATAAAGTTCTACATTCACTATGTTCATTATCTTTCACCCCTCTATTCACTACTGTGTCTCCTCTTTGTTGCTATTCAATAATTCCTATATCAAAACTAAACCTAACAACAATTCCTATCCCATTCCTTGTATATTCTCTCCTATAAGTTATATCCATTCCTATCACTGTTTGCATCCTTAATTGTAACAAAATCAAACCTAATCTCATTTTAAAAACTGTCACCCTAAATCTCATGTCCTACAAAAAAATATAGAAAATAGGGTGACCCTGACCCGTAGTGTCCATTCGCCATTGACTTTTGAATTGAAGTACGTGGCTGTATATAGATGGGCTCGATGTTCTTGTTCTTTTCACAAGCCGCTATTGACGGTGATGCATGGTAGCATTCGTTCGAGCAGAAGAGGCGTGACCCGGTCATCGGCATCTCCGCCAGAGACTTGTCATCGTCCACGCGGCCTCCAATGTGCGTGTACAAATATACAAATCAACGCACTCGCGGATCCTGGAGGGCGCTGCAAATATACCTTCCGCGCTTTTAACCCAGCCGAAGAAACATATTGTGCAGCGCGTCTGCCGGGTGCACGCATATATACTATCCACATCTTTTTTTGATAACTCATTTACATTTATCTCTTTTATATTTAATTCACAACGGTGCTTAGCCGGTCTACGTTAAGCTTCATTGGTGATGCCCTTAGTGCCGCATGGTGTCACTCAGTTTTTTAGAAAGTATTTCTCTGTTTGACATCTTTTTGAAGAGTGAATAGTCAAACTTTATCTAGAAGGTTACCTTCGGCCTGAAGATTATATATTGTACTTGTTTTTCATTGTATAAGTTTTTTAAGGGGGTTTCTCATAGTAAGGTTTTTAATGAGGCAATATTGCAATACAACATGCGTTTGCAGTGTGTATACTTTTCTACAATCCTTTTTTCCCCACAGGGTTTTTTGATAGAGATTTTAATGAGTCATTTGCATATCGTGGTTTCGCACAAGGGGGAGTGTTGTAACCGAAGGGATTATGGGCCAAAAAGCCCACCATCTATTAGGGTTTTCCTAGGGTCATAATGGGTACAACCAAATATTGGCTAGGCTATATAATAGATTGACACCACTGTATTCAACAAAGAGAAGAATTAATATAGATCTTGTGCCTTTTTCTCTCTACATCTGTGTCCCCCTATTTTACTGTGATTGTGTGTGTGCGCGACTATCAATTTACAACAAAAATGTTTGCTCTTGCTAGTTTCTTGCTCTGTTTTGCACGCTGTCTTTGGGCCCTAGCGGCGTTGTACCGATCACTTTCTTTATTAATCAGCCATCGGGAGAGTAAGCGAGTATTAGGCCAGACGAACAAAGGGGTCTAGATCACCCTAGTTGTCAACTTTACCCTTTTCCATAGATGGTAGTAAGTCTTCTCAAGAGGGGAAACCGCTAGCATCAACGAAGTGGATTTGCCACAAGAAAGTAAATTCTAAGAATCTCTCGGAGTTCAATTTAACATTTAGATCATTTCAGTTCAGCCATCTTATTTATTCAGCTTAACCACTTCAAACATGCTCTTAGCTTATAACAAACGTAGGAAAGAATCTACACAAAAGGTCCATATTAACTACAACACTTAAAAAGGTGTACAAGTTAACTATAAAAATAAAACAACTAAAACTGAAATAAAAATGATAGAAAAGGAGTCTCTAACGACTATAATAAGTGCATAAATAACAAAGTTTTGAGATAATGTCCATATATCTATCGATCTCCTCTGTCAACTATATTATTTTTTGAACAATTGGAATTTTATCAATTAATTTAAATGGAGGAGAAAAATATAGGAGAAAAACCATAGGTGTAGAGCACCAAGACGTAACTGCAGCGCAACCACTACCACCTCTTACTAGGCCAAAGGCTGACTACCTCGTCTTCAGGACGAGAAACAACTCTATAACACCGCCACACTGGCACCAACAACCTACAACCACCAACAACGTTCGCCACCCCACATCACAAGGAACCCAAGCAAAGGCAAAATGACTCAAGAAAAGCACATCCAAATGACGACTTAGGACAACGCGGAGAAGACTACTGTGACACATTCAATAAGGTAGTGACGTTGGGTCTGCCATCATCACCTAGACCCACACATGGATTTTCACCTAAAACATGGGAGGGGCACTCCCGTGTGATGCCTTTAAGGAGGGAACAACGCCAAAGATGCTGCCACCGCCAGCCCACGTAGGAAACAAGCAGGGCTTTCATCCAAACACACCTCCCCTCTGACAACGTGCTGAAAAGGGGCGCAAAGGGAAGAACGTGAACACCTCGTCGCTGGCCACTGCTGCCTCGACACCTCTGGCTATAATACGGCCATCCCGGAAAACCGTCTGGCTCCCACAAGGGGGTGGGGAGGAGCTAGGTGTGAGGGACAAGACCATAGCTGGACGGGCAGCACGGGCGGTGATTTCCATGAGGGCCATGGAATGAGTTCCGATTCTGCGGAGTTCGAAGATCCGTGATCCCACTTCCTTCTGTGACCTCGCCTGCACTCCACCTAGCTAGCGTAGCAATCTCTAGCAATGACTCCCCATCCTATGCTTCGCACCATCATGGTAGCCCACGCGCACCCCGGAATGTACATTGTCGATGGATAGAGCCACAATCCGATAGGTACACACTAGATGGAGAGGCCAACGAACAGAGCATCGACGAGGGGAAGCCACTAGCTAACTGCCGTGCAGCTGCCACTGACACGCCACATCGGCACCCAATGGCACCCATTGCCAGCAGAGCACCATGCCGTGGAGACCTCCACCACCACGTCAAGACCCTCGCCGCCTACCTTCCACACCACGCGGCACCGCGCCGTCATCGCCGGGGAAGGGAGGGGGATGTCACCGCACTTGTTCTTGTACGCCCAACACCGGATCCGCATGGATCTTTGCCGGATCCACATCTTCCCCACCACGACCGCCACCTACAGAGGAAAAATGGAGGGGAGGAAAGGGGAGGGAGGGCGAAGAGGAACGGAGGGAGCCGCCACTGCCGCCGGCGGGAGGGGGCATGATGAAAAGTGGGGGAGGAGTGTCCCTCGGATCGCTCACGCAGAGTGACGCGCGGGACGTGTGTTTTTCCTTGCTATATATTATTATATTATAAAAATAGAGTTTGGAAGAGTCATCAGATTCACTCCAAAAAATTAAAAATTGTCACATCTATCAAGGAGAAAAAACTAAAGGTATATATCGTCAATTATAGATTATGACGTTGCATATCTATTCAATGATAATAAATATTTTTATAACTCTATTAGTCGATAATAAAAAATTGGATTACTCACTTCAGTGCGTGGTAAGGAATATCCATGCTATTTTTATATTGGTTAGGAAAAAATTTCGAGTTGGTTAGGTTATATAGCCATTAGGAATTGTTTTAGAGAAATATTTATTGTGTATTGGTCTCCTCAACCTTAATGCATCGGGATAAGAAAAGGTTGTCGCCAAGATTAAAAACATGATAACGTGGCAACATCGCTTTCTTCTGTCTTTAAAATCTATCTGTAGGACAAATTGAACCTACCACGTTAATAAAAATACAGAAAGTCTACTACATACATAAAGGAAAGTAAATTGGAACCGCCACATTAACCCTAAAATAATAGAAAATTCCATATTAATAAAAAATACTAGAAATTCATATATTAATCGAGAAAAAAAATATGCAAAATCGATTATAGTGGATCGGATTGAAACACCTTACATTAAAAAAGAAGTACATAACTACTACAATTATAAATAAAATAAAATTTTGAAAGGACAATAATACCATGTCATATTGATAGAAAGACGTCCTACCAATTACAATAAAGAATTACATAAATTCATAATAAAAAATAATATCCACATCAGGTTAAATATCGACATAAATCTGGATACGCAAACTCATGGAACACCATGCTCTTTATATAATTAAAATGGGTCCAACGAAGTAATCACATTAATCCTAAAATCCTAAAATTTCTCATATTAGTCGGGAAAAAAATATATATATCTACATCGTTGATTGTTTTGAGCCCAGATTATAACGGGTTAGATTGAAAGTAAGATTTTATAATACAAATTTAGAACAAAAATAAGAGTCCATTATAGATTTAAAAAGGTCTTGTATCGACTACAGTAAAGCAATAATAGAATTTGAAATAAAATATAAGAATAAGAATACATGTCAAATGAAAATAAAGGGTTTATAACTGCGACAATAAAAAAGTAAAAAACTATAAATTCGAAATAGAAAATAATTAAAGGTCATGTTTATTTCAGGTTAAATTAAATTAAATTAATTAAATGAAAATTTGTTATTTTTATATAAGTGAAATGATGTAATATTTTGCAATCATTTTTTGAGGGGTTTTAAATGGTTTTTTTCTTAGAGTTCGTAAAATAATTTTTTTCATAGTTTTTAAAATTCGTTAAAACGTTTTCGTAGGAGGTTACAAATTTGCTACAGTAAAGTTCACCTCAATTTTAAGGTGAAATTAATAAGGACAAAATTGATAATTGCTCAGTACCCTGAACCCATGGAAAAATTGGTGTAATAATACATATATAAATGAAAATTGCAAAAATATGACGCATCGGAGGGGAATTTCGATTTTGGGGCTGTTTCCGCCATCGGGGATGGCTTCCGCCACCGCGTATGACGGAAACGGCACTTCCGCCACCTGGCGTGCACTGGGAGGCGGCGGGGCATAGGACCAGAGCCGAGGAACGGTGGAAAGACGCTCTCACGGAAGAAAGAAACAAGCGTGCGAGAGAAGAGTTTCAAACACATCGCGAGGCTGGCCGACAGCGGCAGTTCAATGAGCGCGAGGCAAACCATGCCAGAAAGCGTGAGAGGGCTGCTAGAGCCAGGGAAGCAGAACCTAGCGCGTTTGCGAAGGAAAAATACCATGATTATCGTGTATGACAACTATGTTTTTAAATCTTCTAAGGCATGTAGGTTTAGTTATGATGCACTATTATGGTAGATTGTTTTATGTATCACGCGTGCCATTGCTTGTATCATGTAATAGTAACTTGTCGGGGATAGAATTACGGCCTATTGCCATGGCCCACTCCCTGACGGCCCAATCGAACAGCCTGCCAGGGTCCAGCTCCCTGGAAGGTTCTATCTGGCCCATATGCATCCTGCCGAACAGCTTCTTGGCTGGCACGGTGCGTAACGGCCTAGGATTCCTGTTTGAGTCCTACTCGAACAAGAGTTCTGCACGGCTACGTGAAGACCCGGACGTCTTCCCGCTCCCCCTCGCTTTTCCCTAGCTCCCCTCTCCCGCCGCCGCCGCTATGTCGACGTTCGCGCACCACCACCACCACGGCTCGCTGGTAAGCCTGCCTCTGGGTCTGAGCCTCTGAGGAAATCAGACGTGTTTGTGATGGTTGTTGCTATGGGGGAGATGCTCTGACTGGGTGGTTCTTGGAGTTGGAACTGACGGGAGGTTTGGTTGCTCTGCTCTGCTTTCTGCGTGCGGTTTCAGGTGGAGAGGGAGGGTAGGATGGCCGTCCTGAGGAGTAGCCAGAGGACGTACGAGGCGGCCGAGGAGATGGCCGCGGCGGCCTCCGGGCAGCCGGCTTGGGCGGCGGTGGAGAGGGGGGTCGCGCTGCCGGGTGAAGGGTTCTCCGTGGAGGAGCTGCTGGACCTGGAGGAGCTCTGCGAGGTGGACAAGGATGTCGGCGAGCTCTGCGAGGCGCCGGCGGCCGTCGTGGGGAAGTCCGGTGACTCCCATGGCTCCTCGGTGGTCTCCTACGAGCTCATGCCGCTGCCGCCGCCGGTGATTGACCTGCCGGTAAGAGCCTTTCTTTCGCCGGCGAGGCGGCTTCTTTTTTTATGTTCCGTTGTGCCTTGGTTGTTGAGTTTCTGGTGTGTTTTGTGTAGGCCCATGACGCGGAGGAGCTGGAGTGGGTTTCCCGTATCATGGACGACTCGCTCGCCGAGCTCCCGCCGGCGCCGCAACTAACACCGTGGCAGCCGAAGCACCGGCGGCCGCAGGAGGTCGCCTCGCCGGCGGCGGGGCCCATGCGAAGCCCGACCATATGCGCGCTGTCGACGGAGGCGCTGGTGCCGGTGAAGGCGAAGCGCAGCAAGCGGTCGCGCGCCTCCGTGTGGTCGCTCTCCGGCGCGCCCCTGTCCGACTCGGCGGCGTCGTCGTCGTCCACCGCCTCCTCCTGCTCCTCGTCGGGCTCCTTCTCGCCGCTTCTCCTGCTCGACACCCCCGCCTTGGCCGCCGCGGCGGCCGACCTGCTCGGCGGCGGCAAGAAGTCCAAGCACGGCGGCAAGCACAAGCCCAAGAAGCGCGGGCGGAAGCCCAAGCAGTACCCGCGGCCGTACCTCGCCCGCGCCGGCGGCGCGCTCCCTCCGGCGACCGCCGGCGACCGCCGGTGCAGCCACTGCGGCGTGCAGAAGACGCCCCAGTGGCGCGCCGGCCCGGAGGGCGCCAAGACGCTCTGCAACGCCTGCGGCGTCCGCTACAAGTCCGGCCGCCTCCTCCCGGAGTACCGCCCGGCCTGCAGCCCCACGTTCGTCAGCGCGCTCCACTCCAACTCCCACCGCAAGGTGCTCGAGATGCGCCGCAAGAAGGAATCCGTCTCCGTCTCCGTCATCATACCCGCCGCGCCGGCCGTCGCCTCCTTCTAGAATCTAGCCGCCCGCCTCGGTGGCTGTACATCTTTCTCCGGTCGTATCATTAGGCGCCGCCTGCTGTACCGTACCTGAATTTTTTCCCCCTCGCTCCTCTATTTAGTTCCCCTGTACTACTAGAATTTAGAGACTTTAGAAGTTAAGTTGGATTAGTTGTAGGGATTAAGCTTTCAATGTTTGGGCTTTATTAGTTGCTATCTAGGGTGGTGCTGCCATAGTAGTAGCTCCAGTAGTAAAGAACCTGAGCTCTTCACAAGAAAGGCTTTCGAGGTAGTTCCCCCATCCATGAGGCTGAATCGACGATCACGCAGTATTGCCAATGCCGTCTTGCTCTTGCCGTGCCTTTGGTTTGAAACAAGAACCTCTAGCTGCCTTGGTCTAACCGACCTGCACAAGCGTCTGGCAGTAGCATCACCACTTTTGCCTCGCCTGCATCATCACATCGCCTTGGTGGTGCCGAATCCACCTGTTGCGTTCATTGCATTGCACATTTGCACTTGCACCTCGTCGAGGGCATGGCTGCCGGTGCCTTTATACATGCTCGTACGTACAGCAGCTGATAAATGGCACACATGGCGTCATGGCGTACAAACAGTGGCCGGTAAAAAGTGGTAAAAGTTGGTAACCACTAACCAGTAATCCTCCCCGTTCCCACACGGCATCCAAGTTTACCGCCCCATTAACGGCAGGGGGTGGTGGATGCTGGACAGAGCGCGGTTGGATTTCGGCCTGGAAAAGGCAGGGAATCCTCGTAGACTGCCGCTCTCCGCGCGCGAGTTTACTTCGAACGAACGAGCGATTCTTTGTTTTTTTTTTTTTTTTTTACTGGCGGGTGTTGCTGCGCCATTGGGCTCCTCTGGCCCGCGGTGCCTCGGGCGTCGCGCGCCCCGCATTTTAATACGCTATTCGTCGGGGATATGCATGATGCATACATATGCTTTTGGGGGTGGGGGTGGGCAGCGACCAACGGCAGGCAGCGGCTGATGCTCTGCTTCCCGTGATGCGCTGTTGCGCGCGCCGGCCAGCTCCGACGGCGTTGTGCCCTTTGAAAATTTGCTCGCTGCCTGCTTGCGTCGGGATCTTTGGTTTTGCGCACTTTCTGCTCCGCTGTTTCGTGCGGTCGAGCTGCGTGCGTCGCGGAAACTAGCGGTGGTTAATGGGTTCCGTTCTCCGGTCCTTGGCGAGAAATTCCCGTATTTAAGGAACGCATACATACAAGGAAATTGTCTTCATGCGGAGATGAAAACAAGACGGGGGGTATAATTTTGCTCCGCGGGGATCGGGCAGAGACCCGAAATAAGGTATTTCTCCGGCTTAACTCACGTACTGCAGCCCCGGCCTTAACATGTTTCAACACCGACCCGGCCCACCAAGCAACTCAGGTCCTGTTTGGAAGTGGAGTTTTTTAAAATCATGATTTGTGTTTTGCTATGATCATGAAAACCATGGTTTTCCGCGTCGCCGCACCCCTGTTAGGGAGCCGGTGGGCGCGCGTGCCCCTGCACGATCACCGCCGTCAGGCGGGTCGTCCTCCACTAGCCGCTCCCCGCATCCTCAGCGTCGTCCTCGCGCCAACAACCTCCGTCGCCGCTCCTCGCGCCCGCGCACCCGTTCCCCACGGACGCGGTCTTCCCCGAGCTTCTCCGGCGTCCATCCAGGAACCGGCGGCGCTCCGCGAGCCGTTGGCTCGCCTGCCACCGGCGCGGACGCATTCTCAGGGGGCTGTTCCCAGCTCCCGTGTCCCCCTTCTCCACGGAGGCTCTCCGGCAGTGCTCCAGGAGCCGGCGGCGCTCCGGGAACCGGCGGCGCTCCAAGAGCCCTTGGCTCGCCTTCCAACGCCTCGCCGGCTTCGGCGGCTGTGCCGCCACCGCCCGTGAGCTGCCTGCAGCCACTGTCCTTGCCGTTGGCGCATGGTTTTGAAAATCATTGTTTGCTAGCACAAGTAAGAAAACTTTGGTGTGGAGTGGAGTTTACAAAACTCCAAAAAAACCATGGTATTGTCAAAACCATAGTTTTCAAAACAGAGTTTTTGGGGTTACTTCCAAACACCACATGGTCTCAAAAACCATGGTTTTGCATAGAAACTACAAAATAACTCCACTCCCAAACAGGGCCTCACCCTTCCTACTTGTCTCCTAAACCCACTCGTCTCAACCAACTATCTGTCTTTAATGGTGCGTTTGAATGGTTGTACAAAGTTGTATATAATAAAACAAAATAGGATAGATAATACTGGATGGAACAAAAGTTGTACGGGATCGTTCAACCAAAATGGCCGAACCACACAATACATCATAAATAGGGAATATTCTTTAAATCTAAACCATGTTGTACCATCTCATACAATCTCATACTATCAACCAAACACATGGATGACGAACCGTATTATCCTATACCGCTAACCAAACATCTGAACCATACACCATACCATCCTGAACCAACTTATTCAACCAACCAAACACAATCTAAGACACCTAGTTCGGCCGCTCCACAATGGCCGCCTTAAAATCTTGGTCGCTCCTAGGCACCGTCTCCAAATCCCATGCTCACCGGTGTCCTCCCAGGCCCAGTCTGCACAATTGCACCCCATGAGGCCATGTTGACGAGATCCTCTGCAGTATTGTCCTCTGACTTTGGGCCACTGACTGCAGAGGATTTGCTTCTGAAGCCATGAGCCATCAGCTCACTCACCGGCGGCAGTTTCATTGGATCTGGAAGGGGCAAGGGCCGATGGCTGTTGCAATGGTGGTGGCGAGGATTGGAGGGCTGGTGACGCAACAATGAAGAAGAAGCCTGAACTAATTAGCGCTCCACCATCTCTCCATGTGGAATGGTGGCAAAGCATGGGTATTAATGATGAGACGAGCTTCTAGCGGTGGGGATGAGACCTCGTTGGGTCCATGTCACCGGGAGAAGTCGTCGCCAATAGCTGTGATGGGGACGAGGAACGGGGAGATGATGTCATGGGGACGGGATAGGGGGCACTTCATGCTAGGGAACGCCCCTATTGTCACCCCTAATCGTGGCTATGGATATGGACCAAACACTCTGGGCTCGATAAGCTACTCGAGATTGAATCGAGATTGAAAGCTAAACAAGCTGATCTTAATTCTATTCGAGCTGATCTTGAGTTTTATTCTATTCAAAGCGAGATCGATCTCGATCTCAAACTTGATTTTATTCAAGCCGAGCTCGAGCTCGATATCAAACCCTCATCAAGCCTGATCGAGCTCAAACAAACACCATTATATCAACTATCTAGTTCTCTAAACCAACTAGTCCAACCAATTCGAACCGAGCTCGAGCTCGACCTAACCAAGCTCATTTTGCCTTATACTCTCTTATGTATTAGTATTGATACTTTTATTCGAATTTAACCGAGTCGAGCTTGAGCCTAACCGAGCCTTTAGCAAGCTTGATCTTATCCTTTCAATAAGTTTGGTGTTGATTCGTGTCGAGCCTGAACCGAGCTCGAGTATTGTCGGCCTAAACTTTCTTAGGATCTGCTCGAATTCAGCTCTAGTTGCGACAGCGCTAGAGTGGCGGTGTTTGGCTGTAGGAAAATATACTTCATCTCTTCTCCTCCTGAATATAGTGTCATCTTTTACCCATGTGTGTATATCCGCTATTAAAAAGAGCTAGTCTTCCATCCAATAATCCAAAGATCCTACGACATTCTATTTTCCTTGAATTGTTTTCAATTATTTAATGTGTTTTATCATTAACAAATCACCTTCATCTATTGTTCGCCTTAAAAAATGTTGTATTTTACGAAGCTTCCGATCAACTTAACGTGTAGAAATCAAAGGGTGTGGACGTACAATGGTCCACCGCGGAAGCAAAGCTGATGGTGTCAAATCTAGTTGAGCACGGAAGCAGAGCCAATTGCGGAGGTACGATGCAATAGAATATTTGATGGAGAATGACAAAAATGCACATAGAAGTATTTAAATTCTGTGGATAGAGTAAAAACACAAATGATGAAGATGACTATCATATCATATGTGTGAAATTGGATATTTTGAATGCGAAACGGCAAGTATTTGTGTAAAAAAATAAACTCAAACTAGGGCATGTTAATGGTATAGACGATCGATACCTCTAATGCAATCTCATGTCAGTTATATACAATACTAAGAACAACATATATATAATGATATACATGGTTGCACATTTAAAGACAGCTTACTTACACGTAATTTTTTTATTTCTTTATGTAGAGTTAACTCTTGCACTGAAAATTGCTTAAAATCTATGCATATTCTCTCTTCTTTATATTATCACACATTCTAAAAAAAACAATATATATGGTTTTATAGACAGTTAAACCTAATCATGGTGTGAATTACAAAAGCAGTGGCATTTTCACTCCTGTTTTATGCTAAAGGAAAAAAAAACAATCCCTATTAAAATTTGCTTTGAATTTGTCAACAATACAAAAGTAGAAAATAATTTGAAATCTATACGACATGTTGCACATTTTACATATATCCCCACCGCGTCTGCCACGCCATGCAGTGAACACGCCCTCCCCCAGACGTCAGCTTGCTCCCTCACAGCGGACTTATTGTCGAATCTACTGTTAAATCGCCACGGGATACTGTTAAATCGTCATGGAATTGGATCGAAATTCTGCTCCGAAAAATTGAAATAAAGGGTGCAAGATGGAGCTGGAAAATGGAGGGATCTGGAAAAGCTTATGGGTGTGTTTGATTTGTAATCCTCGTTGGTCATATCAAATTTTGATTCGCCAAAGTGATTTGCTTGTTGTTTGGTTTCAAACCAACAAATGGCGTGCCAATGGGAAACTAGCCCTGCCAAATTTTTTAAACTGCATTCTACGTCAAAACAATGGCGCTCGAATAGCTCATCCTCGCCATCTCGCCTTCTCGCGAATTTTTTCACTGTTTGCTAAAAAAAATTGCGGCAAACCATAAAATGCTCATACATTACACCCAATTTGAAAAATGCCTCCAGATGCCCTCGGGAAAGAGCAGTATTTAGAACTAGGCGCCCTCGGTCAGAGCGGCAAGGATTAGGCGCCCTCGGCTAGGGCGGCAAGGGGCCAGACGCCCTTGGCTAGGGTGGCAGGGGGACATGCGCCCTAGCCGAAGGCGGCATGGGGCCAGGCGTCCTAGCCGAGGGCGGCAAGGTACCAGGCACTCTCGGCTAGGGCGGCTAGATTTTAATGTCATAATATGGGAAAAAATAATTTATATTATTTTTAAAAAACTTTCTTTTATGTATAATCTGATTTGAGAAGGAAAAATATGCGGCCTTTGACAGGACAAAACGAGTTAATGTGCGACAACTATTTATTTCGACTGCTGATAGGACATCACAATTGAATGTGTGGCAGGCTTTGCCAGTGACTGTTGACATGATAACACAAGCTAAAGTGAGGGTTAGCTTTTTTTTGCAACTGTTGACAACACAAAATAAGCTAATACGTGCCAGCCTATGCCGGTGATCGGAATACAAGTACGACTGCATTTTAAGGCATTTGATTTGAAAAATGCAATAGACAAATGCACACCATCGAGTACTGTATGAATGGCACTACAAGAAAAATGCTGATCTATGATGAAACAGATGTGTCACCGAAAATAGTACATTTGTCATTAATACATTTCTATGACGAAAAGAAGATTATGACATGGCTCCTAATCATCGTCGACGACACGATCTATTTTTGTAACAAATATTTTTTCATCACACATGCATGATGACGAATCTTCATATGGAGTAATGAAATTCAGAAAACTGAATACAGAAGTTCATACACTTTAAAAGAATGACCATAAGTTAACACACAAGTTAAAACACTTTCATAGATTGATCACAAGATCACATAGTTATAAGTTTACAACTGGACCACACAAGGCAAAACCATCCATTGGAACTACACCAACCAAACACAAGTAGACATAGTTTATACTACAAACCGTACACAACCAAAAGTAAAAATTTCACTTCTCTTGGATGCCCTTGAATAACCAGGAGGCATCTTGGGACATTGCTTCCTTGTCTTTGAAGCTAGGACATTCCTATATGGTCTACTTGGTGCCTGAAATAATAGGAGAATACATCGTTGTAAGTATATGTATTTACTTAACAAATGTATTCAATAGGATGGCAGAAAATCATAGAACGAAAGGCAAATTAAGAGCAAAGTATTTTATGCACCAAACATCCTAAGTCCCTAGCCAAGACAAAATAAGTACCTTTGAGGTTGATCTAGTTACACCTCCAGGCACCTTCTCTTCTAGGTAATTATTGTGAATTTCATCCTCATCGTCCTCTTCATGTTTGAGAAAATACCGTGATGACTATGAATCTTCACCATTGCTATGCTTGTTGCCCAACTTCTTGGCATTTAGAGATGAAGTTCCAAGTGACAGATTGTTAATATTAGCTGCTAACGACTTGATGCCAAGTTCTTCCATTTTTCTATTGTCCTCCCTGATAGACTCTCGCCACTCTCTTTCATATTCATTTAGTTTAGATTTTTACATGCATAAGCAAATTAAATGCAATTCTGTCAGCAATCATGAGATAGCAGCAATAATTTAATTTTTTAAGAAAGAATTTAATTTAATTTAATTATATGAACCACATGATAGCAACCAGGCTATGCACACTAAACTATAGAAGCCTAGGATATGCAACTAAGTCAAGCCTAGGGAATGTAATTTGTCAGCTTAGTTAAATCATATTACGTACTCATGCGCACAAATAATCCTTCTTCATTGTACATTTAAATTATTTGTTACCAACTCAAACACCCCCATATACATGATTATTATAATGAAGGGTACCTTCGGGTCCGCTGCGTGTGCACACCATTGGTGGCCTTGGGGAATCAGCGGTTAGCGTCTAGAACCCCAACTCTAAACAATCTCAACTCATGTGACCTACAATGGAAAAAAGCAGAACACTTAAATTCAAAATACGTGACCCAAGATGGTTGATAATGTGCAAACCATGTTACACTCATAGTGTGCCGAATAAAACTTGCAAGCTGGTATTGATTTTAGACATACAGAAGCATGCCAAACACTTAAGCAGGCCATGTTTTCACTCATGAATTCTAAATAAAAATTACAAGTTGATATTTATCTATCTATAACTGTGCAGATGCACACCAAGTGTTCCAGAGATATAATCAGGACAAAAACATCCATCGGTTGGTTCACTCGTATTTTTTTTGGAACTTGGAGCTGAATCAGTTCTCTACTGCAACAATATTTTCAAAACAAAGTTCTAAAAATGGAATGGTTGTTAACAATGGTAGGACCGCTAAATGATTATTCTAATTTCCATCGTATTAATTTTTCTTTGGCAATGGTATACAAAAGTATCTCGTGACCCTAGAAACAGTGAAGACCCATATACAACAAGAAGATTATTGCTTTAGAGATAGCAAAGCATGTCACCTTAGGACATTACTAAAAAAAGAATCATATAATATAATTTCTTATGATTCATGTAAAAGTCTAAATTGTATGAAAACAAATATACAAGACTCAACAAACAAATATATGTGTAGTTTGAGCTATAGTTTACCGGCTTCGGTTCATAGCAACACTAACGGTTAACGCACACATATTCAATTGAAGGAAAAATAGTTCAAATGTATACAAATCGAAAATATTTGATTTAACACAAACAGCTAGCTTGCCGTAATAACTTCGTATAGCATACATTATACGAAGTTATACGAATTGTTGGCAGTCGTTAAAGTCTAATTTCATATGCTGACATACGCCAACTATTCAGTTATTTGGAGGAAAATCAATGTTTATACATGCATTTTATTTAAAGTTATAAGGAAAAGGTCTACATCACACCCTGAACTATTGACCTCCGTCTACTTAACCCCCTGAACTATGAAACCGGGTATTCTACACCCTAAACTTTACAAAACCGGGTAAATCACCCCCTGGAATGGTTTTGCGGGAGGTTTTGCCCACGTGGCAGCTGACATGTCGTTTTCCTTTCTTTTAAATTATTATTTTTTTCGGCCCCACATGGCAGCCTCCTCACACCACACAACTCTCCTCTCTCCCTTCTCTCCCCTCTCTCTCTCTCTCTCACAGGCGGCGGAGGGCGACTGGCGGGCGGCGCGGCGTCCGGCTAGGCGGAGCGGCGGCGCCGGCCTTGTCCTGCCGGGGCGAGCAGCTCGGCGGCGCTGCCGGCCTTCGTCGGCCTAGGCGAGCGGCGCGGCGGTGGTGCCGACCTTCTCCCTAGTGAGCTTGAGTCGCGGTGGAGGGGCGCGTCGGCGGCGAGCTCGGGGGCACCTCCACCGCGACCTCCATCGCCTTCTCCGTCTCGTCGGCGTCCCCTTGCTGCGGCGGCGACGGATCGAAGCGGGCGACGGCCGGGGAGAGGCTCACCGGCCTCCCCAGATGGCGGCGGCGAGGAAGGAGGGAGGCGCGACGGCCTCCCCTTGCTGTGGCGGGATGCGGCGGCGGCGCCGGCAAGCCGCGAGAGGGAGGCGGCGGTGGCGGCGCCGGCACCAAGCGGCAGTGGACGTGGGAGATGGAGAGATCGGGGAGAGAGAAAGAGAAGAGAGAGAAAGATGTAAGAGAAGAGAGAGAATGAAGAGGGAGGATTAGAAAAATTAAATAAACCTGACATGTGGGCCCCGCTGCCATGCTGGTGCGCCACGTCATCAAAACAATCTCCGAGTCACATTCTGCTAGCTGCGGAGCGCAGAGGTCCATGTCCGGTGGACATGCTGCAATCAACTTTGGTGACGGCAAAGATGACGGCGTGGAAGAAGAGCCCTTCTCCAGCTGGGGTGGGTCAATCACAAAAAACTGTGATTGGGAGATGAAGTATAGTTTGCCTTGGGATGCAATGAATTTTGGGTCGGTTGCGGTTTGCCAGCTCGAGAGAGCCCACTGCTGATCCTCAGAGGAAGCAAAGGCTACGCGATGCAGATCCTGAGCACCAATAGCAAGCATGGCAGTGAGCACTCCGTCAGGGCTGACACTGATACAGGCAGCATGGACTCTTCTGATCATATGCAAGTAGTAGCGGTCTTTAAAGTAGGCAACCTCAAGGGGGTGGGAGTGGCCCTTGACCTGCCTCAGGAGGGTTGCAAGTGAGGGAAGGTCTAGGATGTCACCGGTGAAGGGGTGGAGGACGCGGACGAGCATGTCATGGTCCCGGTACGTGCAGGAGGAGAAGGCCGTCGATTGATTCCATGGCGAAGTGGTCCTTAAAGATGGGGAGGTAGAGACGGGCGAGGGAGCCGGTGCGGAGGTTGAAGAAGCGGACGTAACCGCGGAGCTTGGTGTGGCCTGGGTAGATGCGGTAGCCCTCGGGCAGCATGATCCAGTGGCGCGGGTGGAAGCGCGGGTCGGTGACGCCGCGGCCGCGCGGGCACGCGACGGTGGAGCGCCAGTGGTGACAGACGGCGCGGAGGTGGAGGTAGTCCACGACATCGCCGGCCAACACGCGCCCCGCCACGAGGCGGAGGATGTCCTCCTGCAGCGACGCCCAGGAGGAGGAGGAGGAGGATGACGATTTGGATTTGGATTTTTTCACCGCAGCCGCAGCCGCAGGTGCCCTGGGCGCGCCGCGCCTCCTCTTGCACGGAAGCAAGCCCAACATCCTGGATCCCAAATCAGATATCTTCTGAAAACTAACCTGACTGCCAACAGATAGACCTCAACTCAACCTATCCAAGGAAAATCTCGCTCAAGCCTTGCGGCGAACCAGGAAGAAATCTGGAATACCCAACCCGTGCCTTACCTGTGGCGTCGAACAGGCCAGCGAAAGCTATCCGATCTCATCGCCTTCCAGCTCATCAGGCGTCTTGTCAGTTCAGGGTTTAGGGCTCAGTTGCCTCTCGTCCAGCCGTGCTAACCCTAGCACCAGGTCGCCGCGGCCCTCGGCTTTCCTCTTGGCGGCGGGGGCGCCTCCGCCCAGATCTAGCAGATTGCCGCCGCGCCGCCTCGGCCTCGGCCTCGGCCTCTTCCGCCGCCGCCTCGGCCTCTTGTCAATAGTGAGTTCCTTCCTCTCCTCCTTTTCCAGTCCGACCGCCACCTCCTCTGTCAGGATTTTGAAGATCAGCAAGATTCTTGAGCATATGGCGTAGGTTGATTGAGAATTTTTTAGCCTTTGCAGATTGATTTGGGATTCTTATTTAGGATACCGAGATACATTTAAGGATGTATCGACGAATTTTGTGATTTTTAAATAATTAAAAAAAATCTGATACTTGTTGAGTACCTCTGAACCAAGTACACGCCAACTCGGCAAAAATAGATTGTACTAGTATGGGAGAAGGTATTAAGTAGGTGTTATGTTCATTTGTGGTTAACATGTCCACCCTTAACTTATAAAAGTATTATGTCTTCTTTTTGGGGAAAGTTTGCCATAGGACACTCTGACTATGTGATTGTGCTTAAAGGTAAAAAAAATCTGACTATATCTTGTTTTTTTTTTTTTTTGTCTGATTCACATAAAGCTTGTAGAATATACTTGAAACTCAAATTGTTTAGATTTCAGCTTATTTCCTGCAATGAATTCATAGAATTATGCATACTCAATCCTAATATATCTCCGATACATCTCATGTTTAGCAAGATAGGAGTGTAGAGATAATATAGAGGTTGGGTTGTTATAAGATTCCATGTATGCATGATGTATTCATATGGGATAAGAACTGATGTCAAACTATGTTTTTTTAAGGATATATCACATCATACTTTGAAGAGTTATATAAAGGCACGTGCTGCTTGGAGTCATGGCGCCGTCGGCATCCTCTCTCTTGGAGCTTAACTTGAAAGTGGACAAGAACGGGAACGTTTCTTATCAGTTGATCATTCCGTTGTCAGCGTCATCTGCATTGACGATCGATGAAGAGCACAAGAGGAAGAATCTGGACCGTTTTACTAAGTGGATGATGGCCGTTGGCCCGACGTCTATTCTCATTTTTATCACAGCATCTTTGCCTTACGTCATGTACCCCAACTGGGGCATCGACGGCTTTCCGTGGTTTCTGATTGTTGGCATGTTGTCAGGCGCATACATAGCAATAGTCCTGATGGCGATGGGGCACTTGACCTTATTCGTGCCGCATGCACCCTTCACCGCATGGGAAGATCTCTACGAAGTCGGTTTCAAGCGGGTTGGCTTTGTTCTCCCGGTGATCTCTGTCGCTGCTATGTTAACTTGCCAGCCGTGGATACTCGCCTTCATGGTTTGCCTTCTCGGCGTCCTGATTGTTGCCGTCATCGCCTTCTGGGCGTTTCATGTTTGGGCCTATGCGAAGTTGAAGAGGAGAGCACCTAGAGCATCCTCAGCAGTCACTCAATAAGAGATAATCTGCTACAGTATTTTACAGTCTCTGGTTCCTAGGTATTAAGAGGTTCTCTTAGGTAGGTGACTCCTTTCATGTAATCAAGTGTAACGAGACAAACGGTGCCGTTATTATATGTTTATTATTGTTATTATATGTCATATTATTCTATGTTTATTGTTTAATACTGGTGGTGGTCTAGCCTCCTTGCAAATTTTAGAGCATCTCCCATGGTAGAGATAGCAATTGGCTATAAGAATGTCCACATCATCACTATAGACAGCATGTCCAATGGATAGTTTGTAAAAGGATGGGTATAGAAGTGATTGATACTTGCATGAGATAGAATATAAATGATCAGTAACGAAGATGATATTTGTGGCTGATTTGTGGATGTTGGTCAACAACTCAAGTACGAGGTAGGCAGGCAAGCGGAAGCAGGGATATGAATGGAATAACGCATCAAAATTATGCACATGTCAAGATTAATCACATTGCTTAATCATAGGGAAGTAACAAAACTGCAATGAAGCAAAAAACGATAGATGCAGGCATTCCCTCGAACGGTAACTTCCAAATTCTTTTTTTTTGATCGAACGGGGCAGGTGCTCCGCCATTTCATTAAGAAAAAAGCAATAGTACAACACCAAGAGAGAACGGCAGCCACTAGCAAAGCCGAAAGGGATGCACGGCCGAAAAACGGACCGCCACCACCTAGGCAATGCAAGGGACCGCCCACCACCACCACAACGCCGAACACGACCCACGCACAGGATGCACGAAGAACGAAACAAAGGAAGACGCACCGCCGAAGGCAGGCCCAAGACAAACCTCAAGACCCCACCACCACAAGGGATGCACGGCCAGAGAGCGAGATGCCTAGAGCCAGCTGAGCCAACACCTTCCTCACGGGATGCACAAAGCATCGTCACCACCACAGACCACCGCCATGCGGGATGCTCGATGAACCGTCACCACCACAAGGGAAGCACGACCGAGAGGCCTAAGACAACACGCAAACTAGACGCTACCACCTCACGGGATGCAAGCCTGAAAGAAAGACACAGGCCCACCTACAACAACATGAACTTGAAGCTCAGCCGCCAGCCACCACCACCGCACGGGACGCAAAGAGAGGAAAAGAAAGGAAAACTTGTCGGCGCCGCTACCAGAAACATGAGATGCTTAGGCCTCGAAGACGCCACCGCGGCATGGGATGCACGACCAGCGCCACCGCCACGCCTGGAGCTGCGCAGAAACGCTGAAGGCACGGCAAGGACCAATGCCATCGCCACGCAGGATGCTTGGCAAGGAGCCGCCACCGCCGCGCGGTAAGATGACGCTTTCAGTCCTAATGGCAATTGGGAGGGGACAGCATGGTGATGCCTCTAGGAAGGGAAACGACGCCAGATGGCGACGCCATCACCAGCCCAAAAGAATGGGCGGGCTTTCGCCCAAGAACCCCCACCCAGAACCGCACTGCAGCAAAATTGTCGCCGTAGATCCAGATCCAAGCCGCCGCCACAGAGATGAGAGACATCTCCCGCCACCGCAGTCGGAGCCGGAGACGACCGCCAGGAAGCACTCCCGCCGTGGAGCACCTCAATAGGGAACCCCCACGCTGCCACACCTAGGGGCAACGGCGGCACGCCAAGGAGGAGGAGGCAACGAGGAGGAGAGCGTGCAAGGAGCCGCCAGCCGCCGTCGCCGCCGCCGCCCACATGGACGGGCAGCACGTCACCGCCGCTGCGAAGACGCCGTGGAGAGAGGCCGAGTGGGCAAAGCCGCCGGCCGACGCCGAGGAGCGCCGCCCAGCCGCCGAGCCGAGGTGCGCCACCTCGGGGCCCGCCTTGCTGCTCCACGCCGGTGGAGGGGCGCCAGCGGGAGCGCCAAAGGCCCACCGGCGGCGGCGCGGCCAGCCGGAGGCCGCCGACGCCGCCGTCGGAGGGCGGCAGGGGCGGAGAGGAGGCTCGGGGCAGGGAGGACGAGGAAGACCTGGGGGTTGGGAGGAGAGAGGAGCGTGGGGGAGAAGGCCCGGCGGCGGCTAGCGGCAGCGGCGGCTAGGGAAACCCTAGTCGCCGCCCAAGTCGCCCGCGCACGCGCCCCTAAGGCTCCTGGTTTAACTATTAACTTCCAAATTCCATCCAACAGTTCATAGGCATGTGCGCCCTGTGCATCTCACCTGCACAATTTAGATGTTGAATGGATGGTGAAAGTTTAAAATGTTGAGATATGGTGAAAACACAATTTAGATGTTGAATTGATGGTGAAAGTTTAAAATAAGATAAGTTGAGATAAGGTGAAAAGAATGGGTCTTAATAAAGATGAACAGTTTGTGAAAGGATGCAAATGGTTACATTATGTCTTATGCTACCCTCTTTCCTTCTTTATTTTACCTAGCAGGTAGGTGACAAGAGAAAAATATGAGGAGAGATAAGGTAATGATTAAATAGTGGCGAGACAGAGGAATTTTAGAGGTTGCATTAGACACGTCCTAACCAAAAATACCCTGGATATGATCAATACGATCCATAAATGTGCCAAAACCATCGGCTCCGAGATGATACGTTGGTTTGTAGTAAGCGTGATGCATAGACCTGCAAGAACAGAACAATCGTCAGTAAATGAATACCTGCAGAATGTAGTATCGGTAACAAAAACTGTATAAAACTCTTACAAAAGTAAACGTGTCCCCTGATGAGAGAGATGAAGCACAAGTACAAGAAGATTCCAATGAAGCGAGCGAGGCTATATGTTAGAACAGATTGTGTAGGACATACAAATTATTTATTGCAAAAAAAAATGTGGCTTACCTCGCTCTATGCTTGTGCTGGTCATAAAAATTCAATACATAGAAGGAAGTCCAAACTCCAAACATGGAGTAATGGGATCATACTACAAAAGGCTGCCAAAAAAAGCTAAGAAAATACCAGATGTTCTCATTAAAGAGTCAATTATTTGTAGGTTAAAATAGTCAGCAATTATGTTCCCGCCCACTGAGTAAGCAGGCACAAGGCCACCCTCTCTTTCCCACAAACAAGTAGTATGATACTATGATGTAGGAGACACAGAATGTGTTACGGTTAGAGAAAAGGTTAGATCAAAAGTCATTTCTTAAATTGTGTTCCATTGGTTGGTTGGTTAATGGAAACTTGCAATAACGTATTCCCTTTAGTGGTACTATGATTGTCAAACTCTCATTTTAGGATGAACCCTCCAATCCCCTTGGGCATATAACATAAATAAGGATTGCCAGAATGATACCAATACTATTTAAGTCATACTCCTACATTGGAACCATTCCGATGAAGCCAAGAAAGCATGCGCTAGAAGAATCCACTGCAGAGCAAGCGGTTGATGAAGCGAGGTGAAAGGCGTTAGCGGAACTTACCCGATCGAAGAAATGGATCTAGTTCGTCGAGCTCATTATATGTTTATGAGTGAAGTGCATGGCCGGTCCTTAAACTATTGCGGGTGTGTCATTTAGGTCCACGAACTTTCAAAATGCAGAAGCACATCCCTAAACTTTTTAAAGTGTGTCGTTTGGGTCATCGCCAATGAGGCGCTAGGCGCTAGGCAGGCAGATAGGGTCATTTAGCGCCTAGGCGAGGCGCTAGGCGCCGCCTAGGCGGTCAAACTGATATATGATATATCTAAGATGTTAGAGTATAAGAATATCATTTCAAAGAAAATCTTTAATATAATCATCTCACAACTATTAATCACCACTTAAAAACTACCAAATCATCATCTAAATAACTCATAGGGTCATTTCAAACCTCCTATTCGTTGTATAGGACCACCAACATTGGTTGACCGCCTAGATCACTGCCTAGGCCCTAGGCGGGGCGGAAGGCCACCGCCTAGCGCCTAGGCGCCGCCTAGGGAAACACTGGTCATCGCCCTCTGCCTCCCGCGAGTGATGGCTGATGGTGCAAAGTGGTCTCTGAAGCAGAACTGTATGCCTCTGCCTCCTTGGAGATCCTTGCCTTATCTCCAAGCAAGTAGCAATCCATGTATGAGAGGGAAGACTTCAATAACGACCAAGATTTCCATGCTACATCCTCAGATAACGCAATATGCATTGAGCATCTGAAGAGGCTGAAATGCAGTCCGAACTTGATACCGGTAGATTGCTCATGATGCCGACCTCTGGTTGCGGACGGGGCCCGCAGGTGCCACGGAAGGGCGAGGGAGCCACAGCCACAACACTACAACAACGACATGGATTTATCCATCCTCATCACCGACTTCCTTGAGAATGGTGCCAGCGGAGGCGAGGAGTCGCACGGCAGCAGCGACAGCAACTCCGGCCTCTCCGACCTCGCCCACCTCACCGACAACATCGCTGTATGCCCATGCCCATTCCCTTCCCTTCCCCCCTCAACTCAACTCATCTGGAGCTGCTCATGTCATGTCTCTTCATGTCATCTGAATTTATTCCATAACCAAAGCGAGCGAAACAAAATCCTTACTAAAATTGTTGATCTGCATCTGTAATTTATCTATTGTTTTGCATGTTCTGAGTAAACAACAGAATTGTCACAATTAGTAGAATATGTTAAGCATAGACTTCATTTAGCTTAGATCGTGACACTGTTGTAGCCGATTGTAGGATGTAGCACTTGGTACACAGCACCAATGTCAAAAATTTAATCCCAACTACTTTGATGTATAGGAATCGATTTTACCTCTATCTTTAGGGCTTTATGTCCTTGACAATTTGTGCACTAGAATCCATCTCCACCGAAAGAAACATCAATGTGCAGTTGTGCGCCATTTTGCCCTTTCTGTATTATTGTCTTAGCACCTAGAATTTTTTTGCGACATGTGTCCTTATCAAGTCAAGTTTGGCCATCTCTTTTGCTTTGCATGTATACACTTTATACATTTGTGGTGTTGTCATTACTTTTACCAAAAACTAGTGATTGGATGACTTATTGTTTTATACCACATCGATTTGTATGGTATGTATGTTGGAACTTATGTTCCATGAATTTCCATTGTAGATGTACAAGAAAGGTGGAGATGAGAAAGAAAATGAGCTGCACTCTACAGTCCACTCGCTGTTGTTCTCAATTCATGAGTCCGTGCTTCAGGCGTTCAGAAAAGGTCAATGTGGTAGCAGTTGCATTCGTCGTTTACTGGCGTTTAGAAGAGGTCAATGTGGTAGCAGTTGCATTCGTCGTTTATTTGTGAAGCTCTTTAGATACTCAGGTTACGATGCAGCAGTTTTCATATCCAAATGGCAGGGCTTTGATAAGATACCGGGAGGTATTCTCCTATGCTCATTACCAGAAAGAAGTCCTTTCATTTGCTCTAAAAGTTGAGTTGTGCGACTTAGCTTTTCTCCTCTCTTTTTTGGAATCAGGCGATCACGAGTACATTGATGTCATAATGAACAGTGATGCCATGGTTCCAGAGCACCTCATCATTGATATCGACTTTAGGAGTCATTTTGAAATAGCTAGGGTAGTCGATTCTTATGACGCTCTGTTGAATTCGCTTCTGGTGGTCTATGTTGGTACCCTTGCCAGACTGAAGCAGTTCCTGCATGTAATGGCTGATGCTGCAAAGTGGTCTCTGAAGCAGAACTGTATGCCTCTGCCTCCTTGGAGATCCTTGCCTTATCTCCAAGCAAAGTAGCATTCCATGTATGAGAGGGAAGACTTCAATAACAACCAAGATTCTATCACAGCCTGACAATGTGCTACATACAGTGGTTTGCAGATAAGTCCATAGTGTTTGATGAATCTTCTATAGTAGCCTGTTAATCCCAAGAAACCTTTAAGCTGAGTACTATTTTGTGGAATAGGCCAAGAAAGGATATCCTTGATTTTTGCTTGGTCTGTAGAAACTCCTTCTGACTTGATGATGTGTCCTAGGTACTGCACTTGAGAGCAGGCAAAGGTGCATTTTTATTTCTTTGCAAAGAGTTTGTGTTCCCTGAGTTTCTCAACTCTCAAGTACTAGCTGGAGATGAATGATGTGCTCCTCTTTAGTCTTGCTATAGATGAGGATGTCATAAAAAAAACTAGGACAAATTTTCTGAGGAAAGGTGCTAAAATCTGCCTGGAAGGTTGCTGGCCTGCTGGGGCGTTAGTGAGGCCAAAAGGCATAACCATGTACTCAAAATGACCAATATGTGTGGTGAAAACAGTTTTAAAAATGTCATTGGCAGACATTCTAACTTGATGATAGCCAGACCTTAGGTCTATTTTGGAGAATATAGTTGAGTCATGTAATTCATCCAGGAGGTCTTCAATGACTGGTATAGGTTTTTTTTTTACTGTGTTTTTGTTCAATTCTTTGTAGTCAATGCATAGTTTCCAGGTGCCATCTTTCTTTCTTACTAGAATAGCAAGAGATGAGTATGGGCTCATGCCTGGTCAAATGACTTGGGTTTTGAGCAGTTCATTTATCTGGCCTTCCATGATGTCTTTTTGTTTGTGGGCAATTCTGTATGCTCTCTTGTTGATCACTTTGTGTTCATCAATTAAAGGTATTCTGTGGTCACAATAACTGTTGGGGGGGAGGGGGGAGTTCTGTTGGTTCTGCAAAAAGATCTGCAACCTGCAATGTCAGCACTAACATTGGTTTCTGTTTGGTCCTGCTGTTCTGCCTGGCAAGCATAGATGATGGCACCAATGGCTCCTTTATCTAATATTTTCTGAGCTTGGTGCATTGATATTAGTATGTTTTTACTTGAAAAGCCTCATTGAAAGTGCTATTTTGTCACTCTTGTTGCTAAGGATTAGCTGTCTTGTTTTGAAGTCTAGCTGAATGGAACTATACTTTGAAATCCAATCTGCTCCTAGTATGATGTCATATCCCATTAGTTGCAGAATGTGGAATTGGTCTTGGAACTTGTGGCCTTGAATATAGTAGTTTGTGCCTGTTGTCTTTGATTGAGTTTGTACTGATTCTCCATTGGCTACTATGACTTTGACTGGGGCAGTTGGGAGAATTTTTAGCAGCAAATTTACTATCAATGAATGGGCTTCCAGTAGGTAAAAATGCAGTAGCTGGATGTTTGCCCCGTAGTACTGTTAGAGTGAAAGTGCCTCTTGTAGGGATTGTACCCTGGATAGCAAAAGAAGATATTATAGCTGTGGTTTTGTTAGGTTCGGGTTTGGTCTGACTTATGCAGGGAGGAGGAGTACTGGACCTGGTTCGGCCTCCCAACACCCTCGCTAGGCCGAACCATCTTCAGGTGTAGCAGAAGTGAATTAGTTTATCCTCTGCTTGGTCTTAGTTCAGTTTGTTGGCTTGAGCCTTATCTTAGTCGGTTGTTAGCTGTCAATTAGTTGAGGGTTGTTGAGTCAGTTAGGGTCAGTTGTAAGCCGCATCCCTATAAAGGATTAAGCCGGCCAGTTAGTCAATTAAGCAATAAAGATTAATTATCTTGTTGCCCATAGCGTTGGCAGCCTGCTGCTGCCATCGCCCTCTTTCTCTCTCTCTCTCGCACGTTCCCTTCCAGCTCCAGCAGACCGCAAGCATCTCCTTGGTGCTGCCGATCTGCACCCTAATCCCAGTTCATAACAGGTTTCTTCTGATTTGCTTGCAAGCTGTTCACTCTCTTGGAGTGCAATTTCCATTTGCTGCTTAAAAATTTGTTCTTCTTCCTGGTTGTCCATGATGACTTCCATTGACTTGAGTTGTTTGTTCATTTTGCATTGCAACTTGTGGCCTGGGTACCAGGGCTATTGGCACTTGTAACATTTGTTCCTTCATTTGTTGCTTTTTGTGACGATCCTGGCCACTAGTTATGAGGATTGGAGGTAAATTGTTACTTGGTACAAGCATTACTAGAGGAATCCATAGAGATACATGGGGAATTAGGGATAGAACAGCAGGGAACAGAGGAAGCTAGAGGAAGAAGAAGAACAGTAGAAGAACAGGGAAAGGAGAGGTAGACGATGGTGCTGTGATTAATTGATCGATGCCTCTTTCCGTTCTTCTGATTCCTTCTTGTAGTTGATTCTTGGGCTGGACCTAAGTGGGCTGAGCAGCATAAAGCCCATGTATGTGACAAACTCCCCCTGACAAAATTCGGCTTGCCCTCAAGCCGATGCCAACCACCTGGATCCCACTGCACATCCAATTCTATTGCATGCCATTTAATAGCTATAGCACACTTGAGGTGCTGCCAGAACTTGAAATGATCCCATGTAATCGCACTTGTCACCATGCTTAACGTAATTCCAACTGCTTCTACATTTGAAAACTGCGATGTGTTTGCACTGCAGTATATCCTTTGAGAAAACCACTTCTTGTTAGATAAATCCTTCACAGGTCTCTCCTTCAATGGTGTTGCATACCTGCTCACCTTATGATCTTCGTACTTATTGGTTGAGATGGACTGAGAGAGAAATATTACCCGGAGCATCTACAATGTTGAGTGTCTTCTGTTGACCACATGAGCAATACGAACACAGTGATGATAACATCAATGTAAAATATTTCCAAATTGAATGGCAAAATGGACACAAAAGTCATTTCTATTTGTGCAAACTGCTAAACAGCCAACAAAGCAATCAGTGAAAGCTCCTTATTCGGCAAGGTCTTTCCTATTTCATTCACACCTGATCACTGCTTCCGAATAATGAAGGTTTGTTGTATCACACATTTCAAAAGTAACTCATAGCACATGATGAAGTGGAGATCTGATGATGCCTTGAAAGAATTTGCCATTCCTTGGCCTTCAGCCCTAATATAACCTCTTGGTTCTTCCCTTTGTTCCTGAAGATTAGGATTTTCTTGTAGAAAAACAAAGAGCTACCCATTAAGCCTAGCATTGGCTGCCCTGAAAATGCTGCAGTACAGGAAAAGGAAAAATGGCGCCTTCAGCATCACCTACTATGATATTACTGCCACCAAATTCCTCAATGCTGATTGCAAATTGATTCTCAATGGCCAATTTCTGTGCTTGACGAGCATGCAAGAGCACATATTTCATATCAAATCCCCTGGGCTCGCCAATAGTTTCAGCAACCCAAAGTTCTTCTTGGCAACGGCAGTGAATGTGTGGAGAGTATCCCAACTGTGACCAATCTGAATTGTGGCACACCACATATTTCCAATCTAGTAATAAGGGGCATTTTTTCTATTATGAGTGCATGCATAAATAATCCTAGCTAATCCAATCCAATGGTTACGCATTTTCTCGGCCTTGACTAAAGTATGAATTGTTTGTGGAACTGCTTGAGCACTGCTCCCTGATTTTGAGGTGGAGGCCATGGGGGGCACCCGTTGCACTCTAATTTGATGGTGGTTGAATGGAAAGAGAGGAGCTTCCAATGTGATGGCAGCAAAATCATTGAGCATTGTGATGTTGATTGTATTTAGTTTGCACACCGAGGGAATCAGCACCTCATGCACCGGAGCATGAAGCAACTCCAAGGTCATTGGACTCCTATGGGCAATGGCCCTTCTTAACGTCCCTGCTGACCTATGCCATGTCTTCCTTCCCAACACAAAATTCTTATGAATTCTACAGGTGTTCACTAGAGTCTTCCATACAGTGGCATAACCCTGTTCTTGTGGTTCCATAAGTCCTTTTTTGAAACCAATTGGACAAGACTCAAGAGATGATCCATGTACATAGCAAAACCTTGTAATTCTCTCTTTGTTCATGGTCAGTTGCCCCCAACAATTTAATATCTGCAAATCTTTGAATTTGATGTGCATCCACTTGCGGAAGCATTTGAATGAAATAGCATGATTTATAACCAATGGCAGCCACATTTGTATGAACCACACACTTGTCCTCTTGTAATCAACAGGGTGGAAAACTTAAGAATAAGGTTGTGTTCATGGCTGCACTCTCCCACTTCCATCAAAATGCCATGTTTGCCCAGAGCCTGTGGATGACTCCTAGAAATGTAAAGCCCGCAACCTCTGTTTAAAGGTGGTGGTCATGGTTGCGTTTCCCTCCCAAACAATACATGAGTAGCTCTTGACAGCGCTACAATATGGGTGGTTCCAGTTTCACCACAATCAATGTGGGACACCCTCTGGACAACACTATAATGTGTCTTTTGACTTTGAAATTTCCAGGTGCCGATGAAGTCTTCCTCCAAGTCAGAGCATATGGTTGAACACTTGACATGTGTCACCATGTCACACTTGATGGAGCCAAATGACTTACTTGAGGAGATCAGCGAGGACTGTTCTAGTACTTGGAGAGCCTTGCATCCATCCAATTTGAGTGCCGACATATCATGTGTATCACTAATGCTGAAATTGTGGTATGGCATTACCTCGAACATCTGGCATGCACTGCTTTGGTTGGTCACTGCAGTGTCCACAACTGTGGTTGTTGATAGCGCAGACATGCAACTTGAAGTAGAGGGTATCTCAATGAGCTTTGATCCATTGGGGCAAGGCAGCACATGCTCGATGTTGATTGGCATTTCCTCGAACAGCCGGTGGGTGCCAACTAGTTTGGCCACCAAGGTGTCAGATATGACCTTTGTGGTTGGCGCAGACATGGAGAAGAATGTTGAGGATGCTAGGATGAGCGTCGACGCTGCCTCAAAGCTTTGGTGGTCGCTACCATCGCCTGAGCCTTGTGTCGAACACATGGTAGGTGCTGTGATTTCTTCCCACTAGGGACTGTCAAGGGCTTCGATCTCCGCGTCAAGGGCTTTGATCTTGGCGAGAAGCCGCTGCACCATCGTGGTGAGCGTCTCGGTGGCCTCCATGGCAGAGGTCTCCCCCTGAACACAAACGGACAGCGGGGTGACAGCCTCTGATACCATATGTGACTATCCTGGCCACTAGTTATGAGGATTGGAGGCAAATTTTTACTCGGTACAAGCATCACTAGAGGAATCCAGAGAGATACATGGGGAATTAGGGATAGAACAGCAGGAGCAGAGGAAGCTAGAGGAAGAAGAACAGGGATAGGAGAGGTAGACGATGGTGCTGTGATTAATTGATTGATGCCTCTTTCCATTTTTCTGATTCCTTCTTGTAGTTGCTTCTTGAGCTGGACCTAAGTGGGCTGAGCAGCATAAAGCCCATGTATGTGACACTTTTGGTGTGGAATCAAGTCTTTTCTGGTTATTGCTTGTAGCTCCTTTGAGTGGTAATTTGTTTATGGTGACCTGTTTGGACCCAGTGAATTTAAGGCCTTTGTTTGCTGCAAAAGGAGTCCTCTTGAAAGGGTTGGAGTTTTCAAGGTTTCTTGCCATCCGGTATGCAGTATTGAGATCAGGTGGTTTTTGTATTTGGATGTGATCCTTGTTATACTCTTGGAGACCTGCTATGAAGCTTTTAAGGAAATAATCTTCAGAGAGGCCAGTGTAGGTCTTTTTGACTGATCCCATCAATTTTTCAAATGAGTCAATGTAGTCTGAAACTGACCCTGATTGTTTGATGGCATGGAAAGAGGCAATGATGTCACACTCTGATTGGCCCTCAAATCTTTTTGTTAAGAGATTGCAGAAAGCCAGAAATGGTCCCATGAAGTGTTTTGTGTGTCAATGCTACTACTATTTAGCCAGGCATCTGATCTGCCTTTGAGATATAATGTAGCAATTTCTACTCTCTGCCATGGCTGAATTTGAGATGTTGCAAAGAATTTTTCTGCTTTCTTTATCCAAGAATCCACCTCTTCTCCATCAAACTCTGAAAATTGCAGTTTGGGGCCTTTAGCAAAGGTTCTTTGGTAAATGTTGTCCTCCTGTATATACCTGTTGTATGTTCTCAATCTAGGTATGCAACGGGTGTTGTCTTCTTTAGGAATTGCTGGTTGGTTTAAAACTGTGCAATGTGGTTCAGACCAACAAGTTGTGACTTGGGTGGTTGGTATGGGACAGTTTACACTTGGGAACTTGGTCATTGGTGGATGGAAATTTGCTGGGGTGGGAAGTATGGGTGGGTTTTGTGTACTGAGTAGTGGGGTGGGATTTCTGTTGGTTGAGGTGTGAGCTTCTAAAGGGTTGAGGCCATGGGTGGCTGTGTGAGAGACATTGGGGTTTAGGGAGATCTCAGGGCTGGATCTGGGTGGGGTTGCTGCTAGGCTGAAAGGAATGGGTGAGTTTTGAGTACTCACCATGTTTTTAGAGATCATATCTGGTGTTCCTCTCCCACTCAAGAAAATAGCATGCATGGTGTTCACCAGTTGCTCTATGTGCTTGCCTTTCTGGAGAATTAAAAGGCTTTGCTTTTCATGCCCTTTCTGGACCTCTTCGATGTTCATCTTGAGTTCTTCAAGTTCACCGGTGGTGGCATAGGTGATCTCACTTTCTTCCTGGGTTGTTTCCTTTCCCATCCCTATCATGGTTGTTGCATAAATGCAAGGTTTCTAGGCTTAGGAATTTTACCGATATGACAAGCCACTCAACCCTTGCCTGATTGACCTCGAATTTGTTGGGGGGTTCAAGTACTCTGGAATTTTACTTCAAAGCAGTGAACTTTCTAACCCGAGTGGCTCTCCTCTCCCCACCATTTTACTTCAAAGCACCCCTCACATTGTAATGGACAAAAAATTGAACTTTGTAACCCTGAAATTTGTCCGGATCTTGCAAGAAGTTTTGGCTTAGGGATTTTACTAGAGGAACTTGTTCACCAACCCTCACCAGCACCCCTTGCAACAAATCTAGCCAAGAATCAAAGGCTTTGATACCACTTTGTCACAGCCTGACAAATTCTTCAGAAGAAATAAGTAGCAACAGGTAAATATTCAGAGAATTGATACGAGTAAATAGAGAAAATAGAGATGAGAACGAGAGAACTTGGAGGAGAAGATAGATATATTTCCTCTCAGAGGTTCAATTTCTTGTCCATTACAATGTGGCTGAAGCCTTTAAAAGGAGGGGAAAGAAGGTAGCAGACGCAGCTGCTGGCAAGAAGGCATATTCGCTCGAAAAAAGTACATTAAGTACTGATTTTGCTTTAGGCCGTTGGATGAAGGATGGACGTTGCTGATTGCACATTCCTTGGCTTAAGCGAATCCTGCATTGCATATGGTCCAGTGCAGACTTCTTCAGATACGTCTTGCAGCTGTGACAGATTCCCATGCTACATCTTCAGATCACGCAATGTGCATTGAGCACCAATCCTCCCTGCAGTCCGAACTTGATACCCGTAGATTGCTCATGATGCCAACCTCTGGCTGTGGACGGGGCCCGCCCGCAGGCGCCATGGAAGGATGAGGGAGCCACAGCCACAACAGCGACATGGATTTACCCATGCTCGTCACCAACTTCCTCGAGAACGGTGCCAGCGGAGGCGGGGAGTCGCGCGGCAGCAGCGACAGCGAGACCTCGCCGATAACATCGCCGTATTTCCTTCCCCCCTCAACTCAACCCATCTCCAGCCGCAGGTGCTCATATCATGTCTCTTCGTCGTTATCAGGATCTCAAATTGTGTTAGATTATTGGCTCCTACTAGTGTTCCAATTGCTACTTCTGAAGCTATCATGAGGCTGGAACCATTCGGGAGCCACATAGGAGTACTATTATTTGCTTTCATGTTAATTGTCATCAGCATTCATGATGATACATACTGCTTCCTTGTTTAATCTGACTTTATTCCATGACCAAAGTGCAAAAAAAATCAATAATAAAACTGTTCATCTGCATCTGTAATTTATCTATTGTTTTGCAAGTTCAGAGTACACAGCGGAATTGTCACAGCTAGCAGAGTATGTTTAGCATAGCGTTCATTTTACTTGGATCGTGACACCAATCTGCTAGAGCCGATTGTAGGGTATAGCACTTGATACACATGAATGTCAAAATATAATCCCAACTAGTTAGATGTATAGGAATCGATTTTACCTCTAATGTTTAGGGCTTTAAACATCAATGTGCACCATTTTGTTCGCTTTGGCTACTTAGCCTTATAACTCCCTTTACTGAATATAAGTCAGTTCTGCCTTTTCCTCAAAAAAATATCAATGTGCACCATTTCACCCCTTCTGTACTACAATGTGTTAGCACCTAGAAATTTGTGTGACATGTGCCCTCGTCAATTTATATGCACCTTATAATTTTGTGTGTTGTCATTACTTTTACCAAAACTAGTGATTGGGTGACTTACTGTTTTATACCGCATTGATTTGTATGGTATGTATGTTGGAACGTACTTTCTATGAATTTCCATTTAGATGTACAAGAAATGTGGAAATGAGAAAGAAAATGAGCTGCACTCTACGGTCCACTTGCTATTGTTCTCAATTCATGAGTCAGAGCTTCAAGCATTCAGCAGAGGTCAATCCGGCAGGAGTTGCATTCGTCGTTTACTTATGAAGCTCTTGAAATACTCTAGATGCGATGCAGCAGTTTGCACATCCAAATGGCAGGGGTTTGACAAGATACCTGGAGATATTCCCTATGCTCGTTACTGAATAGAAGCCCTTCCATTTTCTCTATAAGGCCCTCTTTGGTTCGCGGTTTTGTTCGGTTCGGTTCGGTTCGGTTGGGCCAAAATTTATTTTTTTTGTATTGACTATTCGGTGTAATATTTTGTAATAATTTTTCGGAGCTTTGTATGATTTTACTCAAAGATCTCAAAAATATTTCTTACATATTTTTGAGATCTTTTTATATTGTTATTTTATAGTTCTCAGCTTTTAGCCCAACCAAACTGAACCGAACAAAACTGCGAACCAAAGAGGCCCTAAGTTAGGCGACCGCAACCTCACATTGATGTCATAATGAACGGTGATGCCATGGACCCAGAGCGCCTCATCGGTGATATCAACTTCAGGAGTCTCTTTGAAATAGCCAGGGCAGTTAATTCTTACGGCACTGTTGAATTCGCTTCCGGTGGTTTTTGTCGGTACCCTTGCCAGACCGAAGCAGTTCCTGCATGTGATGGCTTATGCTGCAAAGTGGCCTCTGAAGCAGAACTCTGTGCATCTGCCTCCTTGGAGATCCTTGCCTTTATCTCCAAGCAAAGTGGCATTCCAAGTATGAGAGGGAAGACCTCAATAACGAGCAAGATTCCCATGCTACATCCTCGGATCACGCAACATGCATTGGGCACCTGAAGAGGCTGAAATCCTCCCTGCAGTCAGAACTTGATACCGGTGGCTTGCTCATGATGCCAATCAAGACTGACAATAAAATGAGGGTAAAGTTTAAGAGGCGGTGGCGCCGTTCCCTGCTCAGTTTATGATACATATTTATGCTTCTTGGATGGATGCGGAAGGGGGAAAGGATACTGGGAGGAAAAAAGGAATTGTTTGCCATAGTTTTTTTGGTTGTTTTCCAAAGGAGAAAAAGAAGAGGTTTTGTTGCAAAAGTACTTCTAAGTTCTAACACGTCAGGAGAGTGAAGATACCATGCCAGGTTTTTTGAACGAATACACAGAGAACAGAAAATTATTTTTGGATTTCATTTTTTGTTGTTTCTTTCGGCAGAGATGGATGCTAGTGGTGAAACTGCTGCATACCATGTACAATTGAGGGTTTGTTTTTGATTGTATAGATGTCGTTTTACGTTTGCTTTGTGATGGTAGACATGCCTGACTTTTACCAGTTGGAGTCTACCAAAAAAGAAGTGCATGAAAAAATAATTATAATTATTTTCTCTTAAAAAGGGAAACATTAAATTGTTTTATCTTTAAAATTGAAATTGTTGTGAGACATTAATATAATTGTTTTCTATTGCAAAAAGATAGCTGTTGCTTTCTTCTGCAAAATGTAATTAATTCTCTCACGCTAGCCAACTTCGCCACAAGCCCGACGTGATGTTACGTATAAACCACTCGTAATTATAACTTCTAAAAGCTCAGGTGTCCGTTTGCTGAAAGCTTTAGAACAACCCCGACCGGCCACAAGCCAAGAACCGGGGGACCGAGAACCCAACAAAGCAAATCATACCACACTAGCAAGATACACAAAGCTACACATTTTTATTACAAGAAATTCTTAGATAGCCAACCAAATGAACCAATACAACCATACTTGAATTTGCAATATTGAGACTTGACGCAAAAGGAGAATTGGGAAAAATATTATCCTCAAAGCAAAGTTGATAACTAAACATAGCCTCATCTCGTCAGTATACACTCTAAGATCAGTTGGTCATCTGTCATAGAGGACTAATAAACAGGTGAAGTATAGCAACCTTTGAAAGGTGCCCATGACCTTGTCCAACCTATGTGCCTCTTCTTGACCCTGCTGTGTGCTTCATCTACCTTCTGTGTTTTAGTGACAGCAAAACTTTCTTACACCATCTGCTTTTCTGCAGCAATAGGATCCTGTGTTATTTCATCTTCGATCAGTTTTTCGGTGAGTAATCTTCAGTAACTGACAGCAGCGATGTGATCTTCTGCTATTCCATCATCATCTTCATTCTCTTCGGTGACTGAGATGGTATCCTTTCCAGCAACATCTTCGGCTGCAGTCAAAGCCTTTGTGTTTTCCTCCACGCCATCTGAATGTCCAAGAGGACCCAAGCAATCAGCAGCTTCTTCATCTTCGATCAGTTTTCCGGTGAGTAATCTTCGGTAAGTGGCAGCAGCGATGTGATCCTCTGCTATTCCATCATCATCTTCATTCTCTTCAGTGACTGGATGGTATCCTTTCCAGCAACATCTTCGCCTGCAGTCAAAGCCTTTGTGTTTCTCTCCACGCCATCTGAATGTCCAAGAGGACCCAAGCAATCAGCAGCGACGGCTTCTACATCTGAAGGCAGCGATGAAGCACAATCTTCACAATCTGATTGATAAAGAACTTGGTATGTATCTTCAAACTCGTCCAGATCTTCTTCATGAGCCAGAGCTTCTTCACCCTCTTCTTCACAAGGCAGATCTCCAACTGCAAGCAGTACGAATTTAAAAGAAATGTCACTAGTGAATTTAAAAGAAATGTCACTAGTGATGAAAGGCAGGCTCCTACTGCTACTTGTGGAATAGACACATAAAATGCTTACCAGCACAGGCATTAGGTACACCTATAGCCCGAGGAGGATGTCCATTGGCATGTGGTGCAAGTTCAAGTCCAGCACGAGCAGCAATAACATTTAGTATCAGTCCCAGCATGTTGTGGAAAAAGTCAGGAGCAATGTTCAGATTCCTAAGAACAACAATGGCATCGCCAGCCATTGCCAGGAATATCGATCACATGATGCACATTCACGGGTGGAGCATGAGAATAGCTTTGGATCCATCTAATCACGAAAATAATAGGCTCAACAGCACCTAGAACTGTTCCTATGACTGTAGCATACTGTGCGAACAAAAAAACGTTCAATGAGATTGTCATACCAACTACTATCAAAACACAGGAACTTTTATAAAGAAACTTACCACCACAAACAACTGGTCAGGGTGATATTTTGATATCATAAAGAAAGTGACAAAATTGAGTGAAAGAGGTGAAAGAACACTTAAAATTGTCACAAGACATTCCAGCTTATGTTGCACTGCCTGAAAAAATAAGACAAATTTGTTGCTATTATTTCTACACAAAACATAGAACAATGGAAAACAAATCATGAAATTGGTCATATATTTCGTACACAGCATTCCATCATGAAATAAGCATGACTGCACCGTAAAGCGAGAAACCCGTCGTATCCAGCAAAGCTCTCTAAGATAGGAGGAAGGTGTAGAGTAAATCTGGCTGAATAGAACGTGTATCCCAAAAATGCTATAACCAGTAGATGCAGACAAGCAGCCTTCATTTCAATTGGAAGGAAACTGTTAGTAAAAACAAAACAAATCTAGGACATGTAACAATACAACCTATGAATGAAACACATAAAAATGTAGATTTTTACCAAACGGGCGTATCCACGATACACAAATGCAATGATGAGATAAATGAAGCTGGCCATAAGAATCAGTGGATATGAAAGCAAAAGTTCCAGCATGTCGGCTTTGTCAGGGCTGTTGAAACAGAAGAAGAGCCAAATCAACCCGCTCACTACTTCAGACATCTTAGAGGACAATTTGAATGCTTGGAGGACGATGTTCATCGATTGGGTGTAGGTGAAAACCATCCAAAGAATGAAGGACATGAACACCGGCACCTCTGCGCCAACTAACAGGATGATGTCAGTCATCACCTACATCCTTTCAGCCTTCATTTCTTGGATGGTTTTCACCTACACCCAATCGATGGACAGCGTCCTCCAGGCATTCAAATTACCCTCCAAGATGTCTGAATTAGTGAGCGGGTTGATTTGGCTCTTCTTCTGTTTCAACAACCTTGACAAAGCCGACATGCTGAAACTTCTGCTTTCATATCCACTGATTCTTTTAGCCAGCTTCATTTATCTCATCATTACATTTGTGCATCGTGGATACGTCCGTTTCGTAAAAATCTATATTTTTGTGTTTCATTCATAGATTGTATTGTTACATGTCCAATGTTTGTTTTGTTTTACTAACACTTTCCTTCCAATTGAAATGAAGACTGCTTGTCTGCATCTACTGGTTATAACATTCTTGGGATACACGTACTATTCAGCCAGATTTACTCCACACCTTCCTCCTATTTTGGAGAGCTTTGCTGGATACGGCGGGTTTCTCACTTTAAGGTGCAGTCATGCTTATTTCATGATGGAATGCTGTGTACGAAATATATGGTCAATTTCACGATTTCTTTTTCATTGTTTCATGTTTTGTGTAGAAGCAATAGTAACAAATTTGTCTTATTTTTTCAAACAGTGCAACATAAGCTGAAATGTGTTATGACAGTTTTAAGTGTTCTTCCACCCCTTTCACTCAATTTTGCCACTTTCTTTTTGATATCAAAATATCACCCTGACCAGTTGTTTGTGGTGGTAAGTTTTTTTATAAAAGTTCATGTGTTTTGATAGTAGTTGGTATGGCAATCTCATTAGACCTTTTTTTGTTCACACAGTATGCTGCAGTCATAGGAACAGTTCTAGGTGCTGTTGAGGCTATTATTTTCGTGATTAGATGCATCCAAAGCTATTCACATGCTCCATGCTCCACCCGTGAATGTGCATCATGTGATCAATATTCCTGCCAATGGCAATGGCGATGCCATTGTTGTTATTTGGAATCTGAACATTGCTCCTGACTTTTTCCACAACATGCTGTGACTGGTACTAAATGTTATTGCTGCTCGTGCTGGACTTGAACTTGCAGCACATGCCAATGGACATCCTCCTCGGGCTATAGGTGTACCTAATGCCAGTGCTGGTAAGCATTTTGTGTCTATTTCACAAGTACCAGTAGGAGCATGCCTTTCATCACTAGTGACATTTTTTTTTAAATTCACTAGTGATATTTCTTTTAAATTCGTACTGCTTACAGTTGGAGATCTGCCTTGTGAAGAAGAGGGTGAAGAAACTCTGGCTCATGAAGAAGATCTGGACGAGTTTGAAGATACATACCAAGTTCTTTATCAATCAGATTGTGAAGATTGTGCTTCATCGCTGCCTTCAGATGTAGAAGCCGTCGCTGCTGATTGCTTGGGTGCTCTTGAACATTCAGATGGCGTGGAGAGAAACACAAAGGCTTTGACTGCAGCCGAAGATGTTGCTGGAAAGGATACCATCTCAGTCACCGAAGAGAATGAAGATGATGGAATAGCAGAAGATCACATCGCTGCTGTCACTTACTGAAGATTACTCACCGAAAAACTGATCGAAGATGAAATAACACATGATCCTATTGCTGCAGAAAAGCAGATGGTGTAAGAAAGTTTTGATGTCACTAAAACGCAGAAGGTAGATGAAGCACACAGCAGGGTCAAGAAGAGGCACATAGGTTGGACAAGGTCATGGGCACCTTTCAAAGGTTGCTATACTTCACCTGTTTATTAGTCCTCTATGACAGATGACCAACTGATCTTAGAGTGTATACTGACGAGATGAGGCTATGTTTAGTTATCAACTTTGCTTTGAGGATAATATTTTTCCCAATTCTCCTTTTGCGTCAAGTCTCAATATTGCAAATTCAAGTATGGTTGTATTGGTTCATTTGGTTGGCTATCTAAGAATTTCTTGTAATAAAAATGTGTAGCTTTGTGTATCTTGCTAGTGTGGTATGATTTGCTTTGTTGGGTTCTCAGTCCCCCGGTTCTTGGCTTGTGGCCGGTCAGGGTTGTTCTAAAGCTTTCAGCAAACGGACACCTGAGCTTTTAGAAGTTATAATTACGAGTGGTTTATACGTAACATCACGTCGGGCTTGTGGCGAAGTTGGCTAGCGTGAGAGAATTAATTACATTTTGCAGAAGAAAGCAACAGCTATCTTTTTGCAATAGAAAAGAATTATATTAATGTCCCACAACAATTTCAATTTGCAGGATAAAAAAATTTAACGTTTCCCTTTTTGCTAGAGTCCAACTGGCAAAAGTCAGACATGTCTACCATCACAAAGCAAGCGTAAAACGACATCTATACAATAAAAAACAAACCCTCAATTGTACATGGTATGCAGCAGATTCACCAATAGCATCCATCTCTGCCGAAAGAAACAACAAAAAATGAAATCTAAAAATAATTTATGTTCTCTGTGTATTCGTTCAAAAAACCTGGCAAAGTATCTTCACTCTCCTGACGTGTTAGAACTTAGAAGTACTTTTACAACAAAACCTCTTCTTTTTCTCCTTTGGAAAACAACAAAAAAAAACTATGACAAGCAATTCCTTTTTTCCTCCCAGTATCCTTTCCCCCTTCCGCATGCATCCAAGAAGCATAAATATGTATCATAAACTGAGCAGGGAACGGCGCCACCGCCTCTCAAACATTACCCTCCTTTTATTGTCAGTCTTGATTGGCATCATGAGCAAGCCACCGATATCAAGATCTGACCCCCAGCTCCAAGCGCACAAGCCACATTCGAAGCTTCCTTAGCAGTAACCTTAGTCCTTAGTTACCACCATTGTAAGCTCCGGATCGGTGCCTTCAAGCCCGGTCTCGGCACCTCTTGTACTGTTTTTCACCATATAATCAACAACACTGGAGTAGAGCAATTACCCGGCAGTGGGGGCTCGAATCAGGATAAATCGCTTGTGTCTTCGTGATTTGTATTCTGTTCTTTCTTCTTCTCCCCTCCTTTGCTTTTCCTTCACCGTACAAAGGACCTGTACCCAGCTCACCAAGTCGCACCAAGCTTAGTCCGGGAAGACCGCGCGTCCTGAGCCCCCGCAGGCTCGGCCGCCACCCGGGCTGCTGAGAAGGGTTGTCGTTGGGCCTCACTCCAACTACAAATTCGTCTGCCAGTCCGTGGACCCGCTGCTCTTCAGGAGCGCGATTCCCAGACACCGACAGCTGGCGCCCACCGTGGGGCCCATGACTAGCCCTCAGCACTCCGTTCCCTCAGATATGCATGAGATACCGAGCAGCGACGAGGTCCTGGATCTCGAGTTCGATGAGTGCGATGATCTGGACGATTTGGTCCCGTCGTACGAGGGCTGGAGAGAGGAGTACCTCTCCGAAGCCGGGGGTGACGAGATGGAGGTTGATACCTCTCTCGCCCCAGGGGTAGATTTTCACCCCGAAGAGTCGCTCCCAGAGCTGGACCCCTCCGTCACCCATGTCAGCGAGACTCCCATGGAGTTCAAGCTGCTTCGTGACACCACTGCCTCCGCCGGCGACACCAGGACGTTTCCCCCTGCCTCTCGCACGTCCCGCTGCGTCTTCGCAGCCGCAGCCGACGATGGCGTAGAGAATGAGGAAGCCCTGCAGCAATTGCGTCGCCGCACTGCAGCCTCTAAATTCTTCAACGATGCCGTCCGACGCGTCATGAATGGGATCTGCGAGGAGGACCGTCGCCAGCGCACCCCGCCGGGTCGCCAGCCGGTCGACTCTCTCGTCGAAACGAGGACTAACCCGCTCCTGCGCAGCCAGCAGAAGGCGCGCGCCATCACCACGGTCATCCGCGACCTGGAGAAAGACCCCCGTGGTTTCACCATGGTGGACCTGGCCCCAGCTATCGCTGAAGGCCTCGGTACTATCACCTGCGGTATAGCCATGCATGAGGATCAGAGCGGCGGCGGCCGCCCGGACATCTGGCGCGGGAATGAGTCCGACCGCCGCGGCACTCAAAGCCGCTCCGGCCAGGACGGAGCCCAGGAGCGTTCCCGCCGCCGCCGCAGTCGCTTGCGCTAGACTCAGACGGCCTCCTCCGCGGGAGGTTCGTCACGTGCCCCAGGCGGAGTGTTTTCCCGCCTAGGCCCACGTCGGGGTCCGTCTCCCCCGAAGGCCGCACTGGGATGCCTTGCTTTCTCCCGTGCTCTCCGTGAAGCATCTTGGCCGCCGAGGTTCAAGCCCGGGCCAATTGAGAAGTTCGACGGGAGTAAGAATCCCGAGAAGTTCCTCTCCATCTACACCACCGCCGTCCGGGCCATGGGAAGAGACGAGGCCGTCATGATCAACTAATTCCCCACCATGCTTGAGGGCATGGCCCGAACCTGGCTGTTCAACCAGCGGCCTGGTTCTATCCGTAGCTGGTCCTATCTGCAGGATGCCCTCCGCACAAGCTTCCAGGGGTGTTACGCCCGTTCTGGGCGCCCTCAGGACCTCAAGTTGGTGGTGCAGCGGGACGACGAGAGTCTCCAGGATTTCGTGTGCCGGTTCGTCCGAGCCCGCAACACAATTCCATGCATCTCCGACGAGGCCATCATCGAGGCCTTCAAGGATGGCGTGAGGGACCGACGTTACACTGAGGACCTCGAGCTTCATCCGGTCAATACCGCGAGTGAGCTCTTCCGCACCGCTGCCCTCTACGTCAACGCCTCCGAGGCGGTTGAGCGCAAGAGGGGTCGTGCGAAGAAAAAGGCCAAGGTCGGCAACGGCCCGGGCAAGGCCGAGACGGATATGAAGAAGCGGCAGGAGCAGCCCGCTAAGTTCATCGCCGCCGTCGAGCCCGACCGACCCGAGTGCCCGCTGCCACAGCGCCCTCTGCCGGTGCGCCCGCCGCCACAGCGCCCGCCGCAGCAACGACTGCAGCGACCTCCCTCATCCGGAGGCAGGCCGCATGGCAGCCAAGGGCCTCCTCCAAGCTGGCCACCCCGCCCGCGGCAGCAGCAAAACAGAGGTGAGGACCTTTCCATGTCAAGACGGGTAAGAAGGTCGGTGGACTCTGTTCTTTGACGGTTCACACCAGTCCGGACGATCAGGATGCGGGCTCGTTCTCATCTCCCCTAACGGAGAGCCACTCCAGCACGTCATACAAATACACTTTGCGGCTATCAACAACGCCGCAGAATATGAAGCCCTAATTACGGGCCTAAGAGCATGCGCTGCGCTCGACATTAAACGACTTGTTGCGAAAGGGGATTCGCAGCTCGTCGTCCGCTAGGTCAGAGAGGAGTTTCAGCCAACTGACGACTCGATGGCGCAGTACCTGGCGGAAGTGAGGAAACTGGAGGAGCGTTTCACGAGTTTCGAAATTAGCTACATTCCCAGGGAAGAGAATGGTGAAGCTGATAGGCTCGCTAAACTCGGATCCTCACAAGAACCGGCCCCGCCGAGGGTACTAGTGCAGCACCTTTTAAAGCCCTCCATTCCCTCCGGAGAGGAGGCCAAGGGGACGTCTGCTACCCTCCAAACAGAGACATCCGATACTGTCTCATTCCTCGAGCAAAGCACTTTCTGGATGACGCCATTCATCCAGTTCTTGAAGCAGGGGACATTGCCCGAGGACACTGCTGAGCGTACCCAGCTAAAAAGGCGAGCCCGAGCTTACCGTCCGCACGGGCTTGCTGTACCGAAAGGGTGCTAATGGCGTGCTTTGTAAGTGCGTCACCCAAGAAGAAGGTAAGTACCTTCTAGCCGACATACACGAGGGCATCTGCGGCACGCACGCCACACACAGAACCCTCGTCGGCAAAGCATTCCGCCTGGGTTACTATTGGCCCACTGCGATGAGCGACGCAGAAGCCTTGGTTAAACGCTGCCAAGCTTGCCAGTATCATGCGCGGATGACGCACCAGCCCGCGTATGAGCTGCAGACAATTCCACTAGCGTGGCCGTTCGCGGTTTGGGGCATGGACCTCCTAGGACCGTTCCCCAAAGGCCTTGGTGGCAAAACGTACTTATTCGTAACCATCGACACCTTCACCAAGTGGATAGAGGCCGAGCCGGTCTCCAATATCACTACAATTGCCGCGGTACGTTTTTTTCGGAGCATCGTTGCAAGATTTGTAGTGCCCAGCAGAATCATCGCAGACAACGGCACCCAATTCACGAGTTGGGAGTTCAACGATTACTGCGAAGAAATCGGAATGAAGCTCGCCCTGGCCTCTGTGGCCCACTCACAGAGCAACGGAGCAGCTGAACGAGCTAACAGACAGCTAGTCCAAGGCATCAAAAAAAGGGTTTACGACGCCCTCAAGGAAAGCAACAGGGTTGGGTCAACGAGCTACCGTCAGTCCTCTGGACAGTCAGGACAACAACCAGCCGGGCTACAGGAGAAACTTCTATCAGACTCGTCTATGGCTCGGAGGTCGTCCTCCCAACAGAAATGAGACTAGGATTCGATCGCGTTGACTTCGCCAGCTTCGTGGTCAATGACGAGGAACGGCAGCTCGACCTCGATTTACTTGAGGCACGCCGTGAGCAATCCTTACTCCGGGCTTCGGCCTACCAGCAGTCCCTGCGTCGCTGCGCGGCACGAAACGTACACACAAGGACCCTGCAAGTAGGAGACATGGTTCTACGTCGAATTCAGAACCTCGCGGGCCCCAACAAGCTTAGCCCCAAGTGGAAGGGACTAGACAAGGACGGGAACGAGCTCCCTAGCTCACGGAACATCTCCCTCCTACGACGCTTCTACACTTAATCAGGTCGTAAGTTCCCTTTATTTCAATTCATTTCAATTTCAAAAAAAAACACTTCCCCCAATCACGGGTCACGCTGGTCCAAGTCTGGACCATTTCAAACAACCCGTGGCCAAAGCCCGAGGGCTAAGGATAAAGCATTCCAGAGCATTTCCACGACGGGATAAGCCGATCTCTCGCACCGTAGTGAATCTCCGCGCAATGTGGAATTCCCGCGGCCCAAAGGTACAGTAAACCCACATTAGGTTTGTTTGGATGGTTAACTTGGGCCTCGCAGCGCTCGGAGGCCGAGGGATATTTGCGCTCAAATTTTTCCTAAGCCCTTCACTTCGCCAAGCCCGCATCGCCGTGCGGCCCAACGAAGCTCGGGGGCTGGGGGTTTTCGTGAATTTTTTCTAAATCCTTAACTTCGCCAAGCCCGCCTAGCGCGCGGCCTAACGAAGCTCGGGGGCTGGGAGTTCACGCGAATTTCTTCTAAGTCACTCCAATCTCTAGACCGCTCCCAACTCCAAGATCGTACTTGGACTTGGCCGCAGCCCGGAGGCTGGATGATAAGGCGCACCAAAAATAACCTTTCAAAACAATCCGTTTGCCCCAATTTCCTAAGTTCTCCTCAGAACTTCGTTACTGTTTATCTAGTTCCCCTGTTTTTGCATTTCAGATTCGCAATTTCGCATAGAAAGGAAGAATGAACAAGCTTAACCGGGACAAGTTGCTCAAAGGAAGCTGCATTTCACATAGAAGATCTTACAAAACCGGGATTTTACAAACAAAAGGAGGCCGAGCTCCTAGACTACCGCAAAAGAGGGCGCCGCGCTACCACAGCTACGGCGGCGCCCAAATCCTAACACTACTCCTCTGCTCCTACCAGCGGCGCTGACGACGAGCTGGCGGAGCCGAAGACTCCGCCGACGCCGACGACGACAGCGGGCCCGACGCCAGCGCGGACGGTCCCAGCGCTCGGCTGGCGCCTCCGCCGGCCGCGGATGGGATCTCCCATGGGCACCCACGGCGCCGCATCAGAAGACTCCCCCGTTGCTTCAGCCCCCTCCGGCTTGGGCATAGATGGTCCCGGCGCGCCCTGGTGGCGCCTCCGCCGCTGCTGGTAGTTGATGGAGTCCGCGAGTAACGGTAGGGGCTCCACTACGATGGCCGCCGCGGCCGCCTCGATCTCCTGCTCCGCTGCGACTTGCGGCGGAACCTCCTCCGCCGCTAGCGAGGCGGCGTACGCGGCGTCGGCAGCGATCTGCGCCGCCACCACCTCTGCCTCTTGCTCCTCCGCCGCGAGCGCGACTCCCAGTGCCTCGGCCGCCTCTGCGTCGGCCTGGACCTGGGCGTGCACAGCCAGCTCGATCGCTTGAGCCGCGACGACTGGGCCCGGCCAGTCCACCTCCGTCGCTCCGGGCTGGATCGACGGCAGAAGAGGCACCGGCGACAGATCCTCCGTTGCTGCCACAGCCTAAGCGGCGAGGTAATCGAAACCCGCGTCCGACGACTAGCTCGTAGAAGACATCTCCCTCCCCCTTCACTGCTTTCTCTCGCCCGTTCTCCTTCCTCTGTTTCTCTCCCTCTGGCTGCAAGTTTCGTTTTTGGGCTTAGAACTTGAGAGAGCTGGGATGGAAGCGACACGGCGCGCTGCGCCTCGCTTTATATAGGCCGGCGGCCGTGCGACGTCCTATCATGCAGCGGGCTACCCGAAATGTCGCTGAGCGCGAAGAGACAGGTAATTAAAATGCACTGCCCGAGCTGAAGAGACACACGCGCACCCGCCGTCTCGTGGAATAACAATCGCGCTAGTCGCTGCGTGACACGTGCCCGGTCCCGTTGTCAGTGGCGGGAAGAGAATCATTACGCATCGGAACCCACTGTGCAGGCCTGGCCCGCCAGAACGAACAAACACTCAGCGATGCTTCCGCGGTCTGACGCGTGGCTTAGGCCGGGTGCGTGAACCGGCGCGGGTAGTTTCGCCTCCGTATCTGTGCCTGGCAAACATGCCCTACCCGTCAGCGAACACTGTGCCGCGCCGCAGAGCCCACAGTGCGCGCGATCTGACGGGATAAACAAAAAAAAAGTGGCTAAGCCCTTCGGCCACCATACATCACACGATATTTATTCGAGAAACGGGCGTTCGAAAGAAAATATACATATTCATAGCACAGAGTGCGGGACAAGGAAGACCGGGTCAAACTACGACCCGCGCTGAAAGTTGAGCTTTTCTAGCTCGGACCCCAAGTCCCGGATTTGCCTTCCCGCCTGAAACAGCTCGATGACTTGCACCTCCCTGTCGTTCCGCTCCTGGCGCAGTTTTTCCCGGGCTTCGATGAGCTCCAGCTTCTGTTTCCTGAGCGATTCTTCCGAGGCTTTGGACTTCGTCTCGGCTTCCCGGAGCGCCGCGATCTCCGCCGAGAGCTCGTCGCGGGTTCCCTCAAGCCCACGTACGGTAGAATAGCGCTCAGCCAGAGCGGCCTCCAACTTTTTGGAAACCATTTCCCTGCGGCTGTATTCCTCGTCGAAGAAAATCCGGGCCCGGTCTGCCTCCTCGTGGGCTGCCTGGGCTCGGATCGCTGCAGCTGCCTCCGCCCCTTGGGCCTGGGAGAGCCTCGCCACGGCCTCCCGCTCCTTCTCTTGCGCGAACTGAAGCGCGGCCTCTAGCTCGGCGACGCGGGCAGCATGGCGAACTTCGTTTTCAGCGGCCGTCTTGACCGCGCGCTCCGTCTCTGCCCGGGCTTGCGCGAGCTCGGCAGAGGCGCTCAACGCTCGCCGCATCGTCAGCTGACCGCTTGTTCGCCGCTTCCATCAGCGAGGATGTGCCGGCGATGAGGCCGTAGAACTAAAACAAAAGAATGCGTATCAAGACGAGGAAGGGTCAACCCCTAAGCATGATATGCATATTCCAGGAGTATTACCTTTTTGCTGAAAGCCAGCATCTTCTTCAACCTCTCTTCAACGGCGCCGCCGACGGTTTGATCGAGCCCGTGGACACACGCCTCATGGTACGGCAGGGGCAGACAACCCACAGAGGCCTGACTGCTCTCCTCCAGCGACACGGAGCGTGACGATGATAGTGGTGCTGCCGAAAGCCGGGCCGTCGTTCCGACTGCGGCCGCTCGCCCCTCAGCCTCCTTCACCTTCGCCATAAGCTCGGCCTCCGCCGCCGTCGCCTTCGCCGCCACCAGCTTGGCTTCGCGAATTTCAGCATGGGCCGATGCCAGCAAAGCCTCCAGTTCGTTCGCCCTCTGCCTGGCAGCCGTAAGCTCGGCCTCGCTCCTGCCCGCCGCCGCTGAGAGGGCGCGGACCTCGTCCCCACCGACTTGAGCCTTCAGCGCCGCCTTAGAGCGGCCAAGGATTCCTCGAGGCTTGCCCTCTCCCGGGTTGTTTGCTCGCCGAGGAGTTGGGCGACCTCTTGCTCAAGCTTTCGCCTTTCCAGCGACGGCTCAGCCCGTTCTGCAGCCAACTGAGCGGCGTACTGCGCCTCCGCAAGCTGCGCCTTGAGCCTGGTTACCGCATCCTCTGCCAGGACCAGGCCAACCTTCGTTGCCCGGAGCTCCGCTTCTACCGCACTCTCACCTTCCTCCGGGAGCAGGAATGTAGGCACGGCGCCCATCGCCAAGACCGGACGTGGTCGAGGGGGCGTCACCACGCCTGCTGCCTTCAGCCGACACCGCTCCGCCTCGGCCTCCGCTTCTTCCATGCGCTGGCGGGCGATATTCACTTCGCCCACGGGAACAGCGTCCAGGCGCTGCATGAGGTCTTCCCTCGTCAGGCCGGGGGTTGGGTAGATCTTCACTTGCGGTGGCCCCCCTCGGCGGAGCGCCGCGCTCTGGTGCCCACTTGTTGCTCCACCCACTCCGGCTGGCGGAGATCCAGCCCGCGGACGCTAGAGGGGCCACACTGGACAAGGTAACCTTCGTCCAGCCAGACGGCGTGAGCACGCGCACCTGCCAGTCCCAACCAAACAACAGCATGCGCCGATCGGGCGCCCGGGGCACGTCCCCAGCCGGGGTTTTGAAGTGGTCGGCGATTCCCCGACGGTCAATTGGCCACCACCCGTGCACTGTGCGTCCTTCGACGCGCAACGGCGTAACTTGTAACTTGGCCTCGGCAGTCTGCACCTTCACGGTCTCCGCGACCTCGTCAGACGCGTCCAACACCACCACCGGCAGGCAGAATGATGACCCTCCACGGAGATCCTGCCTTTCCTTGCCTCGTGCGTCCGTCGGCCTTAGCAGCCCGGCAGCCTCCAGCGACCGTACTAGGAATCCCTCTCATGCGGGCCCTATCTGCTCGCGCGCCGTCTCGCAGAGTACCAATCGCGCTAATCGCCGCGTGACACGCGGCCGGTCCCGTTGTCAGTGGCGAGGGAAAGATCGCTCCGCGTCGAAGCCCACTGCGCAGGCCTGGCCCACTAGTACGAACGAAGACTTAACAGCGTCTCCGCAGTTTGACGCGTGTCTCAGGTCGGATTCACGAATCGGCGCGGGTAGGTTTGCCTCCGTATCTGTGCCTGGCGAATGTACCCTTCCCGTCAGCGGAACACTGTGCCGCGCTGCAAGAGCCCACAATGTGCGCGATTTGACGTAATAAACTAAGGGGAAAAGGTGGCTAAGCTCTTCAGCCACCACACGATACGCAATGCTTATCCGTTAAGCAGGCGTTCGAAATAAATTACACAAATGTTCATAGCACAGAGTCCGGGAACAGGTAGACCGGGTCAAACTACGACCAGCGTTGAAACTTGAGCTTTTCTAGCTCGGTCTCCAAGTCCCGGATCTGCCTTCGCGCTTGAAGCAGCTCGATGACTTGCGTCTCCATGTCATTCCGCTCCTGGCGTAGTCTAGCCCGGGCTTCGATAAGCGCCCGCTCCTGTTTCCTGAGCGTCTCTTTCGCGGCTTTGGATTTCGTCCTGGCCTCCCGAAGCTCGGCGTTCTCAGCCGCGAGCTTGTCACGGGTTTCCTCAAACCCGCGAACGGTAGAATTACGCTCAGTTAGAGCGGCCTCTAGCTCTTTGGAGACCATCTCCCTGCGACTGTTTTCTTCGTTGAAGAGAATCCGGGCCTGGTCCGCCTCCTCACAGGTTGCCTGGGCTCAGATCGCGGCAGCCGCCTCCGCCCCTTGGGCCTGGGTGAGCCTCGCCACGGCCTCCCGCTCCTTCTCTTGCACATATTGGAGCACAGCCTCTAGCTCGGTGACGCGGGCAGCATGGCGAATTTCGTTCTCGGCGGCCACCTTGACCGCATGCTCTGTCTCAGCCTAGGCTTGCTCGAGCTCGGCAAAGAGGTGCTCAACGCTCGCCGCGTCTTCAGCTAACCGCTTGTTCGCCGTTTCCATCAGCGAAGATGTGCCGGCAATAAGGCCGTAGAACTAAAACAAAAGAATGCATGTCAAGGCAAGGAAGGGTCAACCCCTAAGCATGATACGCATAATCTGGAGTGTTACCTTTTTGCTGAAAGACAACATCTTCTTCAACCTCTCTTCAACGGCGCCGCCGACGGTTCGGTCGAGCCCGTGGACACACGCCTCATGGTACGGCAGGGGCAGACAGTCCACGGAGGCCTGACTGCTCTCCTCTAGCGACACGGAGCGTGACGATGATGGTGGCGCTGCCGAAAGCCGGGCCGTTGTTCCGACTGCAGCCGCCCGCCTCTCAGCGTCCTCCAGCTTGGCCGCCAGCTCGACCTTCACCGCAGTGGCTTGCTCCGCGACCAATTCGGCCTCTCTGAGCCGAGCCTGGGCGCTCACTAGTGTGTTTCTAAGCTTCTCCGCAGTCAGCCTGGTCGCCGCGAGCTCGGTCAAGTCATCCAGCCCAGGAATGGGGTAGATCTTCGGGGGCGGCAGGCCCTTCCGGCCGGCCTCCTGCGACCTGGCGGCGTCCTGCTGCTCTACCCATTCCGGAGTGGCGGAGATCCAGCCCGCAGACGCCAGCGGGGCCACGGTAGGCATCACGACGCCCGTCCAACCATCCGGCGTGAGCACGTGCACCGGCCAAACCCAGTTGACCAGCAGCATCCGCCGGTCAGGCATCGTGAGCGCTTTTCCAATCGGAGTCTTGAAGTGGTCAGCGATCCCCCGACGGTCAATCGGCCACCACCCATGTGCCGTGCGCCCTTCAACGCGCAGGGGCGTGATCCACAAGGGATAGTCGTTGATGACGACCTTCACCGTTTCCGCGATCTCATCGGAGGCGTCTAGTACTGCCACCGGTAGGCAAGCCGTTGGCCCTCCGCGGACCGGCTGGCTCTTGCCCCGCGAGTCCGATGGCCTCATCAGCCCGGCGGCCTCCAGCCGCTCCAACAAGGATACTCCTCCCGTAGGCTCAACCGGCTCGTTTTCGGCCGCCACGGTTTCAGCAGGAGGGGGCTACACCTCAGCGGCCACCTTGGCGCTAAGTACTGCAGCCGAAAATACGCACAGGGATTAGATGTAGAAACAGGATGATGGTGAGCGGCGTGAGAGACTTACGCGCAGCTTCAAGCTCTGTATCCTCGTACGCCCCAGGTGTAGGACATAGAAAGAGCTCTGTCTCCAGCCCGCCGACACGACTTGTGGTGGGCATGACCGGTTTCGGCCGGCCCGCAGGGACTTTCCTTGTGGGCCCCCACTGCGAGACCACCTTCGGCGGCGGGCCCACCACCAGCGCGATGTCTTCATCGTCGCTGCTTGAGATGGGCAGGTACGTCCTTTTTCTCTTCGAGGGCGCCGACCCCTGGATGCGCGCGCAGAGCGGAGTTTAAGGGCCGTCTATCGCCTGACACTGAATTTACCACGGAAGGAATTTAACTTACCTGCGCCGTCGCCGCGCGCTTCCTCGCGTGCGTCTCCACGCCCGCCCGTGCCGTGCCAGCTGCAGCCGACGCCGGCGCCGAGCTCCCCTCGTCCGACATCAGCGATAACGCTGATACCCCGCCAGGCGCTGTCAGCAGTTTCCCTGGTGGCGAGCGCGCCGCCAACGGTTGCGCGGCCAAAGGCTCATCGGCGGAGCCCGTGGCTTGCGTAGGCCTCTTGGCCGCCTTCCACGTCCGCTGCAAACAATCAGCACAATCCGTCGAAGGTTTCAAAGGCGCGTGCAGCCGGGAATTTGATCGAACACCTTACGGGCACTTACCTCGGACAGCTTATCCCTCACGAATCGTATGGGATGAGGGCTCTTATCCATAGGCAGCAGCATCCCCGCGATCCGCGCAACCTCGCATAAGGGTGGCATCACTAACGGTCACAACGGTCACAACGTGCCCCGACCTGAAATCAAGCATAAGGGTGCGCCTACCTTCATGAAAGTCCCGCTCCGGATCTTCCCAACCGCCCATGTCGCTGACGCACCGCTCGCGGCGCCCCAGCGGGCTGATCCGGTGTCGGACAGAGCCAACGACGACGTCATAGCCCGTCAAGCCTTTCTTGACGAGCCCCTTGATCTCCTGCTCCGTGACCTGATCCTCCGGCAGGGCCTCGCAGCGCTGGAAGATTGGAGTGTCCGGCGCGGCCGAAGAATATTCCAGGTTCGAGGCCCCGCGGTTCAGGTAGAACCACCGCCGGGCCCAGCCGTCGACCTTTGTCCTCACCTCGTACTCCGGATACGATTGGCTCCCCCGGGCTCGGTGCGCGGTCAAGTAGAAGACCTCGCCATTGCCCACGAGGTGGCCGACGGGTTTCAACTCAAAATAGTGCTGAAGGAGGCTCACCGTTGGCTGCACTCCGCAGTACGCCTCGCACAGGAACGCGAAGATAGACAGATGGACATAGGACTGCGGAGACAGGTTCTCCGGCCGCAGCTCTGTGAAGGCGAAGAAGTCTGCCAAGAACTGTGATTCCGACGCGCGGAACCCGCAAATGGCCGAACTCTCGAAACAAACCAGTTCGTCGGGCTCGGGCCTTGACTCCCGCTCTGCGCCTGGCAGCCTCCACGAGCCCGGCTTCACAAAGCCGTCCCTCTCGAGCTCCGCCATCCTCTCCGTCGAGAGAACGCTGTCTCCAATGAGCACCATGGTGGCGGGGAGCAAGAAGGCAGGAAGCGAGTTGGGGGAAAAGAGACGGAGGCAAACGGAATGATTCTACAGTGTGAGTTCCCCCTGCGAAACAATGCCTTATAAAAGAAAACAACGGTCGGAGCGGAAGTCGTGGGAATCGTGCCCAAAAGGGCGTAACTGCCCCGCATTTCCGTCAAATCAAATTCAATGCCCAGAGGCTCTGCGGCTCCCAAAAGCCCGAGCCGAATCCCCCTGCACGGTGCGAAGATTTGCTCTAAACCTCAGACCGGCTCGCCACGCGACCCACTCGAGGCTCGGGGGCTGGCTGTTGGTGATAGATGAGCGGCCCATCTTGAGACGTGCCTTGGGCTGATTCCGTATCAGCCCACCGCGCGTACAGAAGGACCAAAAGGCCACCCTCGGCCGTACTGAAGGAGGCGCCTAGCCCACCGGGGTCCGCCCCGAGCTTGACCGGGTCAACCGCGTTGTCCCGGGTCTCTACCAGGGGCGTGGTGCACCTCCCGGGCTCCCCTTAGCCCGGGGGAAGGCTCCGCGGACAGTCCGCCCGTTCGTGGACAGGCGGCGACAACTGTCGTGTCCCACCGCGCTTTCTCCGGCCTTGACCGGAACGAACTGTGTCTCCCCGGGAACCGGCAGCCCGGGGAAGGGCACGCGGGCAGCCCGGTTTGGCGTTCGTCCTCTTGGGCAGGCAACGAACTGTTGTTACGCTATGCGACACCCCCAACGGGCGGCGCGAGGCTGGCTCGGTCCAGTCAATGCTATATTGGGAATAAAGGGAAAGTGCTTTCTCCCTAAAAGAAGGATCCCTCCCCGTATCGGCGCCCCAAAACAAACACGTGTCCAGTACTGACCTGATCAGCTTCTCCCTGTAGGCTCCAGACCAGACAGAGCCCCGAAAGGAGACAAGAAGATCGCCACTAAAGCAAAGAGTGGCACGGGGCCCGCCGGATCAGCCTCGGGCGACCCACCGCGCCTATGAAAGGAAGGGCCCTAGATCCGTTCGAGGGCAGGTATTCTCAGGCAGTCCAAGCAATTTAAGCCACCCAAGCAACACCTGCATCCGAAGCTTCCTTAGCAGCAGCTGTAGTCCTTAGATACCTCTGTAAGCTCGGGATCGGTGCCTTCAAACCCGGTCTCGGCACCCTTGTGCTGTTTTCCACCGTATAAGCAACAAGACTGGAGTAGAGCTATTATCCGGCAGTGGGGGCTCGAACCAGAGTAAAATCACTTGTGTCTTCGTGGTTCGTATTCTCTTCTTCTTCCTCCCTTCTCTCCCTCTCACCTTTCATCGTACGAAGGACCTGTACCCGGATCGCCCAGTCGCACCAGGCTTAGTCCGGGAAGACTGCGTTGCCTGAGCCCCTGCAGGCTCGGTCGCTACCTGGGCTGCTGAGAAGGGTCGTCGTTGGGCCTCACTCCAACCACAAATTCGTCTGCCGGTCCGTGGACCCGCGTTACGTAATTCCAGTGCTTCATGGCGTTCAGGTTCGACAAACCTTCTCTTCCTGGCGCCTATAAAAGCATGGGCACCTCGCCCTGTGTAATATACCCTCGCTCTCAAGGACACATCTTCTCCTTCGAAAAGTTCCATCTGTAGCGCAGCGTTCTTGCCTTCCCACCTCTGTTTCCTTGCGCGCACAAGGAGCCGAGGGAGCAGGCCTCCGGAACCTCGTCCTTCTCGTGGTCCTGCTCGGGACAAAAGGCTGGGGACGTTCTCACGTGGCTGCTCGAGTCCTTCGACCGACCAGGAGAAGCGGCGTCGGAACTTCCGAGAAGGGTGTCCCTAGATTGTTGAGAGGAGCCGCCTGTACATCTACACGGCATCGACGTTCGACTGCATCGACCTCTCCACTGCGTCAACACTTCTCTGCAACAACTTGTGATCGTCTACATCAACCGTCATGGCAGCTGAGAATGTGCAAGTCATTCCTTTGCCTGCGCCGCGCCGGCGCCTGTAGTGGCTGCGGCTCCGACTCAAGGGTATATTCGTTTATACCGTGCTATTGTCTTATTGTTTTTCTGTTCATTAGCCCTTGCGTATGAGATAGATATTTTTATATATAGTGCCTTTGGTCTTGAACTGAAAACTTGCAATTGTTTAATTATGATTTACATAATTTTGTGGATTAAAATATTGAGAAAATTCCTAATATTTTCAACAAAACCACCCTCAAAACCGGTCAACAGACCAAAACGACACTCTTAGAAAACCACAGGCACCAAACAAAATTGGTATTGCACTCGAGGGACAAATTTGACACAAACGTAATAGTCGAGGGAACAAAATGACACGTAATATGAAAAAAATATATAATTGTAATAGAATAAAAGAAATAGACGACTTTACACTAACACATCACGCAGGTGTCCGTGTCCATGCAACTCTGCGGTGGCATGAACAAGGAGCCACCAGCCTGCAATTTATTTTTTATAGCAAATTGGTCCGTGCGTTGCAACGGAAGAAATAAAAATCCTTGTATGCCCCTAGCCCTATAAGCATGGTTCCAATTTAATCAAAGAATCACAATTTAATTTTGCAGCGGCTCACGGTTAACAATGGCCGAGAAAAATGGAAAAGAATCGCACGTCAAGAAGTTTTTCTATTATTTCTTCGTGGTCTTCGGAGAACGGCAGCCGGCAGGAGATCACCTCCAGCAGCAGGATGCCGAACCTGTAGACGACGCCCTCTTGGCTAGCAATCTGAGCTGGATCAACTGATGCTGCAGCATCCATGTCCGAGATCTTGGCGGCGTAGTCCTCGGTCAGGTAGATGGACGACGAGCTCAGGGTCGCCGGAATACGTGGCAGGAGCAGGAACAGCAGGAGGGAAGCGGCTGTATCCCAACCTTCTGCAGCAACGGGAGCTGCAATAAAAAAAATGACATTTAGTGAATGTTACAATATTTGAAGAGCTTAGACACTTCAGTCTCACGATACAACAATTATGTGCTCGCAATAAGGGGAATATTTATAAAAGAGTAAGAAGGCGGCAAGGCCCCAAAAAACTAACTACAAAAAAAAAATTCAATAGACAAATTTATTCCGATGAAATTGCCTCCTAGAATAGATAAAAAATGAGTTCCAACGAACTCCAGTAAAAAATGAAAACGATGTGTTTGCAGTTCGATTCATTTAGGATTTAACATTAGCTATTATTGTGAACCAAACTCAAGTATGATGGAAAATTTTCCTTAATCAAACAGCAGACATCATCTTCTTACCACAATCGAATTATCAAGGTAGATGTAAAATCAATTTATTAAGAGCTAGCAACATATACTTGCTGGATTTAGGTAATAACTAAATGAAAATTATTACGGAAGCCAACCTGGAGCAGCACCCCACTCGGCACCAGTTGCTGCTGCAGCAAGGGCAGCAGCAGGTGTAGCTTCTCCAGGCCATTGGTTGTCACCCCAGTTGTCACCTGCAGGGGCAACAAACTCAGGAGCTGCACCATATTCCTAAACCACTGGAGCCTCCTCTTCCTCCAGATGTACAGATTCAATTGCCACGCACCTTTTCGTATTAGTAAATTGCACAAAGAATGACGTGGCTTTATTCTTAGTGCTTTAACATTCCTTTGTAGGTCAAAGTTGCATCTTGGAGATTATGCAAAGTCAAATATTTGTGACCAGTGGGAGGACAGTTAGATGCAAATCACAAATAATAGATGTTTGAGATGTGTGCCAATCAAAGTTTTGAATCTTGCGTTACTAACATATTTTAAAATAGTTAGATTGTGCCCATAGAAATTTCATGTGTAGATTCATCTAAAAAAATACATCAATAATATTACAATTTGTGAGGTTTAAAATAAATTTCAGTCGAATTAGCAGTCAAAGTTGCATCTTGGAGATTATGCAAAGTCAAAAAAGTCAAATATTTCTAACCAGTGGGAGGATAGTTAGATGCAAATTACAAATAGAATAAGCTCATTGTGACATCTTGGAGCTATATTTTTTTATAACCGTTATATTAATATTTTAAAGCTCTGAGTTTGTACCCTGCTGAAGAAGTACTCGAATCAGGCGGGGTTTTCTTTGGAGCGGAGAAGAGCAGTGCCATGGCGGCAAATGCCTGGTTAAATGGTTAGATGCAAATTACAAATAGAATAAGCTCATTGTGCCATCTTGGAGCTATATTAATTTTTTTTATAACAGCTATATTAATATTTTAAAGCTCTGAGTTTGTACCCTGCTCAAGAAGTATTCGGCAACATCAGGGAGAAAATGTAATTCTTCTCTTCTTTTATGTGTTGCTTGTATGGCAGGATCTTTCCACATCTCATCAGCAAATGGAGCATATTCACGTGTTGCAGCAGGGAAGAATGCATCTAGATCACCCATTGCTATAGTATCCAAAAGCCAATCTGAGAATTTCTTCAGCCTTGCATTTATCGAGTATATACATGAATTTGAACCATTAGCTTTGTTTTCATCTGCCAAAAGAAAAAAAGAGTTCAACAATAAAGCATGTGTGCATGGAGAAACAAGCAAGCGAGCAACTTGACTATGTTACCCTGATTAGTTTCTTCATCATCTGGAATAGTGTAATTCAATCTCGACAAAGCCTCTTCTTCAAAACGCTCACGACCTTCTAGCAAAATTCCAAGATACTTGAACATATTGCTTTGAATCATCATTTTGATACCATCACGTTCTTCTTCTGTGAACCCTGTCCCGTATGGCCATGTAATCCTTCATGTGTTCTTTGTGGTGCGGCTGATGAAAACCACAAACACCTGTTTTGGGAGTGTACCTTCGTCCGGCAGATTTGGCATGGTCTGGCGCCATCCTTTGGTTCCACCAAAGTTGACGAGGCCACAATTGAGTCAGTTGGTACTTGGTGGGACGACCTACGGGGAAGCAAGCTGGTCAGACGCATCGATGAGGTATCATCATTTCCATATGTTGGCATATATGGAAGGAACGGAATGCTAGGATTTTCCGTCACAAGGACTGCTGGCCCGATGATGTTCTGGCGAAAATTAGGAGAGATTTTCCCTTAGGATAGAAGGTGTTCTCTGGACGGGGCTGGTGCTTGAGTGCGGGAGGTTGCCCGCGTTGTACTGTTTGACTCTTGTATTCGCCTCCTCTTTTAATGAAATTAGGCATCTCGCCTTTCTTCGAAAAAACATCAAGGAGAAAATGTAATTCTTCTCTTCTTTTATGTGTTGCCTGTATGGCAGGGTCCTTCCACATCTCATCAGCAAATGGAGCATATTCACGTGTTGCAGCAAGGAAGAATGCATCTAGATCACCCATTGCTATAGTATCCAAAAGCCAATCTGAGAATTTCTTCAGCCTTGCATTTATCGAGTATATACATGAATTTGAACCATTAGCTTTATTTTCATCTGCCAAAAGAAAAAAAACAGCTCAACAATAAAGCATGTGTGCATGGAGAAACAAGCAAGCGAGCAACTTGACTATGTTACCCTGATTAGTTTCTTCATCATCTGGAATAGTGTAATTCAATCTCGACAAAGCCTCTTCTTCAAAACGCTCACGACCCTCTAGCAAAATTCCAAGATACTTGAACATATTGCTTTGAATCATCATTCTGATACCATCACGTTCTTCTTCTGTGAACCCTGTCCCGTACAAGTACTTAGCCTGACACATAAACCCCCTGTTAGGATATGCGCCGATGCAAGATCACGAACGACATCAGGAGACACAATGTTTGGTAACGCAGTTCGGCTTTCGCCTACATCTGCGGGGCTCTGATTATGGGCGCTCCTCCCCAATCCAGAATACCGCGGCACATCGGCTAACCAGGTCACAGCCACATGCCGACTGCTGACCTCCTCTTGCCTCTGCTACTATTATGAGGTCGTTGTCTTGGTTACATCAGGGCTGCCTCCCTTTATATAGTGGAGGCCTGGATAGAGTCCGACTCTAACACTAACCAACCCTGCCTATTACAACACAGAGTCCTTGTAACCTACTCGTACACATATTCGACACAATGCCTAACAAACTCCACCTTGGAGAATATGGTCTCTCACCTTGAAGTCGTTCCAGCGTCTTGCGCGAACCAGTGCACCCGAACTCTGGTTGAATCCTTTCTTTGGATATTTGTTTGACTCCCTTTGAATCTACACATCTAGATCCAATCTTTGAACCCTCGAGCAGGCTTCCCAGCCCGCCACCATGCACCACGTTCGTGCACGAAAAAACATGCTGCACCCTGGTTATCCGCATCCACGCCACA
>SPJY01003723.1:0-15688 GCA_005191435.1 Raddia distichophylla
GGCGGAGAGAGGCGGCGGCCACGCGGCGTCGTGGAGGCGGCGAGGAGCAGGGATGGCAATCGGGTATTCGGGCGGGTATCATAGGGGAGAGAGAGAGAGAGAGAGAGAGAGGGAGAAGCTCACCTACGGCGCCGGTGGCGGAGGGTCCGATGGGGAGAGGATGCGGCGGCAGAGGAGAAGAGAGGAGCGCACTGGGGAGAGCCGGAGAGGGAGGCGGCGGCTGGCGGCGTGGAGGGTCAGGAGAGCTACAGCGGCGGCCGGTTAGGGCTACGGGGGAATTTATATGATACTATGTATGGCCCATATGTATGGCCCATTGGTTTTAAATTTTTATTATTTATTCGGGTATCCATAGATACACATGGGTGTGAATATAAATCCAAACCCGACCCTGAATTATGAAACCCATGGGTCTAGAATAAAACCTATACCCGTAGCCATTGGGTTCGGATACCCACCCGTACCCGTTGGGTTTGGATAATCCGGATTTAGTGTATTCCGGAGAAATTCTTAGCAAGAAAGCTTCCTTACACCTTCGTCCTATTTCCTTGACTGTGGAGCCCACATATTCCCGCTACCGCTGTGTACTCGCCCAGCGCCTGCTCGCTAGGCGCCACGCAATCTGGTCGCCTGGTGCCTGGGGACTGGTCACTTGCCTACACGCTGGACACCACGTCTCCTGGCCGCCCGGTGCTTGAGGCCTGGTGGCCCGCGTGCGTGCCGGACCACCACGTGACCTAAATAAATAGCTTGAACTTTTACCTTATCTGAATCCAAACCTTAATCTGTTTGGGTCCGATGTTTCCATGTTAGGGGCGTTCCTTAATTGGGCTCTGGTCCCACTTGGCAATCAAGTGGGGCACCCCCCGGTATAGAATATATCGATAGACACACACAATGATTTTTACTGATTATTATCTCTTGTGTACGAAGGGTTCCACCAATTATATAGCATAGTCTATTTTTGGTTTTAGATGCCGACTTGGGGACGGATGTACGACCGTGCACGCGGCCGTCGGACGCTTTGCGCGGCCCGGTCGGCCCACGAATGGTGCGTCCAGCCCAGCCAACCTACCATGGTTCCACCCGCTGAAACAAGTCGGCGCCCCCACCGGAACAAACTTCTCCCGCCATTGTTTCGCATCTGTTCTCCCCCTAAATCGAACGTCGTCGCAGCGTGCTCGCGAATCCTCCCGCCGCCATGGCTGCACGCTGATTTCTACCTTCCACCCCGCCTACACCCCCCTCGGAATCGATCCCTTCTTGTCTCCCCAACCCCCGATTTGAATCAAACAGTGTGGCCTCTCCCTCCATGGCGCACATACGAAGAACCCTAGAAGAAGGATCTATTCCTCGGCGATTTCGTAGCTGGCCGATTCAAATTAGCTTGGCGGCAACCAGGTTGTCAGGGCCGCAGATCGTGGAGAAGACGATTGAGGTCGGAGCATCATCTGTGGATTTGGAAATTGCTGATTTGAAAGATGAGGTATGATTCATAGAACGCATGTCAAACAATTTTGCACTAATAGGGAAATGCTTTTGTTATTGATTGTTCCAAATTGTCATTATGGTGAAACAAAAACTCTGGTCTGCGTTGCACTAATAGGGAAATGCTTTTGTGCACTGTGAATTGTGTTGTTTCAGCTGAGAAAAGGCTTAAGGTCTTGTTGTTTCCCAAACAACTGTAAAATGGTTCCTCGACAAAAACACAAAGTCTTGCGTTGTTTCGATGTTGAAGCAACTCTCTCCCATGGTTGTCATGTATCATGAAAACAAAACCTATTGTAGGTATTTGTGAGACGTGTTGGAACAAACTTTGAATTTAGCTATGTGGTTACATTGGTGAGTGTATATGTGATTGTTTCAAACACATCTATTTATTTTTCAGCTGATGTCTGAACAAAGAAATCAATGGGTTGAAACAATGCATTATATTTTGTTTTGGCATGTCTGCTTGCCATCCCTTTTTTGTTTCGCCAAACATTCAAACTGAAACTTTGCCGTGTTTTTTGTTGAAAAATTGAAAAATGATGCAGGCAAATGTGGGTGGTATTATTGGAGGAGAGAACCAGGACACGCTCAATGATTTTATTGAAATGGAACCATCCAATGAAAGTGAAACATTGGGTTTTGGTGATCAAAAGGATGATGATGAAGAAGATGTGAGTTCACAGCCAGTTGTTTCCTATGTTGGCATGTTGTTTGATACCCTCGATGAGGTGTACAAAACATACAACAAAATACGCCAAAAAGATGGGATTTGGGATTCACAAAACAAGCTCAATGAATAGCAAGGTAACAAACGAGATACGACAGGTTTCGAGTGCGTCCATAACTCACAAAGCAGCTCAACAATAAGACAAAAAAATGCAAAAATAGCCAATCAGATGATCCATTAGTCCTAACAATTGGTTCGAGAAAAAAAGAGAAAGTTGTCCGATGTGCCTGCAAAGCAAGGATGGATGTGGGTCTGAGGGACGGAAAATGGAAAGTTGTGATGTTTCATCAAGAGCACACGCATGCAATGGTCAGGAAAACAAATGTCAACAGGATGTACAGGTCTCACAGGCGGTTCTCTCGCGCAGACTATGAACTGTTGGTCACAATGCAGAATAGGAATATTTCAACCTCCCATATGATGAGTACATTTGGAGAAATGCATTGTCGTGTTCGGAAATTCAGTGACTTGGCATCAACCTTGGAATATTTCACGCGAGTACAAGCGGACAGTGTTGGATTCTTCCATGCCACGAAAAGCGACGCGGATGGAACTGTGAAGGGACTCTTCTGGGGTTGATGGCAGGACGAGGTTGTTGTATGAGAAATTTGGGGACTGCGTATTCTTTGACACAACCTTCAGCACTAACAAGTATTTTGAAAGAATTTAATTGTTTCTGTTGAAACAATGCATTTGTGCTATTGAAACAAAAATAAAACAATTTGCTAAAACAATTGTTGTGGAACAACACATTGCACATGAAAAGTCAAATGTTAATCGTTCTGGAACAACATATGAAAAGGTAAATTGTTCTGCTGAAATAATTAGTTTCTTTAGCAGAAATAGTTTATTTATTGGAACAAAAAAATGAACATTTGTTTGTTTTGTTTGAACAATGCGTTTTTAGTGTTGAAACAAAATGTATGAACTGTTGGAACAAGTTCTTGCGGGAAGAAATGAATGTTGAAACAATTACTTGGTGAAACAAATTTTCTGTTGAAATCAATTTTCTGTTGAAACAATAGCCTTGTGCTGTAATTGTTCTGGAACAACAAATGAAAAATGCGATGTTTATATGATAACAACTATAGTTTCTTTACTTGATGTCATTCATTTTTATTGCATTGCAGGTACAAAATATCATTTGCACCCATTGTTGGTGTAAACAACCACCTGCAGACAGTATTGTTTGGGTGTGCTTTTCTGGTTGATGAAACGACAGAATCATTCACATGGTTGTTCGAGACATTTAAGCTCGCAATGAATGGAAAAGCCCCCAACTGTATAATGACGGATCAAGATCGGGCAATGAAGATTGCAATCGCAAAGGTATTCCCTAATAAAATTGATAGGTGCTGCAGAAGCTTAGCGTGGTGATGTCGCTGAACGTAGAATTATCTGACGAGCTTCATGCTGTCATCAATGAATCTGAAACAATTGTGGAGTTTGAAGCAAGGTGGCAACATATGCCTGAGGCATATAATCTAGGGGAGAACCAACACCTGTGTGGTATGTGGAACACGAGAAGTTCATTGGCCCCAGTGTACTTCAGAATGTACTTCTTCCCATTCACAAGTACGACTAGAAGGTCCGAAGGGCTAAATGCATTATTCAAGAATTTTGTTCACCCGTCAGAGTCAATATGGTCGTTCGTAAAACAGTACGATCACATCATGGAAACAATGCTATGCAAAGGGGATGTTGACAAGTTCAAGGGAGAGACAACGACATGAAAGATTTGGTCGCGGTAAGTACTACGTCCCCCTGAAATAATAAATTTGCGTTCTGAAACAATCAGGCCTGGCCTGTTGAAACAACATTATTGGTGCTGAAACAATTAGGTCTTACCTGTTGAAACAACAATATTTGCAACCTGAAACAAAAATATAGATAAAAACCCCATGTTCTCAGACATTTTTGTTTATTTTATTGTACTTGAAGGTACAAGTTGGAGGAACAAGCTGCATCATTTTATACGAGGAGTATTTTCCGCATGTTCCAGGACCTATTAATGAAGACAATATCATTATGTTGCAACAAGGTTGCTAACAACCCAATGCAGTTCGAGCTTTCTGCTTTCCAAGACATGAGCAACGGTAGGATATACAAAGTGACGATTGAGGAAGACATGGTGACATATGTTTGCAGCCGTGACAAGTGGACCATGGATGGTCTACTTTGTTCCCATGTTCTGAAAGTAATGACTCAGCTAAATGTCCAAGCAATACCACCTCAGTACTTGCTGCTACGATGGTCCTCCCAATTATCTGCAAGTACAACGGTTCATCCTTTGTATGTTGAGCCAATGTTTGGAGTTCCAAGAAGCAACGTGTTGAGATACAACTTGCTCTGTAGAAAATTGACCGCCTTTGCTTCGGAAGGGTGCAACAGTGAGGAGGGGTACAAGATTGTTTCAGAGTCCGCGGTGGATGCTACAAACAAGCTCTTGGCACTGAGGGGGGCGGGGGGAAGTTACCACCCACTAACAGTGGAAGATACTGAGGTTGCGGTGGTGCAAGGAGGTGCAGTTGCGGTGGTACAAAACCTTGTCGTGTGCACAACAAAGGGTCGACCGACCGAAAGGTCGAAAAGAGGAAAACACCCAATGGAGAGGGCAGTTGTTAAGAAGAGCAGGGTGAGGAACAAAACACACTGTTCCACTGCAAAAATGAAGGGCACAACAAACAGACTTGCCTTGTCATTGGGAATGCAACAACCAAGTGATGGTTCCAGGGCTATCCCCTTGCTGCAATCGATCAACTCGATAGACAAAATAAAATACATGTATGAGTGTGTTTTGCTTGATGTTTGTCATGTTTGTGGAACAATGTTATTTGTCTTCCGGAGCAGTATTATTTGTCTGTTGGAACAATTACACCAGCCTGTTGAAACAATTAGTGTGGACCGGAAACAAACATTTATGTCTGAGGAAAACTGTTATTTGACTGGAAATAATCGTTTCGGCCTAGTGGTACAATTTTGTTGACGTACTCAAACAATCGGTGTAAACTATTAAAAATAATCTTTTTACCCCTGTTGGAACAATTACTTAAACTACTGAAATAATTGTTTTAGCCTATTGAAAAAATCGTTTTGGCCTAGTGGAACAATTACTTTGACCTATTGAAACAATTGTTTTGGCCTATAGGAACAACCGATTTGATATGTTGAAACAATCATTTTAACATGTTGTATCGGAAAAATTACTGTATGCTATCGAAACAATCATTTTGCTTGTTGGAACAATCATTACATGCTATCGGAACAATCATTTTGGCATAAATACAAAATAATTTGTCCAAGAGGTTACAATACAGAAACACAGAGATGTAAACGTGCTTTCCCCCTCTCCTCATATACTCAAGTTGCAAACCATCATTATCATGGCGAACCATCAGTACTTGTCCTCATGTTGCAAAACATCAATACATGGCATACCAACACTACTTGATTATCTTTGAAAACACACAAGTTTCACAAAAATGTACATCGAAAAAGTAACAAGGTAGTCCATTCTCACATCCACCTCCAAAAAACAAAACACTCATCATTGAACTACAGAAATGATATGCATGAACTATGGAACAATCAGCCTCCGTTCACCCGAGGCTCGCTTCTCCTTAAGGACCCATGAAATGTCAGCAGTGTTGAACCTGGTATTGATGAGTCTTGTTGCAAACAACTTGCGATACTCAGGGATGCTAGCCTGTTTATCAATGAAACAACGAAGGTTGGAGTGTCAGTAAGTAATTAATGTTGATATGGATAGTTTATGTGTAAGATAAAATATAAATACAGGTAGGAACAACTGCATCGTCTTCCCATCCCAGTTGTCCATGTAGACCATTGAGAAGATGCCACAATCCACGCTGCACACACAAAAAAAAATTGTTCCAAATAAAAAATATAAGATGTGCACACATATTTAAAACTTGGACATGATACATAAAAAAAAGGGGAGGCGCTTACAGGTTGCCTTGTTGTGGGTAGTCAGCTGATGCCCATCTCTTGAATTGGGTGATATCCTTTCCAGGCAGAAATTTGCTTTCATTCCAAACTTTGCTAAAGTTTGTGATATGATACATAGAGGGGAAGGCTGAAAATGCACATTGTAATCAAAGTAACAACAAAAAAGATTATGTGAAAAAAAAACAGAGAAGATGTGAGAAAAAAAAGCCCAAACCAGGTTGTTTTTGTTTTTTCTTCCTCTGATGGAGTCGAATACATTGACTTGCTCGTGCAGCAAGTTGAAGCACACAAGTGTCTAGTGCCCCCTCTTTAAAATTGGAAATAAAATCTACATAGCACACCAAAAAATACATAAAAATATGGAGAGATAAAAAAGAGGGCAACCGAAACAATGGACATGGCCTGATGAAACAATCAAGTAAACACAATGATGGAACAAAAAAAAATGTAAATATGTACTGAAACAAATGGAATGACCTGATAAAATAATGAACTAAAACACTAATGGAACAAAAAAAATGTAAACATGTTCTAAAACAAAATGGATAATACCTGATGGAACAATGATGAAACAATCAACAAGAACACTGATGGAAAAAATACAAACATGTATTGAAACAATGGACATGACAGATGAAACAATGAACTAGGAAAGTTGGAACAATGAATTTTAAACAAGTGGATGTAAAAAAGTTACCAAATCCTTTTCTTCCACGTTGAAATCAACATTCATTTGATGCAATGGTCCCATCAGGAAGTCAATTTTGACATTTTCAGGGTCCTTGATTAGATGAATCTGCATTTTTTTTTCCAATTACAATGGTAACGAATAAAAATAATTTCATAGAAACCTCATGCGAACACAAAAAGAGCTGGAAAATGGAGCATATTACCGAATCAAGAGGTGCCATTATAAATTTATTTACTGCATTCCTCCTGGTCATAGCCTCTACTGCCTCTGCATTGGAAATGTAGGCGTGCATGTTCATACACCAGTCACCTACCTCTCCTCTTTGTTTCAGCGAATTGTACGTTTTCTCGTAGTCTATGTGAAAATTCTTAATGCTGATGAAAGCAGGCCTGCAATGGTTTTGAAAACAAATATGACAAGTGGACAAGGTAAAGGAACACAAAACAAATTGCATTGGTTCTCTCTTGCTTGTGCGCTTACTGTGTTTAGTTCTTCTTTGGCTTGTCCAAGCATCTTCTAGACAGGTATGTTGTATATATGGTCCCAACCTCCGCATTCACCTTTAGTTTCTTCACCTTTTTGACATCATCAATAGGTTTGGCTACCCTCTTTTTCCTGGTCTTCTTCTCATGTGTGCTTTGGCCATTGCTTACATCATCGCTAGTGGAAGCACCAAGTTGATCTACAACAAATAAAGAAGAAAGGATAGGGCAATAAACTTGAAATGGGGGATGGGGGTGTTGAAACAATCAAAAAATGATGGATGAAAAATTAAAAGTAAACCTATTGGAACAATAAACAGAAACATAATATGCTTATGATGGCTTATTGAAACAACAAGATATGCCTGTTGGAACAACCAGATTTGTTTATTGGAACAATCAATATTTGCTTGTTGGTACAATAAAATTTTGCTTATACTAAAAAACACAACTAACCATGCATGGCATCAAAAAAACACACATGGCATAAAAAAGATCTCTCTTGGCCTACAAAAACAATATAATGTGGATATGGCGAACAAGTTGAACATACCATTTTTTGGGCTTGCAGTACAGCTACTTCCTGCAGGAGACTGTAGTTCTGCATTAAGTAAATCTAGCAATAGCTCGAAAGAAGGAGGTATGATGCGATCTGTAGGCGACGGTGGCCTTGCGCGTATGGTGTTCCCGGGCACTCCAACACTCTTGGTTGGGCTGCCGCCGGCAGGAGGTTGCTCCTTGCAAATCTCGCCGACGATGTCGTCGATGCTTGGAGCTCCTCCATGAATGGCAGGGCTAGGCACCCCAAGAGGATCATGTGTGGCAAGGCATGGTGGTGCAGGGCTGCTCCCCTTCTGTGGCATGACATCTGCACCAGCAGCATCATCCCGCGAAGTGTCCCTGGCGGGGCTAGATATATCACCATCAGCCCGCCCGTCGTGCTGTGCACCATCCTTAGAGCTGTGTCCCCCGAGGCTGTCCGACCGCCTCGAATACAAGGAGATTTTTGGTGTTTGGGAAAGTCCGAAGAAAAAAGGATTTTGAATCCACCTTTTCCTTTTTCCCTTCGAAAAATAACTCAATCAAAATCCAATTATCTACTCTACAAGAACGAAATGCTTGTTATGCCTAATATACTTAGTTCAGCCTATATCTGTTTTAATTCTATTCTTTATCCAACTTGTTTTTTCTTCGCCAAATTGCTCGACGCTGTCCTCTCTTCATCCTCGCCATTATCATTTGCTGCAGCAGCACCGGATGTCCCGGGCACTTGAAAGGTGAGGTTGCTAGGCATTCCACCATGTGCTTTCCCCAAAACATCCTTCAGCTCCCTGGCAAAAGCGTCCATCCTCTTCTTGCGCAACAGCTTGATTGATGCGACAGCAGACTCAAGTTCTTGCTCCCATAATTTGATGTGCTTGTGAACAATTGCCTGGATGTTAGGGGGTAACTGCTGAAAAAAAGAACAAACAACTAGTGACACGTTAAAACAATTTTATAATACTACTGAAACAATTTAGTACAACACATGAAATAAATTGATACCAGTGTGGAATAAAAAATGATGGCAAGTGCAACGCAGCAGGTAGATGACACATGGAAACAATTTTACAAAACCTATTGAAACAATTAAGTACAGCATATGGAACAATGGATGTCAACTATGTTGCACAACACCTATGGATAATTTACCTGCGTGTTTTGACTGCTTTGCTGAGAAGCCAACCTAACCCAATCCTCGAGAGTTGCCGAGTCAATTGTCTAAGCAGTGGCTGCTCGGCGTACGGCGTGCTTCGAAGATCACGAAACTGAAAACAAAAGATAGAGGAAAAAATGAGAAAAAAGGATTTTGTTAGCACAACAACAAAAAGACAAAAAACTAAAAAGAAGACAAAAACACATGAGGAGAAAGATGGCTGCCAAGCAACATACCCCTCGCTGACCAAATGCAATCTTGTGGATTGTCATCCTATTTTTGTCATCTTTTTCTAGATTTGTGAAATCCGTTGAGGTCATGTGGCACATCCTGGGGGTGCGATAGTCCATCATGGCCATGGAAGCAACTGACAATTGAAGATGGTTCATGTACACATATGCGGGGTATGAAACAAACATAGATGATTTTGTCATGAAAAGTACATATGCAGGGGTAGTAAAAAAAGAGATAGAACGTAGAGCAAGAAGAGGAATGCATCCACCGGCATTGAAAGATGTTTTTTAGCAAGGCATTGAAAGATGTGGATGGGTTCTTTGTGATGAATTTTCAAATCCTTCTGACCTCATCCATAGTCTTCTGCAGCATGTGTACAGCCCAATCTAACTCGGTGAAGGCATCTATGTCGGCAACGGTGTGCAAGTAGTCGATTGGAACATTGCTTGATGTCTTGGGAACAAGGACAGTGGCCAGCATGACCAGCAAGAAGGCCCTCATAAACTCTAACTTATATGTGCTATCTTTGGCTACTTTAACTGCCTTGTTGACTGGATATCTATCCCCTACCTTAAACTGCTCCTTCAGATGCTCAATGGCATCATCATCACCTGTTAACTTGAAGGGCTTGTCCCTCGATGGTATGCCAATCATCTTGGTTACCATCTCCCTTGTGAATACAATGGACTTGTTCTTAAAGCGAAACTGACACAGTTCTGGATCAATGCGCATGATCATCCACTCGGCCAGACGGCTAAGAGGGGTGAAGGATGAAAAGCACAACAAATTCTCCAATCCATGCTTCCGAACAAAAGCCTGCTGAAAGTCCTTCAGATTTCCCACGAGCCTATTAATATTCTTTGTTGTGAAACGGTACTTCACATTGGGCTTGCTGTCATCCTTGGCCATTTTTTCATTTGCAATGTACACACCTGAAACAACAAAGAGCCGCCTGATCACAAACAAAATATATGAAACAATCTGAAAATCACTATTGAAATAAATTGTGAAACAAAGTTGAAAAATGACAACTAAACACAAAAATATGCCCCTGATGCATATGCATATGCAATGAACAATCTCCTTCAGCATGCAGGATGCACTATCATCGAGGTCGCATACGCAAAAATGCACAATTCAGTGTGTTCACTATTGTTTCATCAGATGCAAATGCAAATACAAAACCCAGAAAATGTGAAACAACCTGTAACACTATTGATATAAATGTGAAATAATTGAAAATGCCCCTAAGGCATATGCCTAAGCAATGAATCATTTCCTTTTTTCAACATGCAGGATGCAAAAAATCATCGAAGTCACATACAAAAATCAACCATAGAAGAGTAATACTCGATTACATGGCTAATCCACCTTCGCAACTCCTCATTCTCAGCCGCTGGGGGATGCTATTCCTAGGGTTTTTGCTATCTAAACCATCGATGCGCTAGCATCATGTGAAAAAATGACACTACAAAAACCCTAATCGTATGACACCTTCGCGTGAATCGCGCCTCACTCCCATCAGCAGGGAAAACTATGGGGATTGGTGAGTAAGAGGGGCGGGTCAGCATCCATACCTTGCGGAGGGATGGGAGAGTCTTCTCCTCTCTGACACCGGCAATGAATCAAGCCACGGCTACCACTGCCCCACCATGATGCCACAATCGATGCATCTCAAGGGTGGAAGGGGAGGCGCTTCGACCGCCACCGTCGGCGCGTCGCGAGCACGGGAGGGTAGGCACTCCGACCGATGCCATCGACGCGTCGTGAGCACGGGAGGGGAGGCGCACTGACCGCCCTTGCCAGCGTGTTTGTGAGCGCGGGTGTTGTAGGAAAGCCTCCCCCTTTTCATGAATATTTGGGGCGAAAATCCTGAAGATGTGGTTATTGAGCCCAAAGAATTCGAAGACCCTTAAGACATCTTCAGGAAAAACGCATGTAAGAATGGAGGTCGAAGAGGAATTTTACGAAGATGGTCCTGCCTGGGCGAAGGCAGGGACGCCCGAGGATGCCTTGGAAGATAGCCGAAGAGGGTGGACTCCGGTTGACTCCAAAGGGCCCACTAACAGCTGAGCCAAGCACTAGCTATGGGCCCTGGGCGTGATTACCAGAAGATGGGCCTACAATAGACTGGCCCATTTTTTCGACAAGGGCTCTAAGGTATTAGGGGTAGTTAGGGTTTTTCGCATGCCCACAAAGGGATCAAGTGTTGTTAGGATCCGCTGATTACATATCAACGATTCAGATGTAAGGGCAAAGAAGTCTTTTTGTTTTTAGAATATAAACCCTAGTCATTGGCACCCCTATAAATACAAGAGCACCCCATTCATTGGGGGCAGAATATCTATTCCTAACCCATCGTTGCGTCTCCAGTTTGAAAGCCCTATTATTCCTTTTTTGTTGATCTTTCCTTACGGGGACACACTCCACATACTGTCTGAGACACGTCGACGACAGTTGGTGCCGACCGTGGGGATCTTGGCGCTGAGACGATGCTTCGGGGTAGGAATCCATCCAAAAGCGAAGTACCTACAGATGGAGGAACGGAAGCCGTGACAGAAGTTGTCACGAGGAGTGGTGGTGGGACAAGGTGGAACATGGTACCGAGGGTACCCAGATGGGGAGGAGGGATAACCCAAAGATGCACCTAATACCCTCGGATTAGCACCTCCCGAAGGACCGGAATCGAGCAGAATGGGTGAGAGAAGAAACAACGAAGAACCCATACCCGCTTACGACCCCTTGCAAAACCCAGCCAACCCTCTTCCACAAAGTCCACCCATACAACCTTCGCCAAATCCACCAATCCCCCGACAAGACCTACCTACCTTCCTGCAAGACCCACCCACCCGACCTGAACAAACACGACAACCCAGAACCCAAGGAGTAACCTTCGCGAATCATCAACAAAACGAAGAATACCTGCAGCATCGATTGATGATGGAACAACAAATTGAGGACTTAAGGAGAGAGCTGGCAGTCGCTCGGGCACTACCACCTCAGCAAAACTAGTGAAGGTTAAATGAACCCGAAGGGACCTAGGCAGAATCACCGACAACATACAACACTCAAAGCACATACCGAAGAGAACGTGGAGGAGGAGGGCCGCTTGATGGTTTCCTTTGAGCGTAGAGGTGGCCAGAGAGCTTCAAAATGCCAACCATTAACAAATTCGCCGATGATACTGATCCAATGGAATTCTTTGAAGTATACAAAACTGCAGTTGAGGCTTCAGGGGGGATGACGACATAAAGGCGAAGAGTCTTCTCCTATCACTTAAAGGGCCGGCTCTATCTTGCTTCACATCACTGTCTTCGGGAACCATCCACTCATGGGAACAACTAAGAGAGGCCTTCGCTAAAAACTTCCAAGCTAACTATGTTGCGAGGATGCAGGAGAGCAACTTGTTTGCAATGAAGCAGTCTAAGGGAGAGAGTGTTCGGGATTTTTACAAGAAATTCGCGAACATGCGTTGCCAAATTAAAACAATCAGTGACTCCACCATCATCAATGCTTTCATAGTGGGACTTCAACTTGGGACTTTATGCCATGACTTAACTAGCATTCCTCCAAATACAGCTTCGAAATTATATATATGATAGAGTGGAAAGATATGCTAGAAGAGAAGAAGAAAATCCGAGGAGGGAGGCGTTGGCTAAGAGAGAATGTAACGAGAAGAAGCAAGAGAAAAGAAAAGGTGAGGATAAGCAGCAAGGTCGCCATCAACAGAGTAAAAAAGTCCACCATATCAAAGATAAACAAAAAGAGGCGAAAGGGGTCGAAACAAGGAGAGGCCAAAGGAAATCTAATTATTGCGCCTTGCATGGAGAGAACCAAACCCACAACACCGAAGATTGCAGGAACATTATAAGCCAGAGAAACAATTACATGAGAAGACACAAGCAAGAGGGGCAGCGAGACCCTAATCGAAGATGGCAAAGCAACCAAGGAAGATGATATGAATATCACAGGGATAATAGAAGAGAGGACAACAGGATAGAAGGTAGAAGGAATGGGAGAGAAGAAGGCAGAGAGAGACGAGAGGAGAGGAGAGGGATAGAAACGAAGATAGGCGTAAATCGCCAGACAGAGTCCACAATGTTGACCAGCCTTCACAAGAACAAAGAAGGGTGATACATGTCATATCCGATGGATCTTTGGTGAACTTACCATTCGTATAACTTTACCACTGATGGGTGGGGAATCCGATTCCCTCATCAAGACCCAACAGATGAAATCGCCGGATATCATATGGAGAGAACGTTATAGACGGAGGAAGATCAGCTGGCATCATTTTCCTGCCCGCCTTTAAACAACTGAATATACCCGAAGGTAGAATGAGGCCTTCGCATTTACCCCTGATAGGCTTCGAAGGAGAGGCAGTGACGGCTATAGGTCAAGTCACTCTGCAAGTGTCGTTCCAACAAGGCCAAGAAGGATCACAAATCTATATTCTTTGACATAGTAGACATGAAATATAGATACAATGCAATCTTTGGGAGAGGAATCATCAACGCGTTTGATGCCATAATACATCACATGTACCTGTGTATGAAGGTGCCAGCTGACGGGGAGGTTATAGGCAACATCGAAGGCCAAACCAGTCCTAAATACGCAGAGGGTGGATCCTTTGCTTAGCCCAAAGGGGTGGAAACCGAAGCCAAAACCAGAGGGAAATACAAAGCAACACCAGTTAAACCCAGAAAACCCAAACAAAACCATGACCCTGGGGGCTCAGCTAACAACTCAAGAGGAAGAGAATTTGCTAGATATACTAGAGCAAAATGAAGACATCTTCGCATGGGTCCCTGAGGAAGCAAAAGGTGTACCTCGAAGCACACTCGAACACTTTGCTGGCATTGAAACTTGACGCGAAGCCTCAGAAGCAGAACCTTCGGAAAATGTCTAGGGAAAGGATTGAACCAACAAAGGCGAGGTTCAAAAACTTCTTCGGGCGGGTGTGATTCGAGAAATCACATACCCCGAGTGGCTGGCAAACGACGCCGTGGTCTAGAAGTTCAATGGTACCTGACGCATGTGCGTTGATTTTACAAATCTAAACAAAGCATGCCCGAAGGATGATTTTCCATTACCGAGGATTGACCAGCTTGTGGATTTCACAGCTGGATGTGCACTAATGAGTTTCCTAGATGCTTACTCAGGATATCACTAGGTGTACATGAGAAAAGGAGATGACGGAAAAATGGCTTTTGTGACGCTGTTTGAAACATACTGCTATCGAAGAATGCCTTTCGGCCTGAAGAATGCGGGAGCAACCTTCGCGAGGCTCATAGCGAAGGTGCTGGCCAAGCAGATGGGTCGAAATGTGGAAATGTATGTGGACGAAATCGTCGTCAAAAGCAAGACTCAGCAGGACCATGCCGAGGATCGCAAGGAAACCTTCGCAAGTCTCCGGGCTGAAGGTATAAAGCTAAACCGGTTGAAATGTGTGTTCGACATTGAAACAGGAAAGCTGCTGGGCTTCCTAGTGTCGCAGAGAGGAATTGCAGCAAACAAAGAGAAAATAAATGCAATATGTCAAATGAACCCACCAAAAAAACAAAAGAGAGGTGCAAAGCCTTTTGGGAAAATTGACAGCGTTAAGAAGATTCTTGTCAAAGGCTGCAGAAAAACATAAGAACTTCTTCGCCACGTTGAGAGGAACAGATCCCTTTAATTGGGGACCAAAGTGTACAGAAGATTTCGAAAAACTGAAGGAACACTTGCAACAATTGCCAAAGCTTACAAGCCCAAAGGGAGCTGCAAAGTTGTTGTTATACCTCTCTGCGAGTCACTACGCAGTAAGTGCCGTATTTGTCAAAGAACACGAAGATGGACAAATGCCAGTATACTATGTGTCAGAGGCACTTCGGGGGGCAAAGAGAAATTATGTGGAGTTAGAAAAGATAGCATATGCACTTCTGATGGCATCAAGGAAGCTAAGACACTAATTTTACGAATTCAAAATTGAAGTACCAACCGATTTTCCTTTGAAGTCAACCTTAGAAAACAAAGATACAACATCAATGATATCGAAATGGATAGCAGAGTTAGCACCGTTCAAGATAACCTTCACGTCAAGAACATCCATAAAAGCACATGCAATGGCATATTTCTTAATAGAGTGGACAGCCAATCCTTCGGAAGACCAGAAGATGCCACCCTTATGGACTGTAAAGTCAGATGGATCGTGGACAGCGCAAGGAACAGGAGCCGCAGCGGTACTAGTAGACCCCGAAGGTGGAATAACGGAGTATGCGTTAAGGTTGAACTTCCCAACAACCAACAACGCCGCAGAGTATGAAGGGCATATGTTGGGTCTTCGGAAAGCAAGAGCACTGGGAGCTAAAAGGGTGTTAGTATGCACAGACTCGAACTTGGTGCAAGGTCATATATCA
>SPJY01003743.1:0-10392 GCA_005191435.1 Raddia distichophylla
CAAAAGAATAAAATTCTGTGGAGCCCATCTGCACAGTGCTGCACCCCCGCCGATCACGCGCAGCGCGTGGACTCCCGGACACCAGCCTTTCCGAAAATAAATACATAAATTTTTTTTTTCCTAGATCGGTCAAGATCAAGATGGGCTTCCATATCACCGTCGGTTGGCATAAGAAACATTTGAGACTTGCTAGGCCGGGCTGTTACTTGGCCTTCCCTGGTCGAGCACCCCCGGGACCTCTTTCTCCTGGCCGGCCCATGGAACGTGGGCGTTGCACACAGCAGCGATCGATGTTATATCATACTCCTATTTGGAAGAAGTATACATTGCCTCCCTCAACTATTGAAAAAGTTCACTTTTCCTCCCTCTGTGTTAAATGGGAGAGATCTGGCCGTCCAATCTTGCATCCAACGGCCACAAATGAGTTGAGGGAGGAAAAATAAACTTCTGCAATAGTTAAGGGAGGTAAATTGGACTTCTTCCTATTTATATCATATCATATTTATTTTATTAAAAGTATATGCCTAGCCTAATTTATTTTGCAAATTATGGCGCCTGTCGTCCAAGCTAGCGGTGGTCAGCACGAGCCACAGGCGACGGATGCCCTGCTGGTGCTGCTACCGAGGTGGTCGGTCTCGGATGGTATAGGAATTTCTATGCTCCCATCCATCATCTGTGGCTCGTGCGATCATCTACGACAGACGCCTAAATTTTTAATAAAAGAGGATAAACATATATTTTTAGTTAAACGAATAAAAACAAGGAGGCCCATACCCCACGGACCTTCGTCCCTTGCCCCGCGCGACGGACGATGGAACATGTCATTTATGCCTCACGCTGGCTAATAAGTGGCTGCTGCGGATCGAGCTCGGGTTGCCTGATTGAATGCATTCTTTGGAAACCAAGTGAACAAACGATGACATTCCACTACTACAGGTAATTGTACGTTATATACGATTGAAGATTTCATTGAAAGATTACTTTTTAAAAAAAAAACTATATGAAACATTTTGAAACCTGCAAAAAGTTTTCAAAAACACTTTTCGGACCAAGAATCAATCAACCAACCAAGGGAGTATCCCATATAGGAGGAACAAACGTTCCAAGATGAGCTAAAGAACAAAATAGGTGACGTCATCATGAACCAAGCTGAACCTACATGAAACAACCTGAACCCCATTCCAGCCCAAAATTTCCATTCCACATTTCAACACAATCAAAATTGCAATTTCAACACAACACATTTATAATTCACAAGTTCACAAATAAGTTCCTATCCACAAGTTCGCACACTTCAACACGTTAACCCTAGTTCGCACAAGTTCAACACGTCAACACAAAGTTCAACACATCAACACTTGGATAGTTCACAACATAACCTAGCTTGGAGGAGTATTATTAAACTGATGTCCGCTACCAGCATCGCCTCCTGAGCCAAGGTCGTCTCCAACGATCGGCGGAGTCATCGAAGAAGAAGCGCCTTCAACATTGGCGTCTAGAGGAGCCACCGAACCCTAAATTGCAATGCAATATTAGAATTTCTAAGTTACACAATCATGCACATACAAAAAGTTTAAATTTGATACATACCGTAATGGAAAATTGTTGTGTAAATATAGATGGAGGCCGGAATGGAGAAAGACTTAATGTCGTTCCAAACTGTTGTGTCATATATGCCTAAAAATCTTAAGCATTTTAAGATCAAAATAGTGAATTGCATGTATTAGGAAATGAGTATGAATATGAAGTAAGTTTTAATGATTTCTAGTTATTAGGCTAACAATTAACTATAATTGAGCTATTTTGTTAACATAAAGCAGTAATATATGGAATTCAAACAAGGCATCAGGAGGACCATAATTTTGTAATTTTCATTAATTTGAAGTAGAAATGAGCAATGATTTCAAATGAACAAGATTACCTGTATAGCTGTCTGTTGCTCTGCCTGCCATGAAACAAAGTATTCTTGTTGTTGCCTCATATGCTCCATTAGTTGGGTCTCGCATGCAGCTTGCTGGGCAGCCTGTTGCCTCAACTGCTCCTGCAATAGTTGGGTGTCACGAGCGCTCGACCTACTACCTTGCGAAGAAGTCGATGATCTTGCTGAACTTAACACAGCCGAACTATCCAGGACGCCATTAAACATGGAGAATCTACCATGTTTCTTGCCACCTCCACTACTATATAGAGCCACAGGATCGACATCTTCCCTTCTCCAGTCGTACTCAGCCCCGTGAGCATCGACCATCACTTGCCCATAAGAAGCCTGCACAACATATCAATGCATCAGGACATAATAAAGAATTCACTTCAGTTAGAAAGCAATTATACTAACCAGACTTTGTGTCGCTTTGTCACTGCATAGCTGGTCTGGCTGTGTTGGATCAAAGCCAAGGTGACGTCTAATATAGGCTTCGACCTCAATAGGTCGAGACCCACTTTGACATTCCTATAGAACAACATTAGTGAACATATGTTATATTAGTCAATATTAGTAAACTAAACTAATGAAATATCGACAATGACCTATAACATACGGCACCGTAAGAAACTTATCATACGTCGCGCAAGACGAAGATGTCCATCGGCTTCGTACCGCTGAGATACCCTCGGGCCCGCCTCTCTGTTACCCCTCCTCTTATTTGAATTCTGAACAAATTTTGCTGAAACCCAGTATTGGCTAAGAGCATGCCATGCTTCGGGGCATTTGTTGAACCAAGGCAACATAACTTCAGGCCACCGGTACTGATCTTCGCGAAGGTATATTTTCGATGCACTAAGCTTCTTACTCATATCTTGATGTAGCACCATCTTATAATACAAGTACACCTCCTGAATACGAGCCTGGTACACCATCTCCTTGACCGTCCTGGTCGCTGCGTTCTCAAAAACTTGGCAAACGGTATCTCTCCTGCATGGGAAATGAATAAATTAGTAAGACATTAATTGTATGTAACAATATTAAAAGCGAACAAAAAAATTAGAGAATTACCCAGAAGTACACCCACACTCGCTGGCAACATTCCCACACATCCCATCTGTGGCAGCCTTATAATGAGCCCACTTCAGGGTTGGCAGCGTTGTACCGTTGATGACCACTAGGCCAGGATAATGGTAACGCAAAATAGAACCCAGCGTACCATTCACTTGCTTTATACTGTTTGTGCCTGTCCATACTACATCAACCCATTGCCTGCAAATATGTACATTATACAACTTGTGAAAACTCTAGTAAATAATTGATGTCCAAAAAGGCCAAATATTTACTTACCAATCACCATGTGGCAGAATAACTCTACGTGCTTGAGGTACTGCTACCGGGGGAATGGTATTGGTACCTCTATACCTGAAACAAAAACAAAATATTAGCTGAATGGTATTAGTGCCAAAAGTTTACTTATTAATATTTCCCAATTATCTATACATTCCACCTGAAGGCAGGAGCATCCAATCCGTCAGCACTAGCGTCTTCCTCATCTTCGCCACCCTCCGCACTATCCTCCTCAGCCTCGTCCCCTCCCTCAGCCACCTCCATAGCCTGCCCCCTCCCTCAGCCTCCTCCACAGCCTCCCCCACCGCCTCCACAGCCTCCTCCACGAACTCCCTAGGCTCTCTGGCCTCCTGAGAATGAATTGATAAAAATTAGTACATGCATATTAAAAAAATTGAAGATAGCACAATTAAAATTATTACCTCTCCTGTCGAGCGACCTCCTCAAGGCACCTCCTGAGCGACCTCCTCTAGGCACCGCTCGAACTGTCTCTGCCTGCTCTGCTGATAATTCGATCCTCTAAAAAGTGAATCTCCACGACTCGATGAAGACCCATCATTTCTTTTCGATTTTTCAGTGTGACGGAAAAACGATTTCATCCTGTTTTATAAACATTATATATTAGCATATAACAAACTTAAAACATTAAAAAAATAAGTAATATGTGTAACATTTGTACTTTCTATAAGTAATCAGCGTCCACAAGTTCATGTACACCGGCTCTGCGTTGTCTCGTTTCTGGAACATCTCGAGAGGCATAAGCACGACGTCGCTTTTTCCTTCTAACATTTTCCACAATAACATCTGTTGTATCGCCTACTAATTCTTGAAGTGAGGGCCCAATGTCTACCTTAAATGAGGCTGGCAAACCGTCTTCTTGATACGCTAAGTCATCCATATTATCTACTCCTCTTTCAATATACTCGGCGTTTTCAGGAGTGTACAAGCGAGCAGGAGGATTAACTTTATATACAACCCACCAAGGTCTTAAACTTTCCTTTCGGCATGGATATGGAAGGTAGTACACCTGCTCAACATGGTGAGAAAGTACGAATGAATTGTGACCCCCAAGCCGTGATTCATGTCTCACTTCTACCAAGCCAAGATTTTTGTTTCGTCGAATCCTTATTTTGTCGTTAAACCAATCACAATAGAAGAAAGCTACCTTCAAATATTTTCTACCGCCAAACTTAATCTCCACTATGTTCTGAAGAATACCATAGTATTCTGTCTCTCGACCATCTGTACCCTGTGCGGTAGTGACAACTCCACTATTAACCGTGACGCCAAAAGGACGACTTGCTTCTAATGCCACGGTACGAAAGCGAAACCCATTCACATTATAACGCCCAAACTTTCTTATTGTAGTGCAACCATGTGATAGATGTCGAAGGTCCTCATGGACAGTGGCATCACGCATACACTACAAATATTGTAATAGTTATGATATAGTTACGTTTACATTATTCTAATTTTAACGTGATAAGAAATATACATGTTTGTCGACGCTTGAGATATCGATCTCAAGTCGATTAAGGTTCTTTAGAGAGAGATAGGAGACACGCCGAACAACGCGAACAGCAATCAGCGACGAACAGGGAGACAAGGGTTTTTATCCTGGTTCAGGTCTCTCGGGAGAGATAATAGCCCTACGTCCAGCCTTTCTTTATATCAAAGAGTATCACAAGAGGGAATCTCGATGAGATGAACAAGTCTCGGCGAGGTTATGGGAGTACAAGAAAGCAATATGTGACAATGCGATATTGGATGCGATGCCCCCTAAACGTCGCAGGGGCTCGGTTTATATAGTGTTGAGATACCAACCTATCAAGGGATAATCGGGCCGGGCTAACTACGAATACGTAACGAACTCGGTTCATGCCAAATACATCCCAAGGTAGATAAGGTAAACTCCAAATCTTAGGGATCACGACTCCTAATCCAATCCGGGAAACCAACGTCCGGGTCTTCACGTAGCCGTGCCGAACTCCTGTTCAAGACGGACTCAAACACGATTCCTTGGCCATTACGCATCATGCCAACCAAAGAGCTGTTTGGCAAGATGTACATGGGCCAGATAGAACCTTCCAGGGAGCTGGGCCCTGGTAGGCTGTTCGATTGGGCCGTCAGGGAGTGGGCCATGGCAATGGGCCGTAATTTTATCCCCGGCAATGTTGACGAAACCAAGTCACGAAATTAGGACCACCACGTAGGCCATTGTGTCGCAAATTGTCCAGTTGAGTATTTGTAGGTTGTCTCGTCTAATTCCAGTTTTGTTGATCAAACAATCTACACATCATTTCATCAAGTTAGGAGCTAACCTTAAAAACAAATTAGAAATCATTGTATTGGATACTTACGTGAAATATTGTTCCATTTCTGGAATGTTGGTGTACAAATAGAGCAGTGCTTTATTCCACTCGTCGTGGGACAACTCTTGAATTAAACTGGTACTGACGGTGTATCCATGTCCTTGGAATATATTAAGATCAAAGCCATGCGTGGAATCCAACGTTCGGTATCTCGGCATATGGGTATAGACATTGTGCTCATCTGACAGATATGTAGCAGAGAAGTACGAAATCTCTTTCAGGAAGAACGCCCCAGCGATGCAACCTTCAACTCGAGCTTTGTTACCCACAGTGAACCTGATTTTTTTAAGGTTTCGTTCTATTGGGTACATCCATCGGTATTGTACAGGACCACCAATCTCTGCTTCATATGGTAGATGCACTAACAAATGTTGCATTGCATTCATGAACCCTGATGGAAATATCTTCTCTATTTTGAATAGTAACACAGGTATGGCTTTCTTCAACTTTTGCATCATTACTTTCTTAATTTCCTTCGAACAAAGTTGCCGGTAGAAATAACTAAGCTCCGCCAAAATTGTCCACACGTCATTAGGGAAATACCCACGGAACATGACAGGAACTAATCTTTTCATCATTACATGATATTCATGGCTTTTCAAGCCATTAAGTTTACCTGACTCGAGCTTACCGCACGTTTTAGATTCGCTGCATAACCATCTGAAAACTTGATGTTTTTCATCCATATCATGACTTCCTTTTTTTCTGAGCTCTTAAGACAGTAAGGAGCACGTGGCTTGCCTTGTTTCCCTATTGGGTCCTCTCTCACCTCAAGAGATGGTCGACTGCAAATATCAGCCATGTCTCTTCGAGCAGCAACAATATCTTTGGTCTTGTTTTTGAAATCAAAACACATGCTGATAATGCTTTCGGCAACATAACGTTCCTGGTGCATAACATCAACATTGTGCGGTAGGATTAGAGACGTTGCATATGGCAAACACCAGATATCAGAGATATGAGTCCAGTTGTGTGACTCTTTAAACGCTTCAAAACCATCTTCCGTTGGAATTAGCTGACGATGCCAGTTTACAATCTCAGATTCTATCAAACGTTTGGGAGGGTCCTTTGTGATCACCGTTTGTTTATGAAATGTGTTTCTCTGTCTTCTAAATTCATGAGAAGGAGGCAAGAAGCGACGGTGGCAATCGAAGAAATAAAACTTGCGACCATGTTTCAAACGACACGCATCAGTGTCATTCATACATAACGGACAAAACATTCTGCCATGCGTACTCCATCCCGAAAATATGCCATATGCTGAAAAATCATGGATGGACCAGAGATAAGCAACACGCATGTTAAAGTTTTGTTTTCTACTCTTATCATAAGTTTGCACCCCTGTCCATAACTATACAAGTTCATCGATTAAAGGTTGCATAAAGATATTTAATTGCTTTCCAGGATGCTCTGGCCCTGGTATGACAAGGGATAAGAACACATACTCGTCCTTCATGCTCATCAAAGGTGGAAGATTGTAAGGAATTGAGAACACAGGCCAACATGAGTACGACGCAACATTCATGTTGAAAGGAGAGAACCCGTCATGCTTACCCGATGTGAACATTTCTTGGATCTTTAGCAAAATCTTCGTCATGCCGGTCCAATGTCTTTCATGCCTCGCCATCGGATGGATGACACATGAAACCTTCGTTAAATCGTACTCCTTCTTTATGCCACCTCATGTGTTGAGCAGTCTCCTCACATAGATACAATCGTTGTAACCTCGGTGTTAGAGAAAAGAAACGTAGAACCTTCACTGGTGTACCACTTGTCACTACATTCCCCTCTACATCAATTACTTGTGCAAATCTAGACTGGCCACAAACTAAACAGTTTTTCTTCGCAGCATCATTATTCTAAAATAACATACAATTGTTAACACACACATCTATCTTCTCATAAGGCATCCCTAAACCAGCTAAAATCTTTTTCGAGTAGTACATATCTTTTGGCAACTTGTGGTTTTCTGGGAGGACATCACCAATCAATTTGATCAAATCGTTGTAACATCCTTGAGAGAAACCATACTTTGATTTTATATTCATCAGCTGTGTCAGGAACGAAAGGACTGACACCTTAGTGCCCTCATGTAAAAGCTTATCTGAAGCATCTAAGAGGTTAAAGAACTTCTCGGCTGCTATGGTCGGTACATCCTCATGACTCACAGATTCATCCTCCGGAGCATTCTGAAATTGCCGACCCAGGTCCTGAACCATCTCATCCATCCTGTTATCCACTCTAGCAGTAGTATCATCTTTATCAGATACATCTACCGCCCGTGACTCACCATGGTCATACCATGTGAGGTAATTCGGCATGAAGCCCAATTTGCATAGGTGACCGGCCATAACGGATTTTGTCACTTGGGCAAAAAGATGACATTTAACACATGGACACTTCGCTACCCCGCCAGGAGGATCTAGGGTAAAAACCTTATCCAGAAAACTCTGTGTATTAACTTTCCATTCTTCAGTGTGCTTCATACTATTATCCCAACCGTTGTACATCCATCTACGACTTTCAGCCATCTTTATTAATAGTAATTTCAAAGATACATAAAAAATAAGTTAATTATCCTAACAGGAGATCTAGGCAAAGATAGGTCCTAAACCCATCCAGGGATGAACGGGGTAGCACGGTTTGTCGTGGCATGTGGTGCGATCTGAATGAAATTTCGGCAGCGTAATCTCGCTGTTCTCCGAATGCACGCATGATACTTGTGCATCGGAGAACAACGAGGTTACGCAGCTGCAATTCCGTTCAGATCGAACCACATGCCACGACAAACCGTGCTAACCCGTCCATCCCCAGGCTGTCCAAAAGCGTGGACAATTCGGGAGCGACAAATATCACAATTCAATGTGATCAATGTCGCTCTGAAGCTGGTGACGTATAGGTTGGGTTGACTTGTATTTTAAAAACTAGTTTATTAAAATATACGTTAATCAAGACAATAAAGTGATAACATATCAATTACAAACAAAAATAACATATTACAACCATACCACATAACACTAACTAACATATTACAACCCACTCTATTGTTTTTCAAAAAGATAATGGCATAATGTTTGACGAGGAATTTTTTTTTATGATGTCGATTGGGCCGCAACCTTTGGATTATTTGGTCCGGAACCGGTCTGGCCCAAATTCGGCCCAAAACCAGGCAAACCCTAAAAAGGCACTATAAAAGCCAGTTAAGGGGAAAACCCTAAAAGGGGAGGAATAAACACAAACATCAATTGGCGGCAGGTAAAAAAAAAAGCAAGAAAAAGGTAAAGGGGGAGGGGCGGCGCCCCTCTCCATCTCTCTCCTCCCTCGTCTCTCTCTCTCTCTCTCTCTCTCTCTCTCTCTCTCTCTCTCCCTCTCTCTCTCTCTGGCAGCGCCAACCCGGTGGCGCCCTAGTGCACCGCCCGGCTTCCTCCGCCCTGACGCCATCCCCTGCCGGCCGGCGCGTCGCCGCCCCTTTTCCTCCTCGTGGCCCGGCGTGGCCGGCACCGCCGACGCCGCCATCCTCCTGATCGCCCGCGCCCCTGCTGCCACGGCGCCGCCTCGTCAACCCCGGCGCCGCCCCGGTCTCCACCACGACGCCGCCCCGGCGCCGCCCTGGTCTTCACCGCTCCCTGAGACGCCCCGGTCTTCACCGCCCTTCCTCGCGCCCGGCGCCGGCGCCGCCCTGGCTTCCCCTCCGGCCTTCTCCACCATGATGCACCGCCTCGGCACAGATCCAATGCCGCCCGTCCGCGCCCGGCCTCACCCCGTCCGTGCCCGGTGCCACCTCGGCCCTCCTCAACACCGGCGCCGCCCCGTCTGCTTCTACGACGCCGCCCACGGCCGGCCGCGCCGCCCGTGACTCCAGATCGCCGCCCCGGCCTGAACCACGGCGCCGCCTCTGTCTCCACTGCCAGCGTCGCCCCGGCCTCCTCCGGCTCGACGCAGGTGGCGCCGCCCCTTCCTCCGGCTCGGTTCACGCCCGGCACTGCCCCGGCCACGCCCGTCGTCGCCCCGGCCACGCCCGGCTCCCCCACCATCCTCTACACGCCGGCGACGGCCGGCCTTGCCCCTACTCACCACGCGCAAGCGGTGGCCTAGCGGCGCGGCGACCTCCCACTGTCCTCCACAGCGCTGACGCCCTGCTTCAGATCCTCATGCACGGCGGCCTCCTCACATCAACGTGGCGGCGCCCCGAAATTTGGTGCGGTACCTCAACGGCTCAACGTGGATGCCAGCGCCGACCTCTGCTTCACCTCCACAGCATCGGCGCAAGGCCCTACCCTCAGCATGGTGGCGCACCCCCTCTGGATCTAGCGGCGACGTTCCCCATGGAGTGGACTGGCCCAACACAGCCACCTCTCCCTCCTGCTCCACCTCAACGCGATGGCAGCGACGATAGCCTCTCCTACGGTGCAGGCGGCCGCGATCTCCTCTTCCATGCGCCCGTGCCGGCGCGGCCTCGGCTTTTCCCATCGGCCAGCCTGACGCGGCTTGGTGGTGGCATCCTCCACTTACACGTCGACGGTCGGCATGGCGCTACCTTTCCCCCACATCCACGATGGTAGCATGGCCCCAGATCCCGGCGCGGCTAGTTCCTAACATTGGCCCGATGGCGCTCAAGGACTCCGTTATCAATAACGGGGGTTGTCCGACGACCTTCTGCAACAACCCCCTCAACACCGGCGGGATCGATCATCACGCCGCCTTGAACAGGTCATTGGAGGTACAGGTTTCATTGATTTCGAGATCCTG
>SPJY01003744.1:0-11300 GCA_005191435.1 Raddia distichophylla
GCGTCCTAGTGGACAGCTCACTAATAGCCGCTTAGACGTGTTCCGCTGTGACATCGATAGGGACGAGACAAAATTTCGGCAGCATAACCCTAGTCGAAGGAAAAGGGGACCAAACAGGGTGAGGGCCGCACCGTCTCAGCAGTCTGGACGACCGGCGATCCAGATTGACGGTGACAGGTACATATTTTTGTAGCAAATTACCTTTCAATATGATGGCTGCATCATACTCATGTTGGCTAGTTTTAATGTGTAGCAACATGTCCACCATGGATGTCAACGAGAGGCATCAGCCTGGGACAGCGCTTGGCACCTTGGCGCGGCAGTACTATCCTGGGCTAATAACCCAGAACGGGACAGCAAGACCAACGTATAGCTGGGATGACTACAGGCTAGCCCCACATGGGGATAGCACTGCCGCGGATCAGGTCATCCGTGAGTTTTGGGTAAGATAAACAATAACTCGTCGCGGATCAGGTCATCCGCGAGTTTTGGGTAAGATAAACAATAACTCAAAATTTATTTATTTTAACTTCTAACCATATCTATTGTTATATCCTACTTCAGCTAAGGTTCGCTCCGCAAGAGGAACTTCAGCAGACTGACTTCGCTCCTGTCATCGAGAGGATGGCAAAGCAGAGGGTACAGGACATGATGTCCATCGCCCGTGGCTCGGCCGTTCAGCAGTATCACAGGTAAGTAGCCTAACATCACAATACATTTAAGTTTCATGTGTTCGTTTCTAATTTTCACATTTTCCTATTTTTGTAGCAGACAGGAACAACAAAACCTCACGGCCCAGGCTGCTCGTCAGTTGTACTTGACTGCCAGTTAGTATAACCAGGTCCGTCTTGAGTGGTGTCAGGAGGACGCCTGGGAGGCTATAGGTAGGAAGTGGGTCAGCACCGAGTGGGAGCGGAAGTCCGAGAAGGCAAAGGAGAACAGGGGCGTCAAGGACTACAAATCTAACACTGGGAGGTGGTCGATCGCACAGTTGGGGAAAAAACTGGTAATATAAAGTTTGTACTTGTCATCACTTTAGATTTTCGTACCAACACATATCTGTCATATTACAATTTAGATGGTGAAGACGGGGGTTAGGCCTAGCCCGATGGACGTGTGGAAGCAGGCCCACACCAAAAAGGCGTCGCCTGGTGGACAACCGACCTTGGATCCCCATGCTTATCTCCATTTGGTACGTGTCGACAAGATTGGTCAATACAACTATGTTATATTCATTTATTTGTTTGATTTTGACTATCACAACGACATGTAGGAGCGTTATAAGGACGTTATAGAGAGGGGCACGGGGAGAAGAGCAATCCAGAGGAAGCTCCCCTCGATCCTCATATGATTCATAAGCACATGGGGGGCAAGGCTCACGGGCGCCTGACGATCGGTGGTGACCATCTACGGTAAGATCTCTTTCGTACACTTGTATATTATGATTGGAAAACTGACTGCTATATTATGCATGTTGCAGGTCTTCAGAGTATATGCCCGAGGTTCTGGCTAGCCAGAGCGGCGGTGAGACTCGTCGCCAGTTCGAGGAGTGCCTGTAGAGGGAGAGGGAGCAGCAGCAGAAGATGCACGAGGAGGAGCGGGCTCATGATAGAGAAATGCTAAGGGCCATGCAGGAGAGGCTGAGAGCCGCGCAGGAGGACTACGACAGAAGGCTTCGATAGCTCGAGGCGTTCGTCGCTGGGGTAACGTATTCGCACTTCAATTCTTTTTAATAGATGCATATCTTATCATTTGTACTAACGGAATCAAATATATGTGCAGGCCTTTCCAAGTGGTCACGCGGGGCTTGCGGGCAGCTCCGCGAGCCAAGTGGGGACTGCGAGTCCCTACACAGGTGGCCCGGCCGTGTACGGTAGCCACCCAGTCCCTCCAGGCACCTATGTTGGGCAGGGCGGCTACCCAGTACAGACGGCACCTCCGGGCACCTACGGGACCCAGCCGGCCTACGTCCCCACACCCAACTACCCGAACGTCGAGCGTCCCTAGTTCCTTGATCCAGCGGTAAGTCTTCTATGACAAATCAATACATTATCGCATAGTACATATATGTCAACTTACTAATTGAAAAATCTCGAAAGGTTCGGGTTTTGCGATGTCTACGCCTCTGTCCTTCATGCCACCTCCTCAGGACGACGCGCAGCAGAGCGACGATGCCTCAGGGAACATGGCCGCCAACCTCGCGAAGCAGCTCTTCGGGACGCCACCACGACAACCATGATCGATGTTTGTTTTATTGTGCTCATGATGTTGATACTGTCATTATGATGTTTGTGAATGTGTATTTGATGTTTGTGAATGTGGATTTGATGTTTGTGATCTATATACTGCGATGTTTGTGATATATTGAAATTGTCGGAGATATATGTGTATTTATGAAATTATGGAAAATTTGAATGCATGGACTATTTTGGGATTGCGGGTTACAGCAGCTGTTGCTGCTGGGTGCAGCAGCGGCTACAAAATTATTGTGATTTTTACAAATTTTAAATTTTTTTTTGCTGTTTTTCAATTATTCTCGATGGCTAGAACATGACCGTCGAGAAAAACACTATGGCCCACCTGCCAGCTCCGTCGCTGCCGGGACCGGCGGAGAATCTATCTCGACAGCCTGAAGCCATCGTGAATAACTTCCCTGGCCCACCTGCTAGCGCCGTCCTTTTCGACCGTGCCTGCCCGGTGCATGTATCTCGACGACAATACGGAAGCCGTCGACAAAGATTAATCACGATGGCCTAGCCGTCGAGAAAGACAATCTCTCTCGTCCGTGCTTTCTCGACGGCCAGCAGTCGAGATTACTCTGTCTCGACGGTTTTGGTATCTTAGCCGTCGAGAATTTCAATGATTCACGTGGTGATTCCATGAAATTCGCTATGCTAATCGGCAATTGTTTGTTCTTGTTAATTATATGCTGCATTTATAAGAGATTGGTGTAAGTAGTGTATATACAGTTGAATAATTTTTTAATTTTAAATATATTATTTCAATTTTAAAATGTCCCACAAAATTTTTAGAGACGTCTGGAGTTCTTTTGAAATTTTTGGAACCATTTAAAAGCCCCCTAGAAATTTTTGGGGAGCTCCCCGCCTCTCTTTCCCTATGAAAGGTTGGAAATTGCCGGAAAGCTTCTTCCTTCTAATCGGGGGCTTTTCTTTTGATTTTGCAATATTTCTCCCAGCTCTTCACTAATAAATACAGGCTTTGAGTAACCCAAGGAGGCATTGTTCACCAGCGCACACAAGAAAATTGACAGAACCAATAGAAAGAGAAAAGGTAGCTACGTCTCCTTCCCCACTCTCTCCTCTTTCTCTTTCTCTTCCCTTTCTCTTCTCACTTCTCTTCCTTTTGTGGTGCACATTGCCACCATGCCGGGCACTAGGACACTAGAGCCTAGGTTTGGGTCACTCTTAACTTTGTTTCTTAATCAAATAATAACCGAAAAGAAATTAAAAAATACCTATTCACCCCCCTCTAGACCATAGAGATTCTTTCAAGTGCTATCAGAGCATAGGTTTTTCCGTTGTAACTTAATCGTTAGGACATGGCTGCTAGAGAGGGGAATAAAATTGACATAGGAAAAGTTTCACTTTCGATGGCACAAATTACTCTCATTGAAAAATTAGAATGCAATGCTTGTAAGACCGTCTATCCGGCTCCCATCAATCATTTGTTCCAGACTCCTGTCGAGACGGAATATCGGCGCTTAAATGCCATAGCTAGGAATACTTTACTTTTCAATGTGAATGTTGATGTGATTAACCGTATTAGCAATATCAAAAAGGCTAGTGAAATTTGGAAAACCTTCAAAGAAATCCATGTTGGTAGTTCGGAGCTAGTTGAGGAGAAATTAGCTCTCGCTAGAAGACAATTTGATCATTTCAAAATGCTACCTAATGAGAATGTAAACAACTAGCGAGGCAAACGCACCTACGGTGCGTCCTGTTTTTGTTAGAAGGAATTAAAGGCGAAAATATTTATTTGCTGAGAAACCGAGAAAGGCAGCATAACCAAAATCGAATAGGTACCTGCTCTTGGTCACCGAGATGTCCAGCCAACTCGTCGACAGCACGCACAGGCAAGCTACACTAAAAACGGAGGGCACATGCAGACGACACGACGGTTGCTTAGCCAACATAAAAATGTGCCCAAAAGAAGGCAAACGGAACCCAGAAAACACAAACCTGACAAACGAATCATACATACGAATTGCATGAGAACGAACAAAGAACTGAATCCAGTTGCCCCAGACAACCATTCATTGGCATAGACCTCAATATGACAAACACAGCCAACAGAGCTCTGTCATAAATATCTGTCAATAACCTGAAGCTCAATCTGCGTAAGAAGCAAATGAACCTGCCAACAGGCGTAAGAACTCAAGAATTAACCAAGACAGACATCGTTGCTATAGCTATGAAGCAAAGGAAAGAGGACACACAACCGAATAGATCAGAATAGCATACTGGAAACCATCTATACGGACAACACAGGCACGCAAGCCCAAAGTTAGCTGCTGCCCGGAACTAACCAAAGCCGCAACATCTCTGTAATCAGCGCAAACGAAGATAATGAAAGCAGCAGCATCCTGCAAAGATTAGTACTCCCTCCGTTCCAAATTATAGGTCGTTTGACTTTTTTGACACGTACTTTGACCACTCGTCTTATTCAAATAATTAGTGAACATATAAAAAAACTCAAGTCATTATTAAAGTACCTTTCATGATAGACTAAATCATAACAAAAATAAATTATAATTATAATTTTTTTTGAATAAGACGAAAGGTCAAAGTACGTATCAAAAAAGTCAAACGACCTATAATTTGAAATGAAGAGAGTACGTCCAAGCAAATGAACAAAAACAAAGAAAACCAACAACCTAGGCCGACACCGCGAGGATATCTCCGAACATGGTAACCAAAGGCAGGCAGGAGTCGCAGCGGGCGGGCCAGCCCCCGGTCGCACACCATGTGCAGGACACCGAAAGAGCAGAAGACCGCGCCTAGCCAAGCAACCATGGAGGACCGCAACAGATCGAGCCAAATTCGAAGGGCGCCGGCTAGCCTCCGCATCTGATTAAAGATCCGCGAGCAGGGGGGCGCGGCGGAGGCGCGACGGGACCAACGGCGAGCCGGCAAAAGCAAAACGAAAAACACCACCGCAATGCAGGGGAAACCAAGGGGCTAAGGCAAAAGCTAGGCTCCTCATCCAATTAAAGATCGGCGAGCAGGCTGGGGACGCGGCGCGACGGCGGAGGCGCGATGGGACTAACGGCGAGCCGATAGGAGCAAAACGAAAAACACCACCGCAATGCAGGGGAAACCAAGGGGCTAAGGCAAAAGCTAGGCTCCTCATCCAATTAAAGATCGGCGAGCAGGCTGGGGACGCGGCGCGACGGCGGAGGCGCGATGGGACTAACGGCAAGCCGACAGGAGCAAAACGAAAAACACCACCGGCCACCGCAACGAAGGGGAAACCAAGGGGCTGAGGCAAAAGCGGGATGAGCCGGCAAAGGAAGCAGCGACGAGGATGGCGGCGGGCCGAGGTGGAGGGGCAGCCTGCGAGGGACGGGAACGAACTGACGAAGCGACCGGCAAACAGGGAAGAAGGCGAGAGACTGTGAAGGGCACAGTAGAGCAAAGGGCGGCGCCGGAGCAAAAGATGTAAGGTTAGTTTGGTTGCTACCGCAGCTCTCCATGCCGCCGCTATGGCTGCGCCGAAGTTGCGACGGCCGATTCGAGCGCCGCAACTGAGGCCGCCTCAGGCTGGAAAATTGAACTGAGCTGCTGCAGGCGAGCTGTGGCGTGCCGAAGGCGCGGCGCGCAACCAAACCCATGCCCAAGTAAGCGTGGCGGCCGCGGTTGCGTCGTGGCGAGCTGCGGCGCGCAACCAAACAGGCCCGTAACCCGCAGCACGCACCGCAAGCAGCGCTCGGCGGAAAAAAAAAATCACAGGCCGAGGCGCACCAAGACTCGGACGGCGGTCTGCGAGGCGACGGCTGGCGCAGCTAGCCAAGACGCCAAAGCACGAGCACTACCTGCGGCGCGGACATTTTTTGGTCCTAAAGATTTTGTTGGAACGAACGGCCAGATCTAGCCGCGGGAAGCAATCGGGCGGTGGAGGAGAGACGGACGACGTGGCCACGTGGGGAGGAGCGTGCTAGCGAAGCGTCGACGTGGCCGCGTAGGAGGCCAGCCTATTCGCGCCTTGTATTAAAACATTGATATGTTTTCTAGTTTGAACCCAATCATCAATGACATTGGCATGTGTGGCAAGCCCATGTAGGATAGTGATGTGTGCCGAAAAAGTCTCGATATTGTTTCGTTCGAGTTCAATGCATTTGTTACTATGCTACAAAATAGTAGTAAAAGATGAAAACTTTTACTACAACCAAGATCCTCAGAAAGCTCGCCTCATATGAGATGAGGATCAATGATTACGAAGATGCAGGCCATACCAAGAAGACTATTACCCTTCCCGCTCAAGTCAAAGCAAAGAAGAAGAAGGTTGAACAAAGTGATGATGATTGTTCCGATGATGAGATTCCGAAGATAGAAGAATTGGCTCTTCTCGTCAAGCGCTCAAGAAAATTGATTAAGAGTATGAACTTTAAGAATAGAGGGTTATCATTAAGGCGAAAACTCATCTCCGAAGTGCGATGCTATGAGTGTGGAGAGAAGTGTCACTTGGCGGCGGATTGTCCTATAAACAAGAAGAGAAAGAATAGGTCTACAGATCAAGAGGGAGATGAAGATGATAAGAAGAATTACCGTCACCATCGTAAGAGTGAGAACAAGTTTAAGAAAAAAATAAGGCTCTTGTTGTTGAGAAGTCTAAAAAGAAAAAGTCCTCAAGCTCTTCATCGCCATCATCTTCATTCGATGAAGAAGATATAAGAGCTCATGGTTTAGCCAGACAAGCCATCAAGCAGAATTCTCCACCGGCTATCCCTAGACAAAAACTTTGTCTTATTGCCGACAAGCAAAAAGTAATTATTAGGGAGTAGATCACCGATGATGAAAACTATTCGGCGGACACCTCCGAGGATGAATCTCACACCACCAAGATCTCCAGACTGGCCATCAACCACTCTCCATCTCCAATGTGCCTTATGGCCATGAAGAAGAAGGTAAGAAAAGAGAAACCCTCTCTAGTTGAGCTCGCTAGTTTAATTGACAAATTAAACGATGCTGTAGAGAAGAAAAAGTCTAAGTGTAAAAAGTTCATGAAAGTGCACAAAAAACTTGATAATTAATTTGAAACATTGCTTGAGAAACATGAGTCTCTAGAAGATTATTATGATGTTCTTAATTGTTAAATTGAAATTGTAGAAAATGATCGAGATATGGCCAAGTCTAGTGATGACATTGCTATCAATGAATGCTCCATTGTTAGATGTGATATTAGTGTGACTTGTGATTTTATTGACACTATTAATGGCCTCGTTAGCATGTCACTTGACACATCACTTGCTTTATCACCCACCATCACCATAACAATAGCTCTTCATCATCCACTAGTACCACATCCTTATTTGAAATTGTTTCTAATTTGGGTACTTGTGGCTTTGCTTCTTGTGCAAATGAGATAGTAAAGGAAAATTTGATAATAAAAAATAGAATTGAGCAATTAGACTCTAGTTTGCCTAGTTGCTTGTTGGGAATTCAAATCTAGACAAGGTGTTTCGGGAGTAAAGGTACACCTTCGGCAAGCATGTATTGGGGTTCAACCTCTGTGAATTGCCCAAGTACGGTTGGGGTAAGCCCAAGCTCACTTTTGTCAAGGCTAGCACCTATTGTCATTTGTGTAAGGCCAAAGAGCATAGAGTTGTTGCTTGTCCTTTAGTTAGATCATCCAAATTCATGTCTCAAACTTAAGTCATAAATGCTAGCTTTATGTGGTTGAAAAATAATGGCTCTACTTTTGCTAAGTATATTGGTGCTCCCAATGTTAATAAAAATGTGAAGGCTATTTGTGTGCCCAAGTGCTTGGTGACTAACCCAAAAGGACCTAAAAAATTCTTGGATACCTAAATCCCAAGCTTGATTTTGGTATGCAGGTGAATTAGAAGAGACGAGGCCGACATTGGATATTTGATAGTGGATGCGTTCAACATATGATCGGCTCCTCGCGTATGTTCACCTCACTAGAAGATGAGAAGGACCCCGACCACAAGATCACATTTGGGGATAACTCCAAACGAAAGGTAATCGGTATAGGTAAAATTGACTAATCCAATGGTCTATCCATCTCAAATATTCTCTTGGTTGAAGCTTGCAATTTTAATATTCTATCCGTTGCACGAGTGTGTGATTTGGGCTTTGATTGCAATTTCTCTACTAGTGGCGTTCGTGTCATCACTTCGGTTGATCAAAGTGTTGCTTTTAAGGGCAAACGATTTTCAAATATGTATTTGGTTAGTTTCTCAAATCGTGATTCTTCTCAAGCACTTCTCAATTATGGTCACAAATGAGCATCGAGATTTGAATGAAGGAGGAAGGCCTGTGGACCAAAAGTTATATCGCTTCATGATCGGTTCGCTTCTTTATCTCTGCGCATCTCAACCCGATATTATGTTTAGTGTGTGCATATGTGCTTGTTTCCAAGCATACCCTAACGAATTGCATCTTATTATGGTAAAATACATTTTGACATATTTAAAATTCACTATTAGCCTAGGTCTTTGGTACCACAAGGGAGCGCATGTTGAGCTTCATGGCTAATCCCGCTCGGATTATGCCGATTGCAAAATTGACCGCAAAATCACCTCGGTGGTTTTTCACTTATTAGGATGCTCACTTGTGTCATGGGCGTTGAGAAAGCAAAACTCCGTGGTGCTATGTACCGCGGAAGTGGAATACGTGGCGGCGGGAAGTTATTGTGCTCAACTCTTGTACATGACACGGATGCTTAGTGAGTTTGGGCTAAAATTTAAAAAATGTCTCTTTTTTGTGACAATCAAAGTGTGGTGAAAATAGCTAACAATCCGGTTCAACATTGTCATATCAAGCACATCGACATCTGTCATCACTTCATTCGTGACAATGTTGCCTAGGGTGACGTTGTGCTTGCCTACAAGAGAACGAAGGACCAATTGGCGGATAACTTTACCAAACCCTTGGATTGAGGCACGGTTTTGCAAATTAAGAAATGACTACACATACTAGATAGCTCAAATGTGTGTTGAGGGCTTTAAATTTGGCTTTTGTGTATTATTTAAATTCTTTCATTTGTTTTTTGACCCTTGTGACATTTAGGGGGAGTTTGGATTTACTTCATAATCTCACAACTCTCTTTGTTGAGACACATGTGAAAGGTACCCCGGTTTGATGATGAATATGTGACAAGATGGAATTTGAAGTTTTTTGAAGAATGTTAAATGATGCATTTGTGGAAATTGCCGTGGAATTGGAACCGGACAATTGTGCTGAGCTTGGGCTAGGTAATAGTTCTGATCGGACATGGTCCGGTGGATTTTAAGCTGACACGTGGTGTGTTATGGCTTCCTAATTGTGATGTCATGAATGGATTATTGTGTTGGAATTTTGTGATGGACTAACCTTACAGGTAAGGTAAGGTGTGTTGGTTTCGTGTGTGTTCACCTCAGTGATGCAGGTATCGACGGGTACGTGGCTGACGCTTCGCGTGGACAGCTGGAGGCTGGTGCGTCCGGAGGCGTGCAGACGACCGGGTTCGATGATCTGGCAGTCACATGAGGTGGTGACTTGAGAAGCTTAGCCATGGCAAGGAATCCGAGGCAGCTGGAGGCTGCGGCGTCGGTAACCTGGTGGCGAAGCTGGTTCTGACCGGTGGGCCCAGGCGTGGGCTGGCGACCGAAGATGCTGCGAAGATATTTCCCGGAGGAATATGTGGAGAATATTCTCTCTCGGGAATGTGTCTTGTAGTGTGTGTGTTGTACACCACTCATCCTCAAATGAAGGGTGGAGATGGGCTCTAGGTGTTAGGGCATCTCACCCATGGGCTATAAATAGAGGTGGAGGGGAGCACCTCCTCCTCATCCCCTTAGAGCTGAAAGTTCAGAAATAGAGAAGGTGAGTTGGGTGTGTAAGGGTGGCACTTAGAGTGATTGTGACCACATGGAGTGTGGTTTGTAATCCCCCAACTCCTATGCAATGAAATCTCTTATCTTCATGATCATCTTGTGTTGATTTGCTCCAAGTTCTTCTTCCTTTTAATTTCTCTTTTGGAGCTCTTATTTGGAGATGAGTCTTGATAATTTCTTGCTGTTTCTTCATGGTCTATTTTGTCTTGAGGTTGCTAATATGATTTACCACACTCTTTGCAACCATATGAGAGGCAAGAGATCAAGTTCTTGACATGTTACAAATCAGTCCAGAAACTTTCATCCGCCCGACAGTCAGTAAAAGGTTTTTAGAAAAATCTAGAAAAATTATTTTTGATGATTCTAGTTGGAAAAGATGCGTGACTCATATACCCATCTGTGGTAAAAATTTTAAGTCCACTGGTTTCTCCATGTGGGGGCTATGAATTGAAAACGGAGCCCCGAACTTTCTGCTCGAAGTTCTTGATTGCTCTTGGTGTTTGCTTTTCATCTTTTCTGTGGATGGATTCTTAAGATTATTTTTGGTGGAGTGCTTCACGACCCATGGTTTCATAGGGAAAAAAATTCCCACAATTTGTGGTGCAACATAAAGCCACCATCTCTCTGGTCCAAATAGAATCAAACTCTGAAGAATCTGCTTTTGCTTTCTAGAAAGCAGCTTGTGTTGTTTAAATTTTCATATTTTCTCTGTAAGGAGTTTTAAGGAGATTTTTGGTGGAGTGCTTCGTCAAACATTGAAACATAGGGAGAAAAATTCCCATGATTTTTAGAGCATCTTAAATCCACGAACCTTCTGCTCCATGAGAGGACAACTTCTGAAAGAATTTGCTTTTGCTTTTTGAAAGTTGCTTTGAGGTTTTGTCTTGCTCTCTTTTCAAAAGCAAAGATTTAAATTGATTCTCTTGTTTGGACACTTGACAACCAGGATTGTGGGTCTAAAATCCCCATGTATTCATATGGATATCATCCGTAGAAGTCATGGGTACACATAGTTGTCATGTTGTCTATCGCGGTTTGATCACCGACACGAAGCGGTTTTTGCGGAATGCTTAGAGGGGCTGCATGTGAGAAAAGAAAGCGTCAAAATTGATTGGGGTCTATTCACCCCCCTTTAGCCGCCTAGCTCGGGTCTTCAACTGGTATCAAAGCCAGGTTTGGTGCTTCTTTGCAAATCTTGACCTTTTTTTGAAGCCGATCCATA
>SPJY01003751.1:0-13339 GCA_005191435.1 Raddia distichophylla
GATGACTCGATCATATTCTCTGAAGGAGACGTTAGAAGCGTCGAGGCAGTGAAGGAAATCATCGAAATATATGAGAAGGGCTCTAGTCAGAAGATAAACGTGGCAAAATCAAGCATTTTTTTCACTCCAAGATGCTCTCCGGATGAGAAGGAGGCAGTCAAGGCGAAGTTGGGCATAACTGAGGAAGTAAGAAATGCAAAATACTTGGGGCTTCCAATCTCCTGGGGCAACAACAAAGGGGAAGTTTTCAAACCTATCCTGGAAAGAGCGGAGAAGAAGATGTGTATTTGGAGCGAGAGATTCCTGTCTCGGGCTAGAAAAGAAATTCTGATCAAAGCCGGAGTGCAGTCACTAGCAACTTACTCAATGAGTGTTTTCTCTCTGCCGGTAGGGGTCTGTGACAAAATCCAGAAAAAGACGGCTCAGTTCTGGTGGGGTGGTGATTCAAGTAAGAAAAATGTGGCTTGGAGTTCTTGGGACAGTCTAACCCGGTCGAAATTGGAAGGGGGTATGGGTTTCAGAGATCTGGGCGCATTCAACTTGGCTATGCTAGGAAGGCAAGCGTGGCGGCTGCTAATTTGCCCAGATTCGTTATGCTCAAAGGTGTTTAAAAAGAGATATATTCCTACGGGTGAATTCCTGGGAGCGGATATACCTTCTAATGCTTCCTTTCCGTGGCGTAGCATTTGCCGAGGGAGAGAAGTCTTGAAGAAGGGACTAATCTGGCGAATTGCCAATGGGGAGAAGGTCAACATTTGGGAAGACAACTGGATTCCTAGGGAGTCCGTCCAGAAACCTCCAGGGCGCCCAAACAAAAACCCAACGAGGTTTGTTAAAGAACTATTATCGGAGAATGGCACGGAGTGGGATGAAGTCAAGATTCGGGATACGTTCTACCATACTGATGCTCAGGACATCCTTAAAACCAGAATTTATTATACGCAACATCAAGACTCAGTTGCTTGGCAACACACCAAAAGAGGATGCTATACAGTCCGATCAGCTTATCACCTCTTGAGAGAAGAAAAACGAAAGCACAGTGATGGGCTCAGTGGGAAAGGGGATTGTTCCGGTGTTACTCACAGATTATGCTGGAAGAAGTTGTGGGCTCTTAAAATTCCAAGCAGACTGAAACATCTTCTGTGGAGGGTGGCTCGCAAAAATCTTCCCCTGGGAGAAAACTTAATTAAGAGACGCATCGAAGCCGACCCAAAATGTGTGCACTGTGGTCAAAGTGAGGATGAAAAGCATACCTTTTTACATTGCAAAATTGCTAAGTAGATCTAGGAAGGAATCGACAACCGGAAGTTAGTATCCAATGCCCCAATATCAGATCTGAGTGACTGGGTGTTGCAGCAACTACCTGCCTCTTCTTCGGCCGATATAACTCTGTTTGCAGCGGGGTTATCCGAGATCTGGAGAGCCCAGAACGAAGCCCTTTTCCAAAAGTAGAGACCAAATCCAGGGAGAAGCGCAGCTCAAGCTCGGGCAACAGTCAAAGCTTGGGGATCAGTTCTTGGGAACATTTCCAAAGGGCCAAAAGGAAAGGTAGATCAGGTCGAAGAGCGAACCGAACCTTCGCTAGGAGCTGGAGAACTTCAAATCACCGTCGATGCGGTGTGGAAGGGTGATGATGAGGTTGCCGCTGTAGCCGCAGTGGCTCGAAATGCTTGGGGGAACCTGACGGGTGCGGAGATCAATCTGCTAAGGGGGTGCCCCGATGCGGAGGAAGCTGAAGCGCATGCCGTTCTTTTGGGCGGTGTTTTGGGTCGAAAGCTTGGTGCAGCGAAGCTGGTAGTTGAATCGGATTGTCTTTCGCTGGTGAAATGGATGAATGGGGAAGAAACAGATAGGGGAAAATGGGCGGATATTACGGAGTTCATCAGGAGGGAGCGAAGGCTGGGGCTACGCCTGTCTCATCTACTGAGGGCTCTAAATATAGAAGCACACGATTTAGCTAAATGGGGGAAAATGTCGCGTCGCTCAGGCTTCTGGGTGGACGACTGCCCGATTTGTTTACCACGCTGTTTGGAGGCGCCACGTGCGTCGGTTGTAATGAACATTTCCAGTTAAGTAATGGTTGTGGCTCCGGCCTTTCTCAACAAAAAAAAAAAACAAAAGTACGTGGAGCTGCGCAAATGAGGGAGTTACAGACCTTGTTGTTCGAGAATCAAAACCTGCTGCTAGATTTAAGATGTGGAATTTTCGGAAACAATGCCAGCATCACAGTTAAGAGTATGTTAAAATTCCTATCAATAGAACAAAATTACCGAAACACAATCATGTATTATTTGTCATATGCCTCTATAGCGTTGTTCATTTTAGCTTAAAACCAAAATAATATTTACAAAAATTAATATTTTTTTTGTACAAATCATCCTCTTTAGAACTTTGTAACCAAGATTTTTAGTATTTTTTTAAAGATCTCAAAGCCATTCTTAATTTTTTTCAGCATCTTTGAGCCTTTCTAAAAGGTTAGAAAAGTAAGAGTGATTCTGACCATAAATAAGGGGCTTATGCATTTTGAGAGCTTGGAGATCATGTACAAACGATTGTTGTCTATAATGCAATCTATAATAGTTATAGACAGCGCTTATCGAAGATCGTGAGCTAGGCTCCGCCACCTCGCAACCTATTTGTTTTGCATGGTGGCCAAAGCAAATCATTTTTCCCTTCAGTTTGGAGACAAACGCCGATGAATTATAATGGTTCAGGCCTCCTGAATTGGGATGATGACCTTACTTCTAGTTTTACTTCACTCTATTGGTAGGAGAATACAACAAAAAAAGACTATAAAATATGTATCTCAGTGGGTATTCCTACAATTGGGTCTACCTTGTTCAGCTTGCCCTCTTCATTTAGTTGCATCTCCTTAAATAGATTTGTCCTTGTTCCTTTATCTCTATGTAGAGTTCATTGATTCCTTCTTATCCTTTCGTGGTGTGTTATCTAATTCGAGCAACTATATCTATAATCTTTTTTTTTTTTGAGAAGTTGCTTAAGTTGTGGAGTTTTCGTCGTCACTTTCTTCATACTTATTCGTTCACTGGTAGTTCCCTTAGGGTCGTAGTGGACCGCCCCTTACCGACTATGTATGGGTCATGTGGAGTCATTTCCCGTTAGTGTTAAAGACAACATATATAGTGGTAGAGATAAGAGAGAGAAAGAGATGGGAGAAAGATGGTGAGGTGGATGCCATGTGTGTGCCAAATCAACAAAACCATGCCACATCCTCGCAAAACCTCCTCGTTGACCAATATAAGGATCAGTCGAGTTCAATTTTAATATTTGGGGAATTAGTCAAAGTGCTAGGCATTGTTTGTTTCAGCTGAATGTTGCTGAAAACTTTATTCTAAAAAATTTGTTACTTCTCGAAAGATGTCTTAAAGAGTTGAATTTTTTTTAAAAAAATATTTTATAAACTCTAATAAGAACTATTTAAAACCGCATAAAAATAATTATAAAGTATTACATAATTTGGCTTATTAAAAATAACAAATTTTAATTTCATTTAATTTAAGCCGAAACAAACGAGGTCTTAGTTTAGGTTCACAACTCATCTGGTCAAACGAAAATAGCTGAGCTGCCAATTCGATACTTTCGAGAGATTGGCGACACAAATTCAATACATTGAATAAACTGCTTCAGAAAAATATATTCAATAAACGCATCCGGTCCATACCAAAATATGTGGCTTCTCGCAACGACGTGACTGGTCAGGGTCTAGCTCACGTGAGGGCACGGACTGGCCGGGGTCGTCTCGTCGTGGCAGGTCGCGGTCGGGCCACATGGCCGAATTCATAGCTTCGCCTGGCGGGGCCCGTGGACCGCGCAACGCGAGCGCGCGCGTGGGACGCGGCCAGCCCGCTTGACACGTCGCTGTGCGTGGCCCACTGGACGCCCCTGATCGAGCCCTCGCACCTGCCCAGGCCCTCCGTCTCCGGTCACCGCTGAGCTCGTCGCCATCTCGATGGGCCCGGCCGCTCTGCGTTCCGTCAACCACGGCAATGACCATTGGTCACGTGCGTGTGCTCCGTAGCTGGAGGGCTATTTTTTCTTTTTATATAAATATGGCTTAATATTAATCAGGCAAGCCCAACACGGTTGGCAGAAGACCCAACGTCTCGGCCTTGGTATCTGGTGAGCGCTTGTACGCAAGACGACAACAGAAGCGATTGAGCCCGTGGCCCCACCACGAGCGAGCGCCAGACCTCACTTATCAGTTATCAGACGAGAATAAGGCCCTGTTCTAGCTGAAATGATTGAATTTTAAGAGTTTTTTGATATAGTCTTGAGATTCGGATCCATCTCATTTGACTTCCTTTTTAAAGCGTTAGGGCCCACCTTCAAAACAGCCAAAAAACGAACCCAAAAAACTCAAAACATATGTCTTTTCATAATGTTAATAAGTCGTTAAGCCGTTAAGCCGAAAAGAACAGGGCCAAGTACATGTTCAGATGTTCTTTCGAGCCGATCTAAATAGTTGAACGATTGAAACGACTAAATTAGGACAATTTCGTTTTCGAGAGCTTCTCAAGGTAGTCTTGATATTCTTATCCATTTCGTTTAACTTGCTTAACAGAAAAAAAAATGGACTTCAAAAATTTAAAATATTTATCTTTTCAAAACGTAGATAAGTCGTTAAGCTGTTAAGCCGTTAAGCTGAAAAGAATAGGGCAAGGCTTCGTTCTTTTCAGCTTAACAACTAAACAGTTTAACTACTTATCTATGTTTTGAAAAGGTATATGCTTTAGGCTTTTAGTCCGTTTTTGCGTTGTTTTAAAGGTGTGTACTAACATTTTAAAAGGCCAGTCAAATAAAAAGAATCCGAATCTCGAGAATAACTCGAGAAGCTATCGAAATTCAGTCATTTCAATCATTCAGATCAGCTCAAAAGAACATAACCTAGGATTCTGTTTTTTGGGCTGATTTGAACGACTGAAAAGTTGAATAGCTAAAAATACTAAATATTGAGAGATTCTCGAGGTAGTCTCAAGATTTGAACCCATTTTCAAGACTATAAAAAAATAAACTCAAAAAACCCAAAACATGTGCTTTTCAAAACGTAGATAAGCAGTTAAGCTAAAAAGAACAAAACCTTGATACTCAATTAGTGTTGGATGGCACGTAAAATTTGTTGATATATCAAACTTATCACGTTGTAAAAAAAGTAAAAGAAAAAATTTACCCTACCCACGTAGGCCTAGAACCCACTAAACCAGAATCGAACAAAACCGTGAATCAAAGTGAATGGATTGGATCAAAAGAACAGAACGGTGGGTTGCAGCCTTGCAGGTGTGTACTCATGGATCGGAAGTATGGGATCAAATTGGACGGTCGGAGAGCTGTACGGCTGCATAGCTAAGCAACAATATAGCGGTCACCAGTCCTTGCCTAAAAAAAAAATTCAACCATAGCAAAGAAAGAAGGCGAGCGCGGCGCTCGGTCCGGATCTGCCTGCGCTGTTCGATCTTCGGCGCGAGCGCCAATCCAACGCACCCCCCTGCGCTCCCACATGCATACGTCCAGGACTAGTTAGCCATAGCCAGTTGACCACGTTTTTTATTTAAACTTTTGATTTTTTGTATAAAATTCAAACAGTGTTCAAAATGCGTGGAATAAATTTCATAATTCTTCTAAAATCGAGAGCAACCCATTTTAAATACTTTTTAAATTTTTAAATTTTTTTTACTTTTTCAATTTTTTTTTGATTTGAACCTAGAAGAAAGCACTTATGAAACTTACACGGTTACATCTATACTATCGAAACTTGGCCGTGTGCTGATAAAACTTGACCGTGTGCTGATGAAATCTGATGAAACTTGGACGAAACTTCGATGTAACCTGATGAAACATGGATGAAACCTGTTTGAATTGATCTGATGAAACTTGAAGAAACTTGTGTGAGACCTGTTGAAACTTGATGAAACTTGCATTAAACCTGATGAAACCTGACAGTTCGGCAAGTTTAACGAATATGAAACCCAAGTTTCACCAGGTGAGTTTGAGGAGTTATATGGCAACATATATCTTGTTTTGTTCGTAAAAATACGAGGAACACGTTGGTGCAAACGGTTTGTGGATTGGAGCATCCAGTCAAAAATTATGATCACTGAAAAGAAAAAAATACCGTGGGCCCCACCTGCATGCTACAGTGCCACACGCTGCTACGATCGCACATGCATGCGCGAGCACGCGAGTCCGGCGCGAGAAGGAAAAGCCATGCATGCGCACGGGGCGAGTCCGATCTCGCCGGTAGTCCGAATGGAAGTGTTTCCGAAGAAAGAAATAGTGGGAAAACCAATCTAGTATCCGTCAGAGCGACCCAGAGGATCACCATCAGTGAGCTGGCCAGATGGGCCGCCGCCCGGCGGCCGGCGGATGGTGTCTCCGTCACGTGAGCCGGCGGCGCCCATCCACCACTCACGCGCCCACACGTACGTGTCCCCAGCTAATTACCAGGCCGGATAGGCGATTAAGCCCGGACTCCTCAGCTAATCACCCCTCGCGACACAGTAACATGCATGCAATATACTCACTTCAGTTTCATAATATTTATCGTTTATACATTATCACGGTTTTCCAAATAATGTAACTTTAACCATTAATTATTAATAAATTTTATATATAAAATCCACGAAAATATGATATTGTGAATGTATTTTTTAAGGCAATTTATATATGTATGGATTTTATATACACAATCCAATAGTTTAAAAAAAATTTATAGATAGAATTTTAAAAGTTTGACTTAGAATAAACTTAAAACGTCAAATATTATGGACGGAAGGGAGTAGCATGGGATTAGTGGAAGCTCGTAACTAATTAATCACTCCCTGTGCCCCTAAAACAACGTTGAGTACCTACTTCCTAACCATTTTTACAGATCCCTAAAGCCGATTCCTTAATGAAATAGAAGGCCCTGAGCAGGCATGGGAATGTCTTACTGAAGCAACGGCAAGCAGCCAAGCACCTCTCGATCCTATCTGTAACCTCTTTTTTTAAAAGCAAAGCCTTTGCCCTTTAGTTATCTGCTGGAATCTTCCACACTGTCAGGGTGTCTGTCTTGTTGCTTTAATCAATCCATCTAATCTAAAGAAACCGTTTATTTATCGGATATGTTGCTTTGCGACGAGAATCTGCATGCCTGCATGTACTGCATCTTGTATATGTGTTCGCTAGCCGACACGACGAAGCTACGTTACGTGCTATACATCAGACGGGTGCGTGCGTGCCACCCTCTTGTTTAATGCTTGGGTTGTCTGCCTTTGCTGCGTGAATGCGTGATGGGGTGGCCCGAGCGTCGTCCCCATGTTCATGTTTTATTTTTCGGTTTTCCTATCTCGCACACTCCTGCAAGGCTGCAATTTACATGCGCCCGTGTCTTGTGTTCCCAAGCGACTAGCTAGCAGCAGTGCAAGCCTGTGCGTTTAATTAAATTCCCAATTAAACTTCTGATTTTTGTAAAAAATTCAAACAGTGTTCAAAATGCATAAAATAATTTCATAATTCTTCTAAAATCGAGAGCAACCCATTTTAAATACGTTTTGAATTTTTTTAATTTTTTCACTTTGTAAATTTTTTATGCGAAACTGGGAGAAGGCACTTATGAAACTTACATTTATATTAGCGAAACTTAGCTGTGTGTTGATGAAACTTGGCCGTGTGCTGATAAAATCTGATGAAACTTAGATGAAACTTCGATGTAACCTGATGAAACTTGGATGAAACCTGTTAAAACTTGAATTGACCTGATGAAACTTGAAGAAACTTGTATGAGACCTGTTAAAACTTGATGAAACTTGCATTAAACCTGATGAAACTTGACAGTTCGGCAAGTTTAACGAATATTAAAGCCAAGTTTTAGTAGGCGAAACCCAAGTTTCACCAGATAAGTTTGAAAACTTATATGGCATCTTATATCTTGTTTTGTTCGTAAAAATACAAGGAACACGTTGGCGCAAACGTTTTTGGATTAGAGCACCCAGTCAAAAATTATGGTCGCCGGAAGAAAAAAAATGTTGTGGGCCCCACCTGCATGCCGGCACAGTGCCTATCCCTGTGCGGAACTCGCGAGCGCTGCGAGTCCGGACCAGCCGGGCGTATGCATGCAAGTGTTTCCCGAGATTTAAATATTGTAAAAAAAATTTAAAAATAGTTTTAGGATCGTTAAAAGGAATACTAAAAACCTGAGAAAAATCATTACAAATTATTACACCAAAATAGGCTATATAAAAAAGATAAATTTTACTGAAACGCTACGCTACGATACACTAAGCTGAAATGTACAAGGCCTTCAAGCTGTGTCCAACAGAGAAATCCCCAAATCCCGTTTGCCCTAATCTCTCGTGTCCCGTCCGGGAACGCTGCCGCCGTTGGGCATGGCGCCGTCGCCCAGCCCGCCGACAGCCGCGCGCCGCCGTCGTCCAAGCCGGCGGCCGCTGGGTTCCAGCCCGCTGGCCACCACGAGCCTCGGCGCCGCCACCACTGGAGGGCACGCCGTCGTCGTCCCTTCATTGGAGGCCGCGACGCCGCCGCCACAACACTCGGCGCCCTCCTTCACCTCGCCGCCGACGTACTTTGAGCCTAGGCTTACGGAGGGCACGGCGCCGTCGTCCAACCCGCCGGAGGGCATGCCACCGTCCTTCGAGCCGAGCCCATCGGATGGCACGCCACAGCCCGCCGTCTTCCTCGGCATGGAGGTAATGCCATCTTTCTCGTTGTGAATGCTCGTTGGGTACACAATGGTTGTGTACATAATGCTTGTTGTGAATGCTCATCGTGATTGTCTCTGTTTGTACAGAATGCGCATTGTGAACAAGTGCCGATGGTTGGCATGACCTTTGAATCTGAGGACGATGCATACAATTTCTACAATTCATATGCCAAAAGAGTTGGGTTTAGTATAAAAAAGTGTCATGTTAAACATAGAGCAGATGACACTTTATCATCCAAATACATGGTCTGCAGTAATGAAGGTCATAAAAACAGTAGTCGAACACAACCACCAAAGAAAGAACGTGCTTCCACTAGATCAGAATGCAAGGCTCGTGTTCAGTTCTATATTTCCTAGGAAGGTATTTGGAAGATGCAGAAAGTAGAATTGGCTCGTAATCACCAATTTGTAAGTCCTGACAAGACACACATGCTTAGATCGCAGCAGCATATGTTACATGCCGATAAGCATATCATTAGCAAAATGCAAGAAGCAGGAGTTAAGGCAACTGAGATATATGACTTTTTTTAGCGTTGGTCGGGTGGAGATGAAAAGTTGCCATTCTTTCAAATGGATTGCAATAACTTTATTGGTCACGAGCGGAAAAAATATTTGGAAACACAAGATACACAAACATTATTAGAGTACTTGGATAACAAACAACCAGAAGATCCTTCTTTCTTTTATTCCGTGCAGCTAGATAAAGAGGATGGTCGAATTTGTAATTTCTTTTGGACAGATGGTCAGGCCATTGCAGATTATGCTTGCTTTGGGGATGTTCTCTCCATTGACACCACATTTCAAACAATTAAGTGCGAAATGACATTTGCTCCTATTATTGGGACAAACCATCATAAACAAACTATTCTTTTTGGAGCTGCATTACTCTGTGAGGAAAGTGCTGATTCATTTGTTTGGCTATTCAAAAACTTCCTAAAAGAAATGTCTGGGAAGCAACCATAAACCATTTTCACAGATCAGTGTGTGGCTATGGCAAAGGCAATTAACATAGTATTTCCAGTCTCAAGTCATCGTCTTTGCCTATGGTATATATACCAAAATGCCATTAAGCATCTGAGCCATGTAATCTCCAACAATCCTGACTTTCTTAGCGAGTTTAAAAGATGTGTGTATGAAGAAAGGTCGGTGGCACACTCTGACTTCAAGTGGGAAAAGTTGATAGCTTCTTACAATCTTCAAGAGAATTCCAGGGTATAGAACTTGTATACTTTGCGAGATAAGTGGGCCACAGTCTATCGTCGTGAAACATTCTGTGCAGGCATTACATCCACTCAGAGGAGCGAAGGTATGAATAACATGTTCAAGAAAACTTTTCGTAGGAAGCTTTCCATTTCAGAAATATTGATAAAATATGACAAGTGCATCGCACGTCTTCGCCGAAAAGAGCTGTATGAAGATCATAAATCATGAAATTCAAATCCAATCCTTTGTATCAATAACTTTCTTATGTTGAAGACGGCTGCTGAATCATATACAAGAAATCTGTATTCTGTTTTCAAGGAGCAATTTCAAGAGCAATTTGTTTTGTCGTGCACATTGCTAATTCGAGAGGGGATGATCAACACATACAAGGTGATAGCAATGGGTCATAGTGAGGATGAAGCAAGAGTCACCATTAATTCAGTAGATATGGATGTATCATGTTCTTGCAAAAAGTACAATTGTCTTGGTATATTATGCAAACATGTACTGGGAGTCTTCAACCACAATGATATAATAGTTTTACCCACTCGATATATATTAAGTAGATGGACAAAGTATGTGAAAAGAGGGATCTTTGCTAGTAGGAGATAAAGCCATAGTGGCAACTTTGTTCTACAAAGTACACATCTTTGTCGAAAAATGATATCTGTTGCACTGTAATGTGGAGTTTCAAACGAAGTCCTTCAATACTTGGATGAAGCTTTTGACAAATTGACTCTAGAAGTCGAAGAGAAGTTAAGTCAGGTTAACTTGGGAAAAACAAAGCTCCGCAATGTTTTTTGGAATGCACAGAGGAAGTTGCAAAGGAGCATATATCAATTAGAGCTCCTCCACATAAAAAAGGTCCATTGTAGAAAAGATCAAAAAGTTTGCTTGAGAAAGGAAACAAGAAAAAACCTCGTAAAAGTACAACAAAGAAAGGTCATTTATATAATCTGCTTGTCATTTTTTCATTCCTTTTTTGTTAACTACCAACCGTCATATTTACTTCGTAGGAGAAGATGCAACACAATCATCAAACGTAAATATAGATGGAGCTTCACAATCAACTGTAAGATCAACAATAATTATGCTTCCATCATCATCTAGTTATTTAAATACCCTTGTTTACATATAACTTCTATTACTTTAGGAACCACTTGACTCAAATATTGTGATGCCATTTGAAGACATTTCAATTATGTTCGTTCCACCCATCCCAGGAGAATTTACAAATCTATTACTGTAAGCTGACTATGAAACTACTACAACATCGCCCGCTTCTCAGCGTTTGGATTTTGACAAAGGGCCTAGCACACCAACATCCATGAAGTGAATTGCTATAAGACCTTTTGTTTTATCCTTTTATATATTGGTGATGTAAATATTTAAGCTGATGTATGACTAGCCAGATGGTCTCCTTTTGTACATGAGACACAATATGGTCTCCTTTTATATATGGTTTCCTTTTGTATACGAGACAAAATATGTTCCTTTTGTATGGTTTTCTTTTGTATAGTGACAATATTGATTTTGGAATACACTGTGCAAGATGGGGAATTGGGGACATCTATCTCTATTTTATTGTCTTTGATTTTTTTTGCTATTGGTTGCAATATACATTTTCTTTCGCTGTAATTGCTAATGTCACATTCTCTGATTTCCTTGGACAGTAGCCAATTGTCCATTTGTTTGTTTGATCCATTGACATTGTTGCTGCTTGCTTGTAATAGTTGTTCCAGTGAAATAGGTTCAGCTGTCTGTACTTGGTCAAATGCAATTCATGGACAAATGCTTTGCTTATTTAGTGAATATTGCTCTAGTTGAGGCATACATGTTACTCCAGGAGTATTTTCTCAGCATACACACATTTTTACATGTTACTGCTAGTAGGAGTAATTTTACATTCTGAACATGAACTTTGTGCACGTCAGAAGCTTGTCCAGATATTTTCAGCAATATGATTGATCCTTACACATGTATGAATTACTCCTGATATGCATCAATTTTGAAGCTACAGCATTGCATCAAAAATTCAGAAAGTTACTCCCGGAGTGCATTCATTTTGTAGCTATAGCAGTGCATCAAAATTTCAAAAAATTACTCCTGTAGTGCATCAACTCTGAAGCTACAATAGTGCATCAAAATTGCAATACAAGAAACAATTTAGAGGATCTTAGCTACTCATGTGATGCAGTCTACTTGAAAAGAACATGGAGCATGGAACATTTCTAAAGTACACGAAAGAAGCCTTATGTATTTCTATCCCTGAAAAATAAAAACCTTATGTACATGAATTTCTAGAGTACATGAAAGCTCTCCTTACAATATGAAATTACAAGATCTGAAATTCGAAATTACAATATGAAATTACAAGCTCTTCTAATAATACACCATCTCTCTCACACACACACCGCAAAGTAACTACTAATCTAGCTAGCTAGCTAGCTAGTTGCATGCTTATGTTGTCTAAAATACTCCAAGTAGAGCTAACATTATGATGCAACTCCATGTAGAGCCGACATGATTCTAGCAAGCATCAAGGTCAATCACAATTCCACACCACACTGACTGATTGATGAATTTCATCACTTTGAACTGGGTTTTCAGAAGCATACTCTATACACCCCCCTTGCTGATGCATTCTGCAGGTAACCATACTCTATACACCCCTTGTTGATGCATTCTGCGGGTGATTTCCTCAAGCTGCCATGGACAACAGCCACTGCATTCTTGCTCTTGACATGTAGCACAAGGGAGCAGCTAGCAGGAGGAGGGGACAGCAGCGGCGGCGGAGGACGAGGTGAGCATCGGAGGCAGGGGCAAAATCGACAGGCTCTACACGACGTCCTCCATCGCTGGCCGGTCGGCGCCGCGCTTTGCAAGGCCCCTGGTCACCGTCTCCCCGTACTTGCTCACCGCCGCCGGCCTCACCTCGCCAACGATGCGCCGGTCGACGACCTTCTCCAACTCGCTCCTCCCCTACTAGTGCAGCCCCTACTCAACAGGTTGGCCATCGGCCTCGGGAGCCTGGGGTCGACGACGGGGCGCGCGCACAGCGCCTTAAGGCTCCAGCGGCGGCGGCACCGCGGCTCTCGGCCGCTGGCGGGGCTGGAGACGGCGCTCCGCCGGCGGCGACGCCGTTCCGGACGGGACTCGGGAGATTGGGACGAGAGATGTGCTGATTCGGGGATTTTTTTGTTGGGGGGAGAGCTGGTACATGCTTCAAGATTTGTGAGAACACGAGTCGATGATCGGACGAGGTCTTTTTTGATTTGTGAAAGACCCGGGTCCTTCCAAATTTTCTTCCCCATCAGGCATCAAACTTTAGATAAAACTCTGCTTTACAAAATTATAGGTTTTACAATACTTTGGTTTAAACTATCACTATTTAAAATATTGGTTTTTCAAACTACAAAC
>SPJY01003779.1:0-14681 GCA_005191435.1 Raddia distichophylla
ACTCAATTCTTAGAACTCCCCTATATTGTCCCGGAGCAAATCTTATCTATTTTCGAGGAGTCTGGAGCCTAAAACTTTCTTATCCAGCAAGAGGGGATCAGATGTTCCGATCTGCATCGGAACTTCCGATGTGAACCAGCGGGGGTCCCGTCGGATGTTCCGGCCGTCGTCGGAACTTCCAGTGGCATTCAGCGTGGGGTCCGTCGGATGTTCCGTCGGAATTTCCGTCGGATGTTCCGACGGCACCCAGTTTTGCCACCTATTTATTTTTAACCGCGTGGGTCCCTGCTCCTTTTTACCCCACGAGTTTTACCCTAAGCTTTTACCTCTCCCTCTCGGGAGGCGACTGCACAGGGAGCTTCGGCGGCGGCGGACTGTACGGCGGCGGATCTTGCGACCTGCGCGCCTCTCCTTTGCATCCGCCTCCTCCCTGCTCGTGTCCATGCTCCTCCATTGAAGGTAAAAGTTCCAAATCTTGAAAACTTCTAGAACGTGCAATGTGCGTCGTTTTAGTTCGATTTTAAGGCTAAATATGCTTCCATCTTGTTCATAGACGCATTCCCCACCTGTTGATGCCTCAGATTTGTCGTTTTGATGCGAGATGTGACAAACCCTATTTGGGCAGTTGTTGTACCCCGTCGGATGTTCCGACGTCGGTCGGATGTTCCGACGTGGTACTCGCTGTCCTGGTTGGGTTTTGTTTTTTCACACCTCAATTGATTCATCGAATTCCATTTATCATGCAGATGTCTTCTTCTCAGTATGATTCCAAAGGCAAAGGTGTTGCTAATCCTTCAAAGCGGCAACGAACCTCAAGTTCGACTGCCGCTCCACCTTCTGTCTTGCCCAATGAGGACCCTACGATCTATCATGAAAGATTGGCTCAGTAGGAGCGAGCAAATATCCGTGATCCTATCGGTCCGCTGATAATCAAGAAGACAACTAGGACATTCGCTCATAATGTCACTCCCATGATTCTCAGCTTTTATGTCGCGGATGCCAAGGAGATTCAATTCCACAGGTTTGAGGATCCCCAGAAGTATGAGAAGAAAGAAGGGACTGATGAAAGATTCTGGAACTTCTTTCATCAAGATTTCTATGATGCTGCCTTTGTGAAAAAGAAGAGTCCAGTCATGCACATGCAATTCATTGATTGGGAAGGCATGGCGCTGACAGTCAATCCAGTCATCAACAAAGTTATCTCTGCTTGTGACACCATGGGATTGACTGACATTTTGAGTTTTCAGCATGATTGGAACGATGAAGTTATTTGCCAGTTCTATGCTTCATTGTACGTTGTTGGGCGTGCCGCTGACGACTTCTTCTGGTTTTTGTGTGATGGAGTATTTTGCAACTTCTCGAAGAGGGAGTTTGGCCAGCACCTGAAGCTCTCCACCAGAGGAAACATAGAGCAGATCCATGATGTGGATGCCCTGAAGAATCATGAGCTGAAGTTCTTATATGATGGACCTATTCCCACTAAGGCTGGAGCAACTGAGACCATGAAGCCCTTCTACCAAGTGCTCAATCGCATTCCTCGCAAGACTCTTTGTCCCAAGGAAGGTGATGCATCTCGTGTGCTATCTTACTCACGCAACCTTCTGTTGAAAATTGATCTGCGTGAGTGTCCTTTTGATGTGCTGGATTTCATCTGGGTGAGATCAAGACCAGTGCTTGTGATCCCAAGAGGAGCTGCCCTTATGCTCCTTATTTGATGAGCATGATCATTCATGTGACTGGTCTCAAGTTTGTGCTGGATGTGAAGCATACTCCCTACCTTGTCACCAGCTCGGTCCAGTCCATCATCATGTGGAGGCTCCATCAAGAAGATGCTGAAATCTATCTTTTGTATGTGTCGCAAGACAAATGAAAGGGTCAAGGACACCATTGTGCGTTTTCGCGACAATCGTAAGCATATTCAAGACATCAAGCAGCATCTTGGTATGCCTCTTTCTTCTGATGACTCCGAGTCTCCCAACACTACCATTGATTCCTACACTCGATGACTGTTTGGGATCCCTCCATCCGGTGGCGGCGATGATAATGATGAAGTTACCGGTGGTGCTGGTGTTCAGGGTGGTGGTGATGGCAGTTCCAGCAGTAGTGATCCAGAGTGGATTGAGTAGTCCACTTTCAATTTTTCTCTTTTTGGCGTCTTGATGCCAAAGGGGGAGAAAAGTTATCATTTATCCATTCTACTCTTAGCTTCCTTTATCTGAAACTTGAATGATTATGTGCAAAACTATGTTTTAAACTCAATGCTTTATGTGGTACGCTGTGGTTGTAAGACTTTAATTATCCTGTGATGATGATGTAATGGTGAATTGCTAGTTATTTAATTTTCACATTGTGTGATATATCCTGCCATATTGCATTTAAATTCAAATTTGCCAAGGATATAGGGGGAGCTCTTGTTGTTATTCTTGTCATAGTTTCAGGGGGAGCTTCCAGCTATATTCTTATTTATAATTTATTTGTGAGCCATAATTGTTATCATCAATACACCAAAAAGGGGAGATTGAAAGTGCATCTAGGCCCTAAGTAATTTTGGTGATTAATGATTAACAATTATAGAGCTAATATATTTTTCTATTGGAGAATTGTACACAGATGTTTTACAGGTTAATTCCATAAGGTATATGTTTACATGTGATGTTGTACCCCTCAAAAGTGGATTTGTTGCAAGAAAGCATCAAGACTAGTTTTTATTTGTAAATATGTATTTATTGAGTCATAGGGATGCCGTACTATAAAGAGAGATGCAAAGGAGAAGCTTATAAAGGTTCCTAAGTGCTCAAAATAGGTTTCTCGAAGTTCGTGTATGTTTTCCACTCAAAATACACCTCATAAAGAACCTAGACCATCAGAACATCCGACGAGGGTTGGAACATCCGATGGTGATCCCAGTCTGTCAGTTTTCAAAGCAATTCAGAGAGTAGTCCATCGGAACATCCGACGCGGGTCGGAACATCCGATGGCCATCTGAACATCCGATGGGGTCTGAACATCTGATGCGAGATTAACTGCATCAACGGCTAGTTTTCGGGATTCCCTATTTAAAGCCTTCTCTAATACCTGGCAAAAGGTTACTGATCCCTTGATTTGAACCTAATACTTCCTGTTCATCATCTCTCTCAAGAACCCTAACCTTTGTCTCTCTCTTGTTCATCTTTATGAGATCTAGATCTAGAGAGATCAAAGCACCCAATTGCTCCACGAATTAGAGTCCAATTCTTGAGCACTTAGCGATTCCTAATTTCTTCATCGCATTTGTTACTCTTGGAGGCTTGAAGGGCTCCTAGACTGCTAGGTGTCGCCGGTGAGTCGCCGATCTTTGTGTGGCGTGCCTCCGGAGTTTGTGAAAGTGCGAATCTACCTCCGCAAGGAAAAGGATTCAACTAGTGATCGCCGGTGAGTGCCGTGTGCTTTGCCGAGGAGGGGATTAGGGTCTTGGTGATCCGGGCTTTGTGTTTTTCCTAACGGTGAGTAGGATCTCCCTTCAAAGATCCGAACATCGGTAAACAAAAATCGCTGTGTTTTCGTCTTGGTCTTGTTTTATCATTTTTACTATTAGTGTTGGCCTATTCTAAGTATTCTTGAATATATCTAACCTTGGTTTTGCGAGAAATTAGTTTTTACTGTAGGTTTTCGACAAATCCAGAATACCCAGGATCGGAACATCCGACGCCCGTTGGAACATCCGATCCAGATCAGAAACATCCGACGCAGGGATTACTGGATCTGGTCGGAACATCCGATCTCCATCGGAACATCCGACCGACTGGTTAATGTTTGACTTTAATAATTCCGCAATTTCGTTTTATTCGCATATTCACCCCCTCTAGGCGGCATAGCGATCCTTTCACTCAAAATGTAAGGACTGCCGCATAGACACATGGTCGACTGAACACCTTGTGGGACAGATTCGAAGAGAGACTCCCTTGGTGGTGATGGGAACTCCATGTCTCCGCCGTGATGCTGAGAGGTTTGTGAAATGAGGGAGACAACGATGCGCAGGTATGAATATCACTCACTGGCACGGCCTCACTTATATAGGGAGCGGAACACTATTTTATGTTGAGGTAATAAGTATTGCAGCACATGCGGTTCATAGGCGATTATTGGAACAGTGAAAAGTCATATAATTACCAGCGACCCCGACTGAGCATGCGCGATGGGTCGAATCATGGAACAGTGCTCCGTGATATAATTGCCAGCGACCCCGACCGAGCATGCATAATGGGTCGAATCAAGGAACAGTGAAAAGTCATAAAATTGCCAACGACCCCGACCGAGCTTGCGTGACTGGTCACTTTCACGAACAATAACCGTCCATTATTGCCTACCTGAGACGGCGCATGCCGGACGGGTGTCTTTCACGAATAGTGAGAATGCATTATTTACGCATGCGTGTCGGGTCGCCATCACGAACAGTGACAATGCATTATTTCTCAACCATCCGTTGCACCATGTAGTCGTTGAAGTATCTGTTCGGGCTGGCCTATATAAACCCTCTCTGAGCACAGGCTATGTCCACCCAGTATGTTATGATGCGCTAATATGAAAAATTGTTTTATGCATCATACGTGCCATGATTTGTATAATGCCAATCAAATTGTTTTAATATTTAATCATCGGTTCTAAAAAACCATAGCATTTGACGGTGATAACCGGGAATGATAGAAGAAGGTAAAATGACCCTTTATTTTTGTGACTTCGATTAGAATACAAGTAACCGTGCATTTAAGGCATTTGATCTGGAAAATGACATAGACAAATGCACCATCGAGTACTGCATGAATGGCTTTGTTCGAAGTCTGGGTCTTCGATGTGCCCGTACTCTCTCCGAAATTTCTTCGCCTGTAGCGCACTAGTTCGTTCAGACTGTCGGGGTAGTGACATCCATAAAGGTATGTATAATTGGTGCATGGAGGTTCACCTCATATTGTGGGTTAAGAACTAATTGTCTTCGTTGTCACTCTGTTTCTTGTGCACTCAGTAGACCATTTACTCTGTGCTCTAACTGTTGTATTCTTCCGTGCAGAGAGTCTATTTATGTCGATGCAGCCATGAGGTATGGAACATCCATCCATTTTGTAAAGCCACAATCAAGTGTTCGATGCTCGCGGGAGATTTAGTAGCCTATCGAAATTAGTGACAAACTGGTCACACAGCACCTCCCACGAGCCTATCGATGCTCGCGGGAGATTTAGTAGCCAAGTGCAGGCAGAACCCGTCAAGACTGTAGTAAAGTAATTGGCCATGACCTTCTCAAAGCCACCCGCGGCCTGCACCCAACGTGGTGTAGATATGCAAGAACTCCTCGGGTTGGTCGTGCCGTCGTACTTCTCGACGGATGCTGGGCGGAACTTCTCCGGCCATGCCACTCGGCGCAGACGGGCAGTCAACGCTCGGCAGCCGACGCCTTAGGGCAGCTTACGGCGATTGCCAACATCCCGACAGGACCTAGGGGACGGCGAATCCCCTTCGTCCTTATCGGAACAGTGCCGACCGCCGGAACTCACCGGCTCCACCTGATCCCACGTCCGGGCGCAATGACGCTGCAGCTCGTCACGCAAGTCGCCGCCGCGGTGGTGCCAGCGCTCCTCCAGATGAGTCCGGAGGTCTTCTTGGCGCCCCCTCCCTGGGGACACTTGCGACTGTACTCGGGTTGGTGCATGGACCTTCGCACGAGCGGAGTCTGCACCCTGAACCGCCTTTCCCTTGCCCCGGCCACCAAGACCGCATCGAGCTTGAATCGGGCGGCTCGATGCCTGTGTGCGCTCCGCACGCGACTTCGAGCGGGGCACTCAACCGGAAGCGCCCAACCGCCAAGAGACCTCGACCCGGTGATGAGCTGCGTCCACGAGACATGCGATGTCTCGCAGCAACGGTTTGGCGCGGGAGGAGCAACCTCCTGACCCACGGTTTGATCGGGTAACAGCCCTAATCCTGCTCAAGCTTCTTGCAATGTATGAACTGGCTAGTCTCTGGAGGAATTGATCTAAGGATCGATCTGGGACCCCTTTACAGATGCACCCCCAGCCCTTATATACTCGGGCTGGCGTGGGTCACAACGTGCTACACAGTGTGCTTTAAATGATCCTAACACTTTAGACATCATTCCTCTCGTGCTAATCCTCGCCGCCACCTTTCTTACCCCTGCTTTTGACAACGAGACAGCTTGGATAGGACAGAGTGGCCCGCCTGCCCCGAGTGTCTTCCTATCACACCGAAGTAGACGTGAACGGGACGGCTACGGAGACAGCCACAGCGTAGCTGACATCACTAGCGTGGCGGGGGCAATCATACTATCAGAGCCCTGCCCACTCCGCCAGAATAGTTTCGTCGCATTGAATGCTCCGGATTTGGTGTACCCCTAATCGCCAAGTGTCCTAACCGCCCGGCGCCCAGGGGCTGGTCGCCCGCCTGCGCGCCGGACCGCCACGTGGCCTGACCAAACAGCTTGAACTTCACTTTGTTTGAAACCAGACCTTAATCTGTTTAGGCCCGGTGCTTACAAGTATGGAACGCTTCCTAACTGGACTCTGGTCCCACTTGGCAGCGAAGAGGGGGCACACCCCGGTGTAGAATACATCGACACTTTCGCAAGTACAACTGTCTTGGAGTAATCCAATCTTCTTCTCGTGTTTACCCGCAATTCATCTAGTAGTTTTGCTGCTAGGTGTTCGTATTTATGATCAAGTTTATTGAATACTTATTATTTAGGTCCTGTTCTTTTGAGCTGATCTGAACGGCTGAACGGCTGAACGGCTAAAATGATTGAACTTCGAGAGCTTATCGAGGTAGTCTCGAGATTTGGATCCATTTTATTTGACTTGCTTTTTAAATTGTTAGGGAACACCTTCAAAACAGCGAAAAAAACAGATCTAAAAAACTTAAAGCATATGTATTTTCAAAACATAGATAAGTTGTTAAGCTGTTAAGCCGTTAAGCTGATAAGCTGAAAAGAACTGGGCCTTAGTATATTTCAAATCAATTTGCCCAGTCGGCTTGTCCAAAAGCCGATCGATTCATCACGCTATTCTAGACTTCATCTGGAGCACGAGTGTTCATATCGGTTTCAGGAGCCGATACTACCCATACCGGGTTCCATGGAGCCAGGTCAGGGTGGATACAGGCAACCAAACACAACATAAGCTGCGGCTTGATAGGCGGACTCCAAAGCTTTTGAGCCTAATGGGCCGCTGCCTACATATGGGCCCGAAGCGTACGTTCCTTCAATACAATATACAATAGGCCGGGGCTCGTTGTACGTTGCATGGAGATAGCTCCGACGCTTCGCCTGTAAACCTAGTCGACGCGCGGCGGCAATTCTTCTCTCCCCTTTGGAGTTTTGTATCTGGACCTTGCCCCCAGTCTCAGTGGTGTCGCGGGTGAAGGAGACCTTCCGAGGAGGAGATGGCCTTGGAGTCGGATGCGGAGGAGGAGGTGGCCTTGGAGTCGGATTGGAACGTCGGTCTAGGTGGATCTGGCGGGCGAGGACCTTTAGCTTCTGTTCACGTTTTACCTTTGTAATTCTGCTTGCCTGAATTTGCTTGAATATGAATATTGTTTTGCTAGCTGCCAAGTTGGGGAATGGTGGAGTCATCTTGGTGCTGTTTGAGACGCCCTCTGGCTTTGCACTTTTTAGCTATGATGGAGTCAAGCTCCTTCTACCAGGTGCCATCAAGGTACTTGTTTCCACTTCCTTTGTTGTACTCGTGTGCTTGTTTGCTCTCTTTGCCATCGACCTAATTTTTGTACATTCTCTATGCCGTGCAGAATATCTGGGGAGAGTTTGTCATGGAATTTATGGCAAAATATGTTAGTTTCCCTTTCTTTCATTCTGATTGTTATTTCTTTATATTGCTTGTCCCCAATTTAAACTGAGCAGCGATCTTGCATCATCTATGTTTGTGACTTTCATTTATTTCTTTGCATCGAATGAAGTAATATTTTCTTTGCATCGAATGAAGTAATATGAACACAAATTCATTTGGTCATTAGCTGTCTACTAATTTAGCAGACTCCAATCCTACGGAAAGCGTTTAGCATGATCCTGTTACATGTTTCCATGTCCATGGGTGCAAAGAGATTTAAAGAATCAATTAGCACAGGCAACCTATGGGGTATTGGCATCACTAATGTTTAACTAACTGCTAGCTAGGGATATGATTGAGGTCTGACATGGTAATGGTACTGCTACCAAAGGTTGCTACTATGGTCTGTTTTCAACATACATTGCATTAGCTTAGCACATGAACATATTCTCAGCTGCACTGCAATTATTGAGGACTTGGAACAGGTTATATTTTTATAACTTAGGCATGTATTACTACTGAATTACCCCCGTGCAGTCATGATTGAGAGACATGGCATGAATTTGACTAATTGTTTCTTTTCCCCTTAACATGCTTGTTGCTGCTTATTACTTTAGCGGGCTGTTTGGCTGAAAGACTTTCAAACTTTCGAGGACAAGGCCAGCGCCCTTAAGCTTGATACTGGTGTTAACGAACAGCTTGCAAAGATGCTCCAGAAGTGGATCCAACCTGGGCAGAAACTAGCAGTTGGAAAGCCAGAATATAAAACTATCATTGAATGTAACTTGGTTAGTGTTGCGCTCCCTTGTTTGCTTATGTATGTGAACAATTTTGAGCACTGATTTTTTTCTGTGGATTATTTCAGGGAATATCCTGCCTATGGAATGATGAAGTAATGGAATTGATGTGGGGCCTGAAGAATCAAATGCAGTATTTAGTGCCTGATGAAAAATCAGAGCTGACCAAGGAGGATCGCCTCCCGATGTGTGAAGGGATGAAAATTTCCCTGAATCGCTATGGCTTTCATGTCAAACCAGAGATGGTGAGCTCATTACCTCGTCCTCCAACATAAAATGCTTTGTGCTGGATAGCTCCCTGTGCCGTTGGGAGCCCCTAATTTTTGCTAACTTATTTGCATAAAATATTTATGGAAAGTTTTTCCTTTTTGCTCGTTTTCTAATTAATGATGTAGCTATACTCCTTATATCCAGGTTAATAAAAGTATTATTGAGGCGACAGGCCTCGTGTATGAGTGTGATTTTAATGTGGAGAAACATGCTGAATACTTGCGCTATGCTGGTGAGCACCTGAAGGAGATATCTGGCATTAACTTTGAGGATTGGGATTTACTGAAACTTGCAACTGCTTTCATGATGTTATGTTACCCTAATGGTGAACAACCTGTCGCTGGCGATCTTCGAAAGGTAAATCATAATATTTTGCAAATATGTTGTCTGCTTGTTGCTGCGTATTTGATGGAAATTTGTCATTCAATTAATGACCAATGCGCGTTTCCTTCAGCTTTTTGGAGATGACTATTCAAAGTTAGTGGAGGATGCACCTAAATATAAAGATAAATTCTATAAGGTGGCTTGCTTAAATGTTTATGGAGAAATGTTACGGTGCCGTAGAATTAGGTCTAAGGCAGTACGACAGTTGGCTGCTTTAATCAAGAGGGCCGAAGATGCATATGAAGCTGAACAAGCGATGAGCAGCCAGGAGTGATCCGAGAGTAGTGTTACTAGGCTCTGAAGCTTCCAGCCAGCCGCCCAGGCGTTTGATGCAGACAGTTGGAGTACAACAGCAAGTGTTTGGTTAGTGATTCGATCACTGTAATCTTTTGTACTCTTGGACTGCATTTCAGACTGAGATGAATCAGACTAGCTTGGCTCTCTGCCTGTGGTTTATTAATTGACGAGTTTTGCCATTCCTGCAAAGTAGGGGAGTACTAATCTCTCCTTTCAGTGTCCTGCACTAGGTAGTTCAATGGTTCGGTCCGTTTAAGAATTTCTGTGATAAAAACAACAAAAATGATAATATTGAATAATAGAGCTATTATAATGAAGCATTTAGAAGTCAATACCATGGAAATTGAGTATAATAAACGACGTCAATTTTCATCAAATAACTATAACAATTTAGTTTAAGGGTCATTTTTTTCCCTTGCCGCTACAACATATTCGGACATTGGACTTCATGTCATTTATCCAATTCTGTTTTAGAGTTGAGCCACCGCTGACTGCTTAATTGCCGGGGATCCCTTTCGTTATCCCCTGCTAAATTACGGATTAATTCGATCTATGCATACGTGGACGATATAGTGGTCAAAAGCATCTTGGCTATGCACCATTTGAATGAGTTGAAGAAACATTCGCCAATTTGAGAAGGTACGGTATTCGGTTAAATCCAAAGATGTCCATGTTCGGCGTGCAGGCACGCAAGTTGCTTAGGTTCCTCGTCTCGAAAAGGGGGATAGAAGCGAATCCAGACAAGTTTAAATGCAACTATCGAAATGAGTCCACCCGAGAATGTCAACCAAGTGCAGAGACTAGCAAGACGAATGGCAGCTTTGGGAAGCCGCATAAAAGTCCATTCTTCAAATAGCTTTGAGGAGATGGAAAATTCACTTGGACGTAGGAGAGTCAACAGGACTTCGATGAATAAAAGGTCTATTGGTCTATTCGACTTCACCACCACTCCAAAGCCCAAGACCTAAAGAGGCACTCCAATTTTCAGCGTAGTGCTTTCCAAAAAGGAAGGCAGAGTCCAACATTCCATTGTCTCGGAGGCTTTACAAGGAGCGAAGCAACACGTTTGAAAAAAATAGCTTAGGCTGCTACTCCATTTCCTAGCTCACTCAATCAAAATCCCCACTTCATTCCCAATCTGAGAATTGTTGCAAAGCACATGGTGACTGTCAATCTCAAGATCTATGTAGAGACCCAAAAATAGGGTGGGATCCCTTCTATGCTTTAGCTATTTTATTCCCTAGATTAAGTAAAAAAATATATATAACCGCCCGTTGTTTGGATTGGCGGTTCAAACCTGGAAGCTTAAACCACCAATTGGAATGGCGGTTTAACCCTAGAAGGATACTCCGCTGTTTGAAACAGCGGTTTAATATAAATCACCATTTGGAATGGAGACTTAAGCTTCTGGGGTTAATCCGCTGTTTGAATTGGCGGTTCAGTCTGCCTCAACGATTGAAACGGCGGAGGGTGTCTGTTTCTGTAATTTTGTAAAACAGAAAATTATTTATGTAATTATTTATGTAATTTCGGAATTTAAAAAATTCCTACCTACTGGCGCAATGGGCCCTACAACCTTGCGCCTTGCCTGCTACGATGCTACACTCGGTGCGCTGCATGATGGTGTGACCTCATATCCTCATCTAAACGAGCCTCCACACATGGGTTACAAGCGCTTTTAGTGTTGCAAGCTTTGAAACAAATATATGAGGAGGGAATGGGCAGATATTCCATGTCTCGGGCTGAAGCCCGCACTGCCATGGGCCTGGATATGCCCCTGTGTGTCTTGCGTGTATCACCGTTTCCCACAATCCTTACCTGGTGCAAAAAGGGGTCTTGCTGTTTCTACAAAACCTAAGTATGGTCGGCAAGGAGAGCCCGACTCTTGCCAATGACAGCTGGTGCCATCCGTGGGGACCGACTTGAGTCTTCCACACTGGCGGTACATGGAGATGGCTGATCCTCAAGACATGTGTCTTGACGACGACCTTGGCTTCAATGACCAGGAGGACATCAACGAGATCTACAACAACAATGCCCTCGTCGCCGACACTACGTGCAATGAGATGGACACGGAATACATTCCCGTCCTTGTCGCGGACCCTCTCCGAACAGTTCCGGAGTAGGGAGGCACCTCACAACCTGTTTACGAAGAGAACCACCAAACTAACGATTCAGCCTAGGTGTACGAGGCTGGCGCTGACGCCGCCTTTATAGGCGACACAGTGATGACGCCCTCAGAGCCCACATCCATATGGTATGTCCTTGCGATCGACCTGGAGCACACCCCGAAATCACCAAAGCATCCCCCGTGCAGCCGCTCGCACGAACTACGGAACTTCTAGTTGAGAGGGCACGTTGCAAGGCAACTACCAAGGAGCTCTTTATTGACTATGTTAATAGAATGCTGGCGAGCATTCGTTGCTGGGTCTGTGCGGAGTCAACGGCCATGACGCCCATTGGGGCCGGGGGTGACCAGCACGTGCCTCGGGAACGTAGCACCGATGACACGCGCCAACCAATGCAACCAAAATCTTCTGGTACAAAGCTAACAACGCCTACAAGCCGTCACCCGAGTCATGCACAACATCTAGGGCGACGAGCGTGGCTTCACTATAGTTGACTTAGGCACAATCATCGCCGACAATCTGGAGGGTCTCGCGGCCGAGCTCGAGGAGCAGGCTTGTGCCCAGAGTTTTTCCCGTGGGGACCATTTGTCCCGATCCGATTGGTCACGTCACGAGCAACATGCCAACTCCTTGTGGCACAAGGGGGAATGCACCCGCGCTCGCTTAATCGAGCGCGAGGTGACCCACACCCACGGGCAGGGTGATGCCCACCGGGAGCGTAAGGGGCACCCACATAGCACTGGCTTTGTCCGAACGCCCGACTAGCACCAGGGACGGGTCTTTGGCCACCTCGGCTCAGTGCCTAAGCACCGCTGCGCGCGAGGTCTTCGGTTGCCTTGGCCCGGTGCCGGTGCCCTCGAGCCCGTCGCCCGAGATGGGGCAGGCAGGTGTTTGATGGGGGCAAATAATCCTGTCGAGTTTCTAGTCGGCTACACGATTGCCGTTCTGGCGGCCAGTGGTGACGAAGCCGTCATGGACAACTACTTGCACCGATGACACGCGCCAACCAATGCAACCAAAATCTTCTGGTACAAAGCTAACAACGCCTACAAGCCGTCACCCGAGTCATGCACAACATCTAGGGCGACGAGCGTGGCTTCACTATAGTTGACTTAGGCACAATCATCGCCGACAATCTGGAGGGTCTCGCGGCCGAGCTCGAGGAGCAGGCTTGTGCCCAGAGTGTTTCCCATGGGGACCGTTTGTCCCGATCCGATTGGTCACGTCACGAGCAACATGCCAACTCCTTGTGGCACAAGGGGGAATGCACCCGCGCTCTCTTAATCGAGCGCGAGGTGACCCACACCCACGGGCAAGGTGATGCCCACCGGGAGCGCAAGGGGCACCCACAGAGCACTGGCTTTGTCCGAATGCCCCACTAGCACCAGGGATGGGTCTTTGGCCACCTCGGCTCAGTGCCTAAGCACCGCTGCGCGCGAGGTCTTCGGTTGCCTTGGCCCGGTGCCGGTGCCCTCGAGCCCGTCGCCCGAGATGGGGCAGGCAGGTGTTTGATGGGGGCAAATAATCCTGTCGAGTTTCTAGTCGGCTACACGATTGCCGTTCTGGCGGCCAGTGGTGACGAAGCCGTCATGGACAACTACTTGTTGATCATGCTCACGGGGACAACCCACACTTGGCTTCTCAACCAATGAGAGGAGTCCATCCGCACCTGGGAGGAACTTTGCGAGGCCCAATGGACCAACTTCCAGAGGTGCTACACACGTCTCGGGAGGCCGCAAAACCTCAAGGGCATTGTCTAAGGAGACGATGAGAGCCTTTGAGACTTTATTCGAAAGTTCACCTAGGTCCGTAATACTATCCCCAGCATATCTAGCGAGGCCATCATTGAAGCCTTTAAGGAGGGGGTAAAGAATGAATGCTTCTCCAGGGATCTCGAACTCTTCGCCTTCTAGTCAGTCACGACCGTCTTCAGGGCGGTAATGCCGACAAGGGAAAAGCGCGGGAGGCTTGCAAGGGCTCGACCAATGCTAGGGGTGTCGGTGCCCGGGAGTTGGGCTCCTGGGTGCCAAGCTTATTTAGGGTGTGTTTGGTTTTCTGAATGAAGTCATACCAGCTATATGGGATGGTACATAATCTATCCGCATTCATGTGTTTGGTTGGGTGAATTGAACCAAACCATCCGGGATGATGGGATACAAGTAATTGGAATATTCGTTGAAAATGTAGTATCGTCCCATCCGCTCAAATCGCTCAAATGACGCGGTACAAATTTCTCCCGAGCGAACCACCACACCTGCTGGTTCCCAAGTCCGCCTCCCGCGCTGCCCAATGTGTGTGGCTGCCGCTCCGCGCAAGCCCACGTCCTACACCGCCCATTTGTTGGATGAATTTTGAGACCTTTTTTATTTTGCTTCTTTATCTTGGTGATGTACATTAGATTTATGTCAGGGTATATAGTTTATCTCTAACTTATAATCTATCTCTAATATATCATATCGAATTTAGAGTTTATCTTTAACTCATAATCTATCTCTATTATATCAGATCAGATTTAGAGTTTATCACTAAGTCATAATCTATCTCTAATATATTAGATCAGATTTGGTAGTTTGTTATAGATGTTAATTATTTTTATATCTAATTTGTTGGACGTCGATTATAATCTTTCTCTAATATATCGGATCAAATTTAGAGTTTATCTCTAATTCATAATCTATCTCTAACATATTAGATCAGATTTGATAGTTTTTAATAAGAAATTATTTATTTTTTATTTCATTTAGTGGACAGCGATCGGAAGGTTATAAATATATTATTTTCTGTGGCATAGCACTTCTAACTACCTGATCCATACAGTTACCTCATCCCTCAAGAGAAATAACATCTTGAACCATTCCATTCAAAGAACCAAACCAAAACTTGTACCATTCGGTTCATACAACCAAACGGATATTCAGAGAAAGCCGAATATGTCGGAATTATTGGGTCAAATCGGAATTAGGCTTTATCGAAGAAGAAAG
>SPJY01003784.1:0-14745 GCA_005191435.1 Raddia distichophylla
ACCTATCAAGTCTAGTATGCAGAAGCAAGCTTGTTCACACGGCACAAGCACAAGTGCGACTACTTGGTGGCTCAAAGGCACACACACGCAAGAGTTCAATTCAAATTGTGGGAGTGTAAGGAGTAAAGTCAAAGAGTCGTAAATCGAGTTGTTTACCAAAGTTCGGTGCTCAACACATGAGCACCGACGTCTCCATTGAGAAAGCTTTCAACACATGAAAACCGGGACCCTCTCGTCCCTAGTCCTCAATCCACTCGTGGTAGCTCTTCACCAACACATGGCGGGTGAGCTCCAAACCCTCACAAGCGGCGATGACTTCCCACAAAGGAAAAGCCTCACACACCACCGGTGCTGCACAAGACACCAACCACCAATGGATGAAGGATTTGCGGTCTTCAACACATGAAGAAGGAAGCACCCCACACGAGGAGGTGACCGCCGACACAAGACGGGTTTTGTGGCTCCAACGGATGGAGAGGATGCACCCCTACACAAGGCGGTGACCGCCGACACACGGCGGATTTGCAGTCTCCAACGGATGGAGAAGAAAGATTGACGAAGACTTGGTGAAGCACCGCTCGACGATGATCTCCTCCGGCGGTGAGGTCCCAAAGAGCACAAGACCGGAGATCCTCACCTCACCTACGCACCTCTCACCCTCATGAAGCTCCCTAGGCCAAGGACTCCATGGGAGAGGCACACACACCTTGGGGATGGATCGAGAAGACGTAGGGGATGGCCTTCTTCTTCCTCTCTCCTTCTCCCTTTTCTTCTCTCTCTCAAGCACACATGGAGGCCATGGGGATGAGGCACACCATGGGAGGAGCTCTCTAGGATGTGGATGGACTTGGGTGGCTGCAAATGAGACTCTCTCACCTTATCCTCGAGCCGGAGACATTTATTTATAGCCCTCACATGAAACCCTAACGAGATTGGACAAGTGGATGGCTCAGATTCAATTCGGGTTTTCCAGATCTGTTTATCGAACGCGTTCGATCGCTCCATCAGATCTCACGGTGCTAAGGGCTGGCTGGAGTCTACAACGCCCAACAGATGCCGTCCGATTCCTGGTCAGTGAGGTAACATTTTCGCTTTGGCTTAGACTTAGGCGCAGGATGCTTAGCTATGCGCATCGGACGCATCCGATCCCCATTGGACGCGTCCGACAGAGAGGGGTGCAAATGGGCTGGCCAGGGACTTAGCCGTAGGAGCGAGGGTGACCCTGTGACCGGCGAATCAGACGCGTCCGATGGCCCTCAATTTTTCAGGCTTCGGCACACTCACTCTCTTACCCTCTCTTGTCGTCACGCCTAGGGTTTTGGGTCACTTTTGTCTAGTTGTGGACTTGGCGGGAACTTTGGACGGCTCAGACGGGAAACCGGGTGGTCTAGGCGCTACAAAAACCTTGGACAATTGGAAAGCGACCTTCGGAACCTTCCGGGCGCTTTCAAAGACTTAGGCGCTAAGACACCTCCCGAGGGCGGCAAACTCGAACCCTTGTGTGGGAAACCAAGCCGCGACAACTCTAGAACCCACATGAACACTCTCGAAGCTAGATGAGACAAATGAACTCAGGTAGTGCCCAGTGGGACCCTGCAACCAGAGAAAAGACAATCGCTGGCGTCTTTGACACGCCAATACGCACACAAAGGCTCATAAGAAATATGAAATAAAGTCCTTAGTCTTCGAGTGGGATGGCGATGATGAAGCCCAGGTCATCAATTACCAAAACCAAATCAGGCTCGGGAGCCTGTACTTGCAGCTAGCACGCCTACGCACGACGTTCCACCATAGGATGTGTGGATACCTTAGGGACAATGCCACGCCCACGGACGTGCTGGTCGGCAGACCCCAACAAGTATGTCGACTTCCTTTAAGCACGACAATTGCTAGGATCAACGACAAGAATAACTACTTTCTATAAATGATGTGCATGACGTGAGAACTAGCTTCTCCAACTCTTCTTCTGCTGCCTCTACGCATCAATGTTAACGATTCGTAATCTCTACTTGCATGATAATATTTGGTGTTCGTGTAAAAATTTTGAATTTTTTCTAGCGTAGCCTACGCGTTCTCCTACACGATGCCCACGCCGCTATCCCCATCCTTAGCTTGCCCCGCCTACTGTCGTCCCTAGCTCGCACTTGCTGCCGTCGTCCCCAACTCGCCCACGACTGTCGTCCCTAGCTCGCCCTGTCTCCGCCTTCCCCAGCTTTCCCGCCGCCATCGTCCTTAGCAGTTAGCATTCGCCATAGCCATCTTGCTCGTGCCACCACCATCCCCAAGAGGCTGTTGCCATGGGCGCTGCTCGTTGAGACGGAAGGAGGGGGAGCTGGTGGCGGCCGCAAGGAGGAGCTTAAGCCGGGTCGACGCGGTGCCAGAGCTAGAAAAGGGGTGACCAGGGCGGCAACAATGGCGGAGGAGGCGAGAAAGGTGCGGCAGCGACAGGGAGGCCTGATATGAGTTGGTTGGAGACGGGAGGAGGAAGAAGGTTGAGGAAGAAAACGACCTGAGAATGACAAGTAGGGCCCTTCTGTTAGGCATGTTTCTGTATTTTGAGCGGATATATGGCACGAAAAGGCAGTAATAGGAGTAACATTTTTTATGAAATGACACTAGTTAGCGTGCACGTCCAAAGCACGTCGGATAATATATCGTAGGATATAAATTGTAATCGTGTACGACAGTACGTAAAAGGAACTCAGCTAAATGGATTGATAATAAAAACTAAAAAATATTAATTTACTGATAGAATACTAAACAATATGAAGTCTCAGAATATAAAATAAAATAATAAATGTATCGAAATACCATTTAATCCCTTAAGTCCCACCAACAATGCAAGACGTTTAAATTTAAAACAAAATCCAAAAAATATACATATATTTACTGAGGCCAAAATAAATTGAGTCCAAATCGGAGTCGCTATTCACTAACCCAGGATCAAAACAAAACCCTCTATTACCCAATATGAAGATTTTTTATTTGTCTTCAATGTGATAGATTTAGAATTTCAGCGCAAAAAAGGTTCCCAAAATGAATGATTCAACAATTTCAATGCATCTATTGTAAATAGCACCAGCCTTTTTCCAAAATAAGTGAACATGTTCCACAACAATCAAACAAAATTACCTGGATTGATACTTCTCACTAAAAGTGTGACTAAAGAAGAGGTTCTATTTCGCTTGTAGGAGCAGAATGTGCTATTAAAAGCTGCAAAACTTGAAGCAACACCACTGGTAGGATGAATAAATAGTGTTGCTCTGAAATATTTGATGACCTGCATTAAAATATGAACACACAATGAGCAATTATGCATACGTAACATACGTTACTACATCTTGTACATCTAGGACAAAAATAGAACAAAGAAAACATGGAAGAATAAATTGAGGTGACAAAGAGAACTTGCAAGAAGAATTTGAGGGGCTTTGTAGATAAAATATCATTGCTGATTTTATCTATTGAAGAATTAGCACATCATAAACCAAATCTTGTAGAACACAATTGAATGCTACTTTTTATTATGACACAAAATGAATTTAAGTGCATCATCAAGTTCAAGTCAAGGCATACACAACATGTAGTGGAGTGTGCAAGTCACGGAGCAAACTTATGAGAAAGATACCTTAATTCCTCTCCTCTGCGTCAACCTCCTTGAAGGGCTACACCTATTCGCTGCCTCACCCTTCCCTTGTCAGTAGACACTGTTCCAATTGCCATACAGCTTCCCTCATCCAGCTGCCTATACAGTGAAAAGTAAAGTAGAAACAATAGTCATGTTGGCTGCCATCCAAATAAAACCATAGCTAAAAAGATGCCTTCATAGTATCAGTCAGGAAAGGACCACACATAGCCTCAATTGAATCCATAGTTAACCATAAGTTGTTCTACAATATCAAATTACAAAATTCAGAATTAGAGGAAAATTCCTTCACACAATTCTATATGCAATGACACCTAAAATTCGCCGCATAATCCTGCATCCTGATCAGGACAATAATAGTGAGTGGAATCAGCAATTACTTTGCTTCATATATCTAAGCTGTTAACGACCATGGCTGATCCAACCAAACACGTCTTAAGCCATCCAGTGTTGCATCCAAAGCTAACTCGTAAAAAGTTTTGATACCATGGTATGGATGCGACCTGATTCAGATCCTAATAGTGCTCGCTCGATTCAATCCCGATTACAACCACAGGCAGAGAATAATTCTGTAACCCTAAACCCAATGCCATCGAAATTTGGATGTACACAGGCGTCTCCATAGCCCAAATCCACCATAGCTTAACCGAAAGGCAGAGAATAATTCTGCAACCCTAAACCCAATGCCACCGAAATTTGGATGTACACAGGCATCTCCATAGCCCAAATCCACCATAGCTTAACCAAAAAATCGACACGGAACAAACTAAAACATAAGACAGCGCTCTGCAAGGGAAGAGGGAAGTAGTTGTACCGCAACCTCAGTGTCGAAGTGGTGCTTGTAGATGTTGAAGAAGAAGCGGCAGCGCTCGGCTATCGCCCCCACGTCGCCGGCGTGCTCCGTGGTGGCGGCTTGGCGGCGGCCGGCACGGATAGACCAAGGGGGGAGCGGCAGGGAGCAGGGCCGCGTGGGGAGGAGAGGGAGGGGGCGCCAGAGAGGGAGAGGGCGCGGGGAGGAGGCGCTGCGGCTGTGGGGAGGGGGCCGCGTGGGGAGGAGCGGCTCAACGGCTCGGGCGAGCCGACGCACGGCCTACTCTCTCTTTAAAGGAGTAGAGATTTATAATATTTTTGGTTTGTAATGGTATTTTAAAGATTAATAGACTCTACAATAGCATGAGCGATAAAAATTCTTTATTTTCCTCTCCTTTTGCGTTTCCTTTTTCAGGACTTAGGGCCTGCTTGGATGGCCTGTTCACAGCCCGAAAACAGCCTAGATTCGGGTCTGGATGTTTTTTCGTTGGATTGATAACATGGCTGTTTGGATAGGCCAGTATTGGATCACCGTTGCACCCGAATTGGGCCGATTCGGCCGGAAAAAAATAAAGCCCATCCTTGGGATGACAAAAAAAACCAAAACCATAAACATCGGGTTTTTCTCCCGATCTCCCCGACCCCCGTCGCCTCGACGGCTCGCGTCGCCTTGCCCTAGAGCTGCGGCGGCCGGCGCATGAGGAAGGGAGGGAGCGGGAGGGACTGAGGGAGGGAGGGAGGGAGCGGCGACGTGAGGCGCCGGCGCTGGCGCGGAAGGCTGCGGCGGGTCCGAAGGCACCGCACAACTCCTTGCCTTAAGCTGCCCCCATTTAAGATTCTCTTATTCGCTGCTCATTCTTGCCGAGGTGCGCCGCCGCGTTTACTGGCGCTGCGCCGCTGAGCTCACGGTAGGTCCCGCTCCTATCTTTTTTTTTTCACTACCTTTGCTTGCTTCCGCCATCGGCAACCTCGCCGGAGCCGTCGGGTTAGGGTTAGGGTTGGGGTTTGGGGTGGAGTTCCGGTCCCGGACATAGAGGGAGGAGGCGGCCGGAGGTTGGTCGGGTTGGTGTGGGAGGCGGCGAGGCGGGGGCGGCATGGGAGAGGAGAGAAGACGCGAGGCCGAGGGCGATGCAGCGATTTTTGTCCGGAGGCTATCCCATTGGATGCTGATCCAACGGGATCCCGTCCAGTATTAGACCTCGAGGAGAGAGCCCCGATCGAGCAGTCGAGCAGGGAGGTGGAGATCGCGGAGGCACGGATCATCCAGCCATCTAGCCACCAGTGGCGATGGCCATGCTGCTGTAGCGCTGCGGCGTGGCCAGCGGCTGCAGCAAGCGCTGGGTAGTGGACGCACCGGCACAGCCAGCAGTTCGCAGAACGCAGGCGCGCCGCACACAACAAGGGTCAAGACTAGGAATTTGGCGTGCAAGGGAAAAGTGATTCCCCATGGACTTCTCTTAATATTTTTTCCCCACTTTCATGGTTTGCATTCTACGTCTCTAGCTAGTCTAGGCATATAAAGTTTAAAAGTAATTGCTAATTAATTTCAAGTACTCAATGGGTTCATAGTTAGTTAATGGAAAACTATCAATTCATTTTTCTTAAAGAAGAAGAGCTGGAACAATTGATGTAAATTTTTAATTCTGCCACTAGAGTTGATTGAATTTTCTGAACTGCGGTTTGCTCTTTCATTAATTTCTCACCAAAAAGTCACAAATATTGATTAATTGTCTTATTCTCTTTTTTTTTGTCCTTCTTGGAGAATTGAAGAAACATGGATAGTATGCAATTGAAGCATTCGGGCTACATTCCTGTTGGCAGCAAAGGTGTTCCTCCAGTACCTGTGGTATACGACCTTGACTGGAATAATAATCCAGAGCAGTGTGTTGGCATGTCAGCAAAAGCAATGATTGCTTGTGCAACCTCATTGGGTGTTAAACTGTTTAAGCTAAATGAAGGGACGGACACTGAATGGGAACAAATTGTAAACCTTTGCTTAATTTGATCATTATTAGCAAAATTTATTTAAAATGCGATCATTATTTATTTTAATTTGTAATCTCACAAATGCAGGTTACACCACTTGTACGTGCTTCTAGGGTTCAGTGGTGCCCCACAAATGGGACCATCCTTGCTATAGGGTCTGGGAGCAGAAATGGGGATCCTTCCAGTGGGGATCCTCCCATTTCTGGAAGTGTCTCACTTCTAAATTACCGCCAATCTGAAATGTACTTCTACTCAACGATGGTAACAAAATTCCACTTTGTCTTTAGTTGGTTGAAATCTGTTAGTGTTCAAAATGGCTATGGCTTGTTACTATTTTTTGAGCGAAAATGTTTTCAATTTGCCCATCGATTGCTTTAGACTTCGAGAATTGGTTTCGAAATTTTTTTAAAATGTTTTCAAATAGCTTAATCATTTTGTCTTGAAGTAGTACAGTGCATCATATTCATGCTGAAGACACTAGCCATATATAGATCAAGAGGAATACACAATGATCCACACCCATCAATTGTAACTATTATGCTTTTTTTTGATATGAAGGTTCAAACACATAATGATTTCCCATCATTGAGCTGGGAGCGGTCTGGGCGATATCTTGCTGTGGCCCGACCTTTACCTCAGGATATTACTGTTTTCCAAATGGCCGGCAACGGTATGATTGCGAGTGGGAAAAAGATTGATATGCCGCATCAGACTATGGCGGGTCATATGATTGTTAAATTTCACCCAAATGACTTCTGTTTGGTCTCCTGCAACCCCGCGTCGACTAAAATCATTGTAATTTCAGTAATCTTTCTTCCCATTTATTTGTGGTTTTAATGTGGTTAGTAACTATCTATAATTTTATATATTACTTGCAGGTTTTTTGGGGTAAAGAGAAAGTGCAAAAAAGAAGGGGGGGCCAAGTAAAATATTCTGCAGAATGGTTTGGATCAACGGCTATGTAAGTACATTGAGACATTCATTTTTGTGGCTGCAACAGGGTGTTGTTTTACTAATCCACACCATTTTTTCGTCTTCCTTTTCTGAAGGTGAACATTTCTGTTATATAGATTGATATTATTTCATCTTTATATTATTTCATCTTTGTAGTGAGCACGAGGAAGGCATTTTTGGGATGTCTTTCAATAGCACGGGCTCCATATTAATCACTATTGGGTTAGTGTACATAATCTAGTTTCCTTAGAAATAAAAATTTGAGAAACTAAAAAATATTGGCTTACAACAGGCGCCATGATAAAATGAAGATATGGGAATTCGTTTCATCGATGGAAGAAGAGACTAAACCTAAGTAAGTCAATAACAGTATTTGTGGTTAATAACACTTGAAAAATACTACTAATGTATCTTGAAAAATACTACTGATGTATCTACTTTGTATTATAGGCTAAACCTTCTCATGAACAATGACGTTAACCATCTGGCATTTAGATATCGTGGTTGTAGAACAGGTCACTCGAGTGTCTTATCGGTCGACGCATCAAAGTAAATAGTAACAAAAAGATAATGTATTTAATAAAAAAGTAAATTTGATCATTTAATTTCATATATTTTCTTAAAACTAAGTAATTTAGTCTTTTGAAATTTTGTAGATGGCCGACGATGATTGTAACAGGTGGTGATGATGACACACTTCTAATTTATGGTGCTACAATTGTAAAATATTTTTTTCTCCTTACATTCTGCCCTTAAGAAGTTATAGGAATCTTACTTTCTGGGTGTTCAATTTTAATTTTTTGGCTCCGCAGCTAGCCTCCACATTGTCAAATTTGCCATAGCATCATGTGGGCGCGCCATATGTGCCACCGTCATTTTCTTTTCTGTCCTATCTCACTTTTTCTTATATCAGCTCTCTCTTCCCCTTATCTCCTCTCTCTCGCCCCCCTTATCTTTGCATTGTGTACAAGTAGTGGAGGGCCTCAACAGCGCATCAGTTTCGTCGCTGTGCACAATGCTCTGCCTAGTTCTGCTTCTCGCTGCTCTTATTTAGGAACAAAAATTCTGCTGGTGTACCTCGGGTGCGGTTCGAGTATATACTATCCATGTCTGACTTGCCCACTTGATTGCCATACCTACCTGCACCGATCCTGATAGTTGGTAACAATGCCAAAGTAGGATGTACCCTTGGTAGTCCGTCCAAGCTACTGCAACCTCCTTGCCAGTGGCTGTCACCAGCATGGTCGTGTGGTGTCAGTTTGGGCATCCGGCGTTGGAGGAGATTACACTGAAACTTTAAGAAGTAGGAAAAGTAAAATTAAATAAAATCAATTCATCTACAGCTTAATGGAAAAAAGTTCTTTACCCTATACAAAATATAGAATATTTGGTAGTTAAAATGATACATAGTGTTATTGTATGCAGGCCGCTGATGACCTGATACCTGATGTCGAGGTAATATTTTCTGAAGATTTTAAACTTAGATAATATATTTATTAACATAATCTGAAATGTGTGTAGGTAAAGATATAGCTTAATGGAAAAAAGTTCTTTACTCTATAAAAAATATAGAATATTTGGTAGTCAAAATGATACACATTGTAATATATTGTATGCAGGCAGCGGATCTTCCTGATATTATCACTCATGATTTTGAGGTAGTATTTTTTGGAAGTTTTTAAAATTAGGTAATACATTTATTAACATAATCTGAAATCTGTGTTGGTAAAGAATTGGCCTTGGAGCATCATCCATAGGCACAGCAAGCAAGTGAATGAAGGTGAGGTTACTTGTGTTAAGGCGAACCCCAAGGTAAAAACTCTGTGTACCATATATAAAAATTGCAAAAATACTCTTGAAAGCCTAATTAAAATGCTAACAGTAAATTGGGTTTTCTAGTGTAAAAAACAAATTTATCATTGTTTACTTACTTTTTCCAACCTTTGTTTCCTTTTTCTTTGTAAAGTAACTTTTAATCTGTATGTTTGTCAATTGCAGTGTGATCCCCGTACGTTCATTGCAGTTGGTGGTAATGGAGGCTTTATACATTTATTTGCCTACTTTGATGAGAAGAAAACACCCTTTTGTCTAGAGGAGAATCCTTACTACTACCAGAAGATCTACTACACACCCGAAGTCCTGAACTGGAACCCCTCGACCGATGATAGGAGGGATGTGGATGATAGGAGGGATGAACAGTACAGACGCCGTGAGGCTGGCTTGCTTCTTGCCCGTGTAGAGAAGGTTGTGAACAATACAGAGGACTTGCTCCGGCGACACGCAGATGAGACCCTAGACCTTCGTGATGAGATCCGGGACTTGAAGTCTGAACTTGCTGAAATTAGGGGTGCTTGGAGGGACTAGAAAATAATGAGGATAGCTTAGCTGAGTAGGCAATCAGAGTAGGCAGCATGGGTTGATTAAATATGGGTTTGTTTTAGGCTGGAACAATTGGCTTACTGCTTAGGAGACATTCCATACTGTTACAGTAGTGCTACTACTGCATGTTTCCAAAGTTATACCGTGGGATTTATGTCTATGATATCGGCGTCTTATTTCTTAAGACTACTTTCTGGTTCACAATATTCCCTTCGTGGCTGCCATTTTTTCCCTATAGTAGTAACGCTTCGGTTAACATTTTAGCTCTAATACATGACCGAGCAATACATCAAAATTGCAAAAATTTAGGAAAGTTTATTTCACGGCCTGAGGTGTCCTGTTTTGTTTACATAGCCCCTTACTATAAAACTAGTATTATAGCAGGCAAAACATAAATATTGGTGCAAACAACCTCAAGTCAGTAAAATCTACGTCCTTAGGTAGGGCTAGATCCAATGACTTCGAAGAATTGGTACTTTTCAAGACCACCACTTGTCACTTGAGGAGTAAAATCTGAAAGGATATTCTTACCTTCTTTTTTTCTCTCTCCCATCACCTTTTGTAGGGGATGAATATGCGACAATGGATTTTGGAGGTGAGATGGTTTGACAACACGGTGAATTGAATTGAGCATCACCGGCACATATATGGGGTACATGCTGGTTTCAATTATGGCCTACGGACTACGGACTACGGACGCTCCGTGTGGCCTATGGCCTAGCAAACAGCTCACATCTCCCACAGTCCCACCCTGGCCCAGCAAGCCCCCGCGTGCTGTGCTTTCGGCCAAACAACCGAAAGCACAGCACGCGGTGCAACAAAAACATCTGCGCTGCAACAACATGCTCCCCACGCATTCAACTCCAAGATTTGCGAGAAAAAAAGGGAGGGAGAGTGTTGGACCATTTGGAGGGTCCCGGTGTGATGGGGATATTGAAAAGGGCTTTTTGGGTGCATATGTGAGTATTTTTTGAAGTGTTTCAATTTGGCGGGAATTCGAAAGTTTGAATTTGCCCAGAGCTGAAAAATGGCGTCCTGACTGGACGCGTCCGGTGGGTGGATTTATTTCGAGCAATGAGGCCGGGAGGAGAGGACGCGGTCTATGGATTTAATTACCTCCACCGAACGGGTCCGGTGGGCGATCGGACGTGTCCGGTGGGGTACAAATATTGGGCCGAGAGGAGAGGCCGCATGGGTGGCGATTAATTACAGCCATCAGAGGGGTACGGTGGGCAAAGGTAAGGGTTCTCCATGGCGGCCGGACGCGTCCGGTGGAGGCGCCCATTTGCAGCAGTGTGACCATGTTGGCTTAAGGACCTTGACAGGTGGCTTAGGCATGTTGCTTTAAGCTTAATTGCGTTGATTTGGGACTAATCATGCAGGTGAAAGTAGGTTGTTATGTTCAGACTAATCCAATTAGTACAGGTGGAGCGGCTTGTCATCGACAACAGGTCAGGACGCGAACTAGAGGTTCGCGGGGTCCGGGACGACACGAGGTTGTGCGAGACGGTTGGTCTTCGACTTCCGACCAGGCAGAGTGACGTGGAAGACGGACGTTAGCTCTTGTGTGGAGGATGTTTATTTGATGTATGAGATGCTCACTTGTGTAATGAATCAAGTCTACTACTCTTTCTCCTTATAGTTCTTGGCTATTCCTGTCGACTGGTGACTAACTGGGGGGTCACCCCCGGCAATGAATTTGTACGAGGGGACGCTAATCGAGAACAATGCCAGATGGTAACTCAAGACAGTGTTATACAGGTTCAGGCCCTCAACGAAGGAGGTAATATTCTACTTCCGGTGCTCTGGGGTTATATGGTGGATCAAGATGCGGGATGCAAGATGATGCTATATGTTGTCTATTCTATTCTGCCGATGGCCTCTACCCCCTCCCTTTATATAGTGTAGGGGGAGATAGAGTTATAGGATAGCACGTGGTATACGATAGCTAATTCTGTTATTCTGTTACATGTCATGCATGTGTTGATCTCCTAATTACATGGAGCTACATCAGATCCTCGGGAACTTCCTTGGAGCTTAAGGCACACGTAGCCCGAGTGGTCTTTATCCGCAACCGGCCAACTTGGATTGCCCCCTATCTGCTCCCTTATGGGCCTTCTAGAGGATACCCAGGGCCCATATAGTCCACAGTAGCCCCCGGATCGAATCAGATGTCCGGCCGACTAGTCTCACCAATAACTCCTGTAATCTGAAAAGAGATTGTAAAGAACTCAAGAAATCTTAAGTTTTTGGTGTTGAAGCAACGCCTGGATTGGTAGTACCAAACTCCAGCTTTCTCAGCCTATTGGGCGCATCACCTCAACAGATGCATTCAGCTACTTGGCATCCACTCTTACAATGCAAAAGCAGCAAATGGCCCATCATGGGGCATGCCTTAAGCCACACCATTATAACTTCTATCTTGCAGCATGCCGTAATTTTAGCGTTGCAAAGGATATCAGCATCGGACTCCTGGCCTTAACTTGTAAGAACCAGTACTCGGCCCAGTATGGGGCGCACCTTTCAGCCGAGTGGTACCTGTCCCAACCAGGGAAGGGATCAGCACATGCCCCTAGGGGCGTACCGATTGGATGCAATTTGGCCGAGAGGCATTTTTACCCGGGTAGCGGTGTACAACTGACGACCTTATAAAAAGGCATACCTCCGAAATTGGACCCAAATTTCACCAACACCCAACCTCGAGCATGCGAAGTTGGCTAGTGACCCAGCATGGGGTATGCCGTGAAATACTTTTAATTTTGGCGCTTCCGGTTATATGACCTCCAGGGTGTACCGAGGCCGAATTAGGCTTGATTTTAACACATTGCCACCGTCAGTGACTAAGGTCCGACCCAGAATGCGAAATACTGCCTGTTACTATAAGTTAGGAACAGGGGAACGAAATTAGTTCACCTTGCTCACTTTTCGCGCCAATCTATTAGCTTCTCCCAGCGAACTCCGCCGCTAGGGTTCTTCTCCGTCGCAACCTCCGCCGCCACCGTCTCCGATCCGCGATGGCTCCACTGTCTCCCGCCGCCCCTAAGGTTGCCAAGAGCGGGAAGGAGTGGATGAAGTCCATCACAACCGAACGGATGCTACAGAAGCTGGTCTCCATCGGCGTGCTCCCCTCCAAAGAGTTTGTGTCTTGGCGCGCTACCGCCAACAAATCCTGCCCCACCCCTCGCTCCGACGAGGTAGTGGTCTTCGAATCCTTCTTTCTCCGTGGCTTCGGCCATCGTTGCTCTTCTTTCTTTCGGGGATTACTGTATTTTTATGGGATCGAGGTTTTGCACTTGAACCCCAATTTCGTTTTCCAAATTGCGATTTTCATTCACATCTGTGAGGTCTACTTGGGGATCGCTCCTCATTTCGACCTTTTCAGATATCTTTTCCTTCTTAAACCCTTTCTCAACAAGAATTCTCCCAAAGCCGCTAGCGGCGCGGGATTTCAATTGCGGGATAGGGCCCGAAAGCATTATTTCGATCTTCCTATGAGAACCTCCAATAAGGGCTAGCACTCGGAATGGTTTTACTGTGCCAACTCTCCTCCGGCCCTCCCTTCTTCGGCGAGTGCCCCACAGTCCATCCCTCCTGGTCCTCTCTCCTCGCCGATGACGAAGGTGGCCAAGTAAAGGAACTTCTTGTTCTTCTCCACAGGGCTAAGTCCACTGGGTTGACCGGCATTGGAGTGGTCTGGAACTACACCCAGCGCCGTATCCAGCCTATAAAGGAGAGGGTGCATCTCACTTTTGAGTACTCGGGGCCGCAAGACACCACTCGAGAATCTAGTGAAAACCTCTCGCAGAAGGAAATCATCAGCCGAGTGGCCGAGCTCTTCGCTCCGGGCTCGGAGATAGTTCCCGCAGACTGCCCGGCTGCGTACCACCTGACGTATTTGCCACCAGCGGTAAGGAGAAGATCCTTCTCAACACAACCGCGGTTTTTTAGGATAAGGCCAGAACTAATATAGTCTGACATGCCGCAGGGACGTGAAGCTTTCTTCTCCACCCATCCGATCACAGAAGCTCCGCACCACAAGGAGGCACCGCGCAAGCGTCCTTCTGAGGACTCGGCTAGCACCCCTCCAACCAAGAAAGGCAAGGGGATCATTTTAGGGGACTCGGATGAGGATGATGACGATGACAATGTCCCGCTCATGCACCGCCGCCGCCCTGCAACGAGGTCGCCCTCAGCCCAGGCGAAGCAGCCTCAAGGTCCTCCGCCTCCCCAGTCCGCCGGCCCAGCGGCCGCGTCGGGGGTAGAGAAGCCTCCCAGCTCGGGCCCGAGTGATCCGGGCGTCCGATTTGGGTTTAAGTCTTTTATGTCTTCACAGAGATATTTCCTCACACTATTTTCCCTTCATGATTTGCAAGGAATTTGTATCTTGAATAATCTTCAAACGCTTTTCAGAAAACCCGTCGAAGATGATGATGAACCGCCAGGCTCACATGGCAAAGAGATGCCAGCCTCGGCCCCTCCGAAGTCCGATTGCCAAGTTAAGCCCCAATCTACTAAGGACTCGGCTCAGCATGCGGCGCTCTCCGGCCCATCGTCCGCCACTCGCCGATCCCCGCTGGCAAAGGGGAAAATCCCAGCTCCTGCTCCAGGGAGCTCGGAACCAGAAATCGAGAAGATTCCTCGCCCCTCTACCGAAGCTCAGCTCCACCCCTCCGACTGAAATGGAGGAAGGAGATGGAGGGCTACGAGGTCGACGACGGGCAGGAGGCCGAAGAATGGGAAGTATTGGACAACATGGCAGCGGCACAAGCCATGATATATAAGATAAAACCTTTCCATGCCCTGAATCCTCTCTTTGCATAGGAGAGTCCTGTTAATCTCGCTCCCGTCTCCATGCAGCGCATGAAAGAGAGGTCAAGGCAGAAGTCCATATGTATGGAGAAAACAATGGGCGAGCTGAAGACGCGAGACGAATACGACAACGCGTTGTACGCCGTCAAGTCGCAATATCG
>SPJY01003839.1:0-23021 GCA_005191435.1 Raddia distichophylla
TTATAATCTGATTATAAGTCGAAAGAAACTGACGTTTTGGTGTTTGGTCAGTTTGGTGACACGACCAATTCCATGAGACCATGACACCTTGGAACCGCATTCTGACAAGGCTACCGAAAGATTTGCAATCCGCAACGTGACGGCTTTAATTCTAGGAGCATCATATAACACACAGAAAGAAATATGTATCTCCGATGACAACTGTTCAAATCCTGACAACACACTATTCACTTGTTTACTCACATTGCAAGATGCTGTACGATATATAGCATGCTGATTTGTACGATGTACAACACAATATTCTTGGAAGGAGCATGCTAATTTGTCGGCTCTCGTGGCGTGTCTTTGTCGACGTCATGTTGGTAACTATTTGAGTGTTTGTTGTGGTGTCTGTTTGTTTTGAGTCGATGTTGTATTTTTTTTATTCTTAAATAAAATAGCAGAGATCCTAATCTAATCTCCTCCCTTGCACTTAAAAAAATTGTGCAAATGTTTTTACAGCCCCAATATTTTGGGGGTGTAAGTAACAAACAAGAAGGAATACTAAGGGAAGAGAAAGCTAGCCGAAGGTTGTTGCATATATAAACCTTGCTACACTTCCATTAATATTTTCAATAGCCCACACACTGACATTACCAGAATCTGTTAATCATTCGTTGGCCAAAAGTATTTTCATTACTTTACTAAAAGCCGTAAAAAAAAATACATGTTCATCGGTAAAGAAAAAACAATGAAATTACATTTATTCTCGTCAGTTTCTCATTAAGCCAATGAAAATGGAGTCACAGTCGGTCTCGAGGATATTCAACAAATTTTGAATTATATCCGGTGGCCAAAGTCGGATGTTAATTTCTTTTTAAATTTTCGTCGGCCCCATGTGTTATGGTCGTGGCCCACACAGCCACCGTGGTACTGTTCACGCGCACGGTAGCGTGGTACTGTAGTGCGATACTGTAGCGCCCCTAGTAGTTAGGGATTAGATTAGATCTGGTATTAGATAAGGTCAGTTTGTTAGGGATGGGATAAGATTAGTTAGAGAGTAGTTTCTTAGGGTCTAAGTCTTTTATCCCTATAAAAGAGATGGTCATGTATCTTCTTTTGGCTCATAGGCGGTGGCTCCGATAACAGCCAAAGGCGTCGCCGACGATAAACGGCCATCTCGCCCGCGTCAAGGGCCGTATCTCTTCTTGTTGCGTGCTAAAACCAAGCACGTAACACCATGAGACATACTTTAGCCGGACCACGGCCGGCCAAAAAATATACTCCTCCATTCTAAAAAAGAAGCCGCTATTGACTTTTGAACACACATTTGACCATTCGTCTTATTTAAAAAATTATTACAAATATGTAAAAATGTAAGTCATATTTAATAATAAACCAAATCACAACAAAATAAATGAACCAAATCACAAAAAATGATATTTACATAACACTTTTTGAAAAGGACTAATGATCAAACGTTTGTTCAAAAGTCAGCACCAACATTTTTTTAGGACTGAGGGTGTATCCATTTTCCTGTCTGGGGACACCCGAGTGCCATGAGGTAGCTCACCAGCTAGCTCGGTGGACAAGAAGCTGCCTTACGATGTTCATCGGCGGCTTCAGCAAGCAGGCTATTTGGGCTTCCGCAATGGGCTTTGGCTTCAGAGGAAAGGGTTGGGTTGTATTGTTAATTTCTTTGTAAACTGGTCTGCGTATTCACCAGCAATAAAGACTTGGTTGTTTGTCTAAAAAAAAAACTAGTAGAGTTGAAGGGTAAACATGTCATTTGTATCCTCCAATAAACTCGAGCTGATATAAATAGCTACAAGCCCATCAAAAATTAAAACATAGAAGCACAAGCCCATGCTAGACACAAGAATTGAAAAAGAAAAAAGCTTGAACAACAACTTCACATGCATTTCTAAAAGAACTTCATGCGTAGCAACACACTAGGGGAGGAGCAACAGCGAAAAACCAACTCGCAGATGTGAGGAAGACGAGAAAAACGGAAAGAAGAATTTGAGAACTCAAATCACAAAAGAAAGAAAATGAAGATGCAACCGGAAGGCACCTTGTCAGCGGCTTCGATTCTTGGCGGTAGGCTGTCACTTCAGCCGCATCAACAAAGATAAGCCCTTCTATTTCTCTACGAGGCATTGATCCTATCGACCAGCGTTCTAAAATGAAGATTGTTATGCTGAAAAATGTCTATTTCATTCCTTTCAAGCATTACAAATAGTGTACACTATTAGACCATTTAGGACCCTCTTGTTCGCTTTACCGATTGTCTATTAAGGGACCGCGATCCACTAGTCACAGAATCCCATTTTTTCTGTCCATCTAGACTTTTGAGGGTATTGATTGAGAACCTCGTTCCAACCAGAGTACGAACAATAAAGAGTCAGGCGGTTGATTGTTTACGAACTGTTTTGGCATAAAGGACAAATGAGCTGGTGTGGCCATCCTTTTCGAGTCAGAACATCAACTGTATGTATGCGTCTATGGGCGAGAGACCAGGCAAAGAATATGCATTTGTTTTCTGTCTGTACCTTCAAGATGGTGTCTCCAAGGACCAACTCATGCTGCCTAGAAATTGAAGATGATAGATCGACCAAGTGAAGAACTGACCATCCGAGGTTGGAGTCCAAATGATCTCATTAGCTGCATCTATGAGCATGACACCACGAAGTTGGCTCCAAAGGTGGAGGTAGTCTTGAAGCTGCTCCACTGTGTTGAGATATCGCACCATGCCTATCCATCTATCATTGGGAAACAAATCTGCGATGATATGATCATTTCCTCTTGCGATGTTGACGAGCTGGGGCGTGATGTTGCACGGTGCTGACTCTGCACCAGTTGTCTAGCGAAAAGTTAGCCTTCTGCCATTCTAGACGATGACGCGTGTGGCCGCGCGAAAGAGCGTTCTGTTAGGATTACTGCAGAGTCATTCCAATGTCTACATGGGTCAGTTCAGTTAAGTAATAACCACCTCAAACAAAAGTGTTGTACCAAATTTTTAGAGATCCAGGTTACCAAGGCCACCCACTTTGGTCCGCACACAGGCCTTGTACAATTCAGCTTATCGTAGCGTAGTGTAGCGTTTCAGCAAAATTTGAAAGTTTTTAAAGAGAGGTTTAAATGTTATTAAAATATTATTAAAAAGTAGTTTTAGAATCTTTAAGGTGACCACTAAAAACCTAAGAAAAATCATTACAAATTATTACACCAAATAGGCTATATAAAAAAGATAAATTTTGTTGAAACGCTACGCTACGTTAAGCTGAAATGTACAAGGCCACAGTTGGTCAGTTGACAAGTGAGTATCCACCACTTGTTGACTCCTCCCCCACCAGAGAAAGTCACAATGGATTTCTTCCAGGCTCTTTGAAACTCACTTGGGCACTAGGAAAGTCGACAGGAAGTACGTAGGTAGAGCTGATATGCCATTGTTGACGAGCGTAAGCCAACCGGCCTTGGTCAAGAGGCTTCCCTTCCATACTTGAAGCCGTTTTTGCACTTTCTCAATTAGGGGGGAGAAAGTGCACCTTCTTGAGCTTTCGTTGGTGAAGAGGAAGCCCGAGTTGGAGTCAGAAGAGCCTGCGCATAGGTCCTACGCGGCAAGTTGGCCGAAGCAGCGAGAGCCAAAAGCACTGCCCGGTTGTCCTCGCGGTGACATCGCTTTGAGCGAACCAGAGTGCGCTCCGCATCGGAAGGGTTTTCAATAGGTAAAGCAAAAATGACTCGGTGTTGAGAGGTCTGAAGTATAGCCATGTCGTGCGAACTGGCACCACGCGGATCGCTGATATTCTCGACGGCCAAAGCCGTCGATAAAGATACAAAAACCGTTAGGAAAGAGTAATATCGACGGCCGACAGTCGAGATTTGGCCGTCGAGAAAGCACGGTCGAGAGAGGCACTCTTTCTCGAAGGCATAGCCGTCGAGATTACTATTTCTCGACGGCTTCCGTATTGCCGTCGAGATACATGCACGGGGCAGGCACGACGTGATGGTGGAGCCTTTCTCGATGGCCTAAAGCCGCCGAGATTGTTCTTTCGCAGGCCGTAGGCGGCCCAGCCCACTAGTTATTCACGACGGCCTATAGCCGTCGAGATAGCCTATCCTGGCAATGGCGGCGCTGGCAGGTGGGGCATGGCTTTTATTCACGACGGCTAAGGGCCGTCGAGATAGATTATCCACGGTCCCGGCAACGATGGAGCTGACAGGTGGGCCGTAGTATTTTTCTCGACGGCCAGGTTCTAGCCGTCGAGAATAATTAGAAAACAGCAAAAAAAAATTAAAATTTGTAAAAAAACACAATTATTTTTGCAGCCGCTACTGCACCCAGCAGCAGCAACTGCAACTTGCACACCCAAAATAGCCCCCGCATTCAAATTTCCCACAATTTCACAAATACATATATACCTCCGACAATTTCAATATATCACAAACATCGCAGTATATAGATCACAAAATCAAATCCACATTCACAAATATAAAATCCATATTCACAAACATCGTAATGACAGTATCAACATCATGAACACAATAAAACAAACATCAAGGCTGTCGTGGTGACGTCCCGAAGAGCTGCTCCGCGAGGTTGGCGGCCATGTTCCCTGAGCTGTAGTCGCCCTGCTGCACGTCGTCCTGAGGAGGTGGCACGAAAGACGGAGGCGTAGACATCGCAGAACCCGAACCCTTCGAGATTTTTCAATTGAGTAAGTTGACATATATGTACTATGCGATAGTGTATTGATTTTGCATAGGAAAATTACCGCTGGATCATGGAACTAGGGACGCTAGACGTTCGGGTAGTTGGGCGTGGGGACATAGGTCGGCTGGGTCCCGTAGGTGCCCGGTGGTGCCTTCTGTATAGGGTAGCCGCCCTGCCCAACATAGGTGCCTGGAGGGGCTGGGTGGCTACCGTACACGGCCGGGCCACCTGTGTAGGGACCTGCAGTCCCCACCTGGCTCGAGGAGCTGCCCGCAAGCCCCGCGTGACCACTTAGACCGGCCTGCACATATATTTGATTCCGTTAGTACAAATGATAAGATATGTATCTATAAAAAAGAATTGAAGTGCGAATGCGTTACCCCAGCGACGAACGCCTCGAGCTGTCGAAGCGTTCTGTCGTAGTCCTCCTGCGCGGCTCTCAGGCTCTCCTACATCGCCCTTAGCATTTCTCTATCATGAGCCCGCTCCTCCTCGTGCCTCTTCTGCTGCTGCTCCCTCTCCCTCTATAGGCGCTCCTCGAACTGGCGACGGGTCTCACCGCCGTTCTGGCTAGTCCGAACCTCGGGCATATACTCTGAAGACCTGCAACATGCATCATATAGATGTTAGTTTTGCAATCATAATATACAAGTGTACGAAAGAGATCCTACCGTAGGTGGTCACCACCGATCGCCAGGCACCCGTGAGCCTTGGCCCCCATGTGCTTATGAATCACATGAGGATCGAGGGGAGCCACCTCTGGATTGCTCTCCTCCCCGTGCTCCTCTCTATAAGCATCCTTATAACGCTCCTACATGTCGTTGTGATAGTCAAAATTAAACAAATAAATTCTTCATAAGATAGTTGTATTGACCAATCTTGTCGACACATACCAAACAGAGATAAACATGGGGATCCAAGGTCGGTTGTCCACCAGACGGAGCCTTTTTTGTGTGGGCCTGCTTCCACATGTCCATCGGGTTAGGCCTAACCCCCTGTCTTCGTCAACTAAATTGTAATATGACCGACATGTGTTAGTTCAAAAATCTAAAGTGATGACAAGTAAAACTTTTTATTACCAGTTTCTTCCCCAACTATGCGATCGACCACCTCCCGGTGTTAGATTTGTAGTCCTAAACGCCCCTGTTCTTCTTTGCCTTCTCGGACTTCCCTTTCCACTCGGGGCTGTCCCACTTCCTACCTATAGCCTCCCAGGCGTCCTCCTGGCACCACTCAGGACACATCTAAGCGGCTATTCGTGAGCTGTCCACTGGGACGCCACACATTGGCTGTCCACTGGACAATTCGGGGTCATTTTACACAAAGCGTAATAGAAATGAATGAATCACCGTCCAAATTCTTTACGCGTTGTGTTTTACCCGAACGGGTGACGTAAGGCTAGGTTACTGATTGGTTCGATATAATATAAATCCATTACAATAAATTAAGGAAAGCATATGGCACAGCTAAAAATGCACCTAGAATTATATGGCAAAGCATTACAATTGCATTATCTATTTTCGCTATTTTCTAAATTTTGTAATTTTTTTAATTATCACTACTTGCAAAGCTAATTAATTCAATATTATATTAAAAATTAATTAAATGATAAAGCATAACAATTGCATTATCTTTTTTTTCTTAATTTTTTAATATTTTAAATTATTAGTAATTACAAGACTAATTAAATTTTCGACGGTTTAAAGCCGTCGAGACTACACAACAGTAATTTAAAAAAAAAGGCGCGAAGAACAACACATACCTCCGATGACGAAGCGGCGGACCGACAACTAGGGCTAGACGCGACGACGACGGCGCGGGCGGCGCAGGAAGACGGCGGCTCGGGCGGCGCAGGGGCGCGGGGCAGCGGCGGCGCGGGCGGCGCGGGCGGCGACAGCGCGGGGGCACGAGCGGTGATGGGGCGGCCGCGAGCGGCGACGGCGCGGGCGGCGCGGGGGTGCGAGACGGCGGCGGCGCGAGACGACGGCGGACGCGGGTGGGCGCGGGACTGAGGCGAAAATTGCCTAAGTCCCAGCGCGAGTTTCTTTATATACACAACTCTCGACGGCTTAAAGCCGTCGAGACAGATACCGACCGGCAAATTCACGAATGAAAACATGACACGTCTCGAGCTAATCTATCTCGACGGCCTCAAGCCGTCGATATAACTGGACGCCACGCGTGACCGTTGGGTCGCCATTTTCTCGATGGCTGGTAGCCGTCGAGATAGCTCTCGCAGTCAGCGCCAAGTCAACTACGTGTCACATTGTCACAGGCCGCAATCTATATCGACGGCCTTTAGCCGTCGAGAATTATAGAATGTGCAACGTCGCCAATCTCACCGAGCCTCAGTGACCTTTTCTCGACGGTTTATGGCCGTCGAGACAAATCAAAGGGTGACGTGGCCCGTTTGTTCCGTCTGTATCGACGGCCAAAAGCCGTCGAGACAGATACGTGTCTGTCGGCTCTTGCTTGCCTATATCTCGACGGCTTGTTATGTGTAGCCGTCGAGAAAGGTCTATTTCGACGGCTTGCGTTGTCTACCGTCGTCAATTATGCTCTTTATCGACGGCTTTTTTCCGTGCCGTCGAGAATGTGTTCTATCTCGACGGCTAGTGCAGCGCCCCCCTTCGATGGTCAACATAGCTTAGTTAATTTTTTTTTTATAAAAATTTAAAAAAACTTTGGTGCTTCTTAATGGCTAATATTGTTTACGACATGATAATGTACTATCAAGATAATTTGTATGCTCAAATTAAATTTGCAAATGGAGTTGCTTACGTAATGGGTTATATCGAGCAGAGTATCAGTGAGCGTTCTATTGAGTTTTATGAATTATAGGTCATGGGGATATCAAAATTTTCAAATAATGCACCATTGAGTCGGAAAACCATTGTACATAGATCATTTCATTTGGAATGTAATAAAATATTGCATTTTAAAAACATTTAAATACAATTTATTAGTTTTAAATATATATACATATATTATACCTAACATTAATTATAAATAAAAATTATTTTAAAAATTAGTATGCAAAACAATAACATCTTGTACCATTATATATTTTTCCCAAAATTTGGGACTGTTTCATATTTTGTTTTTAATTTACGTTTATTTTTAATTAAATTGCTAAATAAACAACTCTGCAAATTATGAAAAATATTTACAAAATGAAAAAATTCAATGAGCCAGCCCACCAGTAGAGCATGAACCATGAACCATTATCGACGGCCAGCTACTAGTCGTCGAGATTGATTCTTTCCGATGGGCCGGCCCATAACCTATTCACGACGGCTGAACTCGAGCCGTCGAGATAGAGCCTTCCCGCCTTTACGAAAAACCAAAAGAAACAGCGCGCGTGCCTGGACGATCTTATCTCGACGGCTTTTGTCTGGCCGTCGATATTACGTTCACTGTGCCGACGGCAGATAGGCGGCCGTCGAGATTGCATTGTCAATGCCGACGGCTTAACTTTGGCCGTCGAGAATAATTTTGGCCGTCGAGATTTCGCGCGATTCCTATAGTGTGGCAAGGGGCATTGAGAATCGGTCCGACTTCTTGAGATAAGATAGAAGTGGAGCCATGAAGGGGGGAGGCGGCGGTAGCGACCGCAGCAGCGGGGAAGGTGTACGGGAGCAGGAAGGCATGATTAGGGCAAAGGGTGGCGTTGGCAAGCTTGTGGAGGACGGCGTCGACGAGTTCGCGGTGAGCGGTGTTGGCGAGTTCAGGAGCTTGGGACGGAAGGCACGGCGAGCTCTGATGGCGGCAACAGCGAGGGCGATTTGTGATTATGTAATCCGTGTGCATAAATTTGTTTCAATAAAACCATTAACATAATAAGTACCCGAGCATACTCAAATCAAAGGCAAAATTACCATTAGTCAAATGTTAACATAAAACTACAATCTACGATTCTATTTCTCAGTTATTCAGTATTCTACGCACTCAACAATTAATAGTAATTTCAAATTGTAGTTTACCGTTGACTTTTGAAGACGCATTTTGACCATTCGTCTTATTTAAAAAAATAGTGCAAACATGCAAAAATAAAAGTCATGCTTAAAATATGTTTAATGATAAAACAAATCACAACAAAATAAATAATATTTACATATATTTTTAATAAGACGAATGGTCAAATAGAATATTCAAAAGTAAACAGTGAATAAAATTTGAAACGGAGTGAGTACTAGTCAAAGCAGTATCCTACTCACTTAACTAAGAAGTGAATACTACTATACTAGCTAGTTGAAGCACATCAAAGCTAAGAAGCAGAAGCTAGCCACAGATAAGCTCTCGCTACAGTAGATCCAAGAAGACTCAGAGGGCGACCCGGTCTTTGCGTCCCCCTCGCCTGGATCTGCCGCTTCCCTCCGCCGCCGGTGGCCTGCGGGCTGGCGTCGGTGTGGGGGGCGGCCGATCTGGGTGGGGGGTGTACAGCCATAGCCTTAGGACTAGCTTTTGTAGCCACTCTGAGTAAGCCGGAGGCGGGTCGGTGTGCTTCGGTAGGTGCTCGCGGTGGAGCTTCGGTTGGAGCCGGCGTCGGCGTCGTCTCCTGGTGGTTCTTCGCTCCAGCATCGCCGGATTGCGTCGCCTTGCGGGTCAGTATCAAGCCCTCGCCGGCGCCCGTGGAAGGGCGCACTTTTGGGAGGCAGAGATTTGGTGGTTGTGCACATTTTGGTGGCTGCCGAGTTCCTCGTCTGCTTCTTTGTGGTCTGGATTTGTGGATCTGAGCCATGGAAGGAGCATGTTTGGAGCTTAGCCTCAGCCTGTATAGTGGTAAGTTTTTTACTAGTTTTTTCGATAGAGACCTCGGCGGTGCTTTGCTGCTAGCTCTTGCTATGCTGGCGCCGTTAGTAGGAGAAGGACATCAGTTGGGAGTGCAGAGTTTGGAGACTCCGGCGTCTGCGGTGGTGATGATGGTATTGGCGGTAGGTGTTCCTCTGGTTTTGCTTTCCTTCCAATGGCCTCCGACGGTTCTTTGTTCGTGGATGACTATTCTTCTTGTTGATCTTTCAAACCGTCCCCTGTTTTGGGTTTGGCTGAAGGAGATTATTGGAGGAGGATCTTGGCCTTTAATGGCCGTCGTCTCACTCGCCGACGTAGGGAGAGGGTTGAGTTTTTCTCTGTGTGTTGTTGCTGACCGGACCCTTCTGGCCCTCGTTGTCATTTTGCCTTTTTTCTTGGGTCTGGTTGTAAGGTGTGAACTGCTACTGGAATGAACGAGTGGTTCCTTCTCAAAAAAAAAAGAGCTAAGAAGCAGAGCATGGAGTTGCTGTTGCCACGCCGCCGCAGGGCAATTAACAGCCGGCAACCACGCAGGAGGTGACCACATACTACACGGATATTTGAGTAAATCTGACAAATCGCAAATTCCGTTCGCTAATTCCGTTTGATTTCCAGCGAAGGCGATTGATGAAAAGGTAGACAAAAATGTGACAAGTCAGAAACGTCAATGTATATGTATAGCGAACATTGACTGGTCCAAGCTGCATTTTCCATGGAAGTAGCACAAGGTCGGCAAACATACGTAGTACGGCAGGCTGCAACGTGCAACGCCCGCAACGCGCGCCTTCTAGCCCCATCGATTAATTAGGAACGAGACCGCAACTAGTAGTTAGTTGGGGCGGGGGGGCATAATAAAACCAAAATACCAAAATTTTAGGTATTTTAGTATTTGGTATTTATTTCAGTTGTAATTTTTAAGAATTTCGGTATTTCAGCTTAGTGTCGATAGGATAAAAACCAAAACACAGAACATACCGACGCAACTCAGCAACATTTTTCATTCTCCACCTCCGATATGGGCTCCTTTGTGGTGAGGCCCATCATGACATTGGCCCAGAAAGCCTCTTCCCCATCAGGCTCTCCACCTCCTCCTCCCGTCGCCGCCCCATCCTCCCCCTTCGGCTCCCACCCTCCTCCCACAGACGCCCCATCATCCTCCGTCCTCCCCCTCCGGCTCCCCATCCTCCTCCCGCCGCCGCCCGATCCTCCTCCGCCGCCTTCCCATCCTCCTCCCGCTGCCACCCCATCTCATCCCCCTCTTGCTCCCCATCCTCCCCTCGCCGCTGTCCCATCCTCCTCCCCTGCCGTTACCGCATCGGCCCTCCCGGTCGCCGAGATCGAGGAGCGGCTCGCTGGGGTGCCCTCATACGCACTCGTGACCTCCGCGCAGGAGTTCGTCCTCGTTTCTTCCGCCCGCGGAGGGGGAAAGGTAGCTGTCGCGAGGGAAAGGCCGCCGACACTTTTGGAGTTATACCGAACTACCGAACCACCGAAACCGAATTAACCCGGTATTTCGGTTTCACTATTTAATTTTTTGTTGTATATTTCGGTAGCCACATTCCAAATAACAAAGTTATAAAAATACCGAATAAACTGAAATACCAAATGCCCAACCCTAGTAGTAACTAGGTCCTTGGTTCTAATTAAGATGGCCAAGGTCGCGGTGCGATTGACAATTCAATAATATGCGTGCCCTCGGACTGAGCCATGCATGCCCGCCCAATTCTCGCGCCTCAGATCGACCAATCATGGCACCTCTCGGACCAATCATGCTCGATCCGACCAATCGACCAATCAGATCCAATCATGCATGCCCTCGGATCGACCAATCGACCAATCGGCCAATCATGCATGCCCTCGGATCGACCAATCAGATCCAACCCGGCCCAAAAATACCCGACCCAAACATGACCTAACGATATACAGCGCAGGCTTTGGTACCAATTTGCTACCAGAATCCATAAAAAACCCAAAAGAACCCAAAAAACCCGATGAAAACCTGAGCCCGACCAAAAAATCCGACCCAACATGTTCAACGGATGGGCTTGGGCCTGAAGAACAAGCCCGACAACCCGACCATACCCGATCCAAACCCAACCCATTCTGATAAATGATCAGCTCTATTCGGGCTGCTAGACTCAACGATTACTTTGGACATGGCGACATGGCATATATCTCGACAGATATGCAATGCACACTGAATTACCATTTGCCTAAAAGATCAGCAGCCTGCAAACAAAAAAAAATGGTGGCATATGGCTTCCCTTCAATTAAGATTGCGTTTCTGCGTTTGTCACAAGAAGTTCTTGCACCTTTTTTTTTTTTTTTATAAGCCCCATGACACCTCTAATCCTTGCGCATTGTTTCTACGTTTGTCACAAGAAGTTCTTGCATTTTTTTTTTTGTGATAAGCCCCATGACACCTCTAATCCTTGCGCATTGCTTCTTTCCCTCCTCTTCATCCCTCATGGCACCTCTAATATTTGTAAGGGAAGTAGATATTTTGTACCTACTTAGTGAGAGAAATAATTAGCGCCTAGTGAGAGATGGATCGATCACAGGAAATTAATCCTTCTTTCACGTACTCTCTATATATCAGGAGCTAGCAGGTACGTACTATATGATTGACGAGCTAGCAAAAGAGAGGTAGCTAGGTCACAGTGTTCGTGCAGGCTGCTGCCACGTACACCATGGCAGGTAACACGTGGCTGACTGCGACGTACGTGTCGGTGATGCGCGTGATTTGACACGCAGGCTAGATGCCTCCGTCCGGCTCGATGGCATGCATGGTGATCACAGTTGGGAGTTGGGACTTCGTCAAAACTACCAACTCCTCGCTGCCTGACCTGGGTAGATCAATTCGAACTTCAAACTTGTTTGATAGTTTACAGTTCATCTGCTCAAATTAGCATGTAGCACCATTAGCTAGATTTGCGATTCACTTAATTGGTTCGAACAAAGTAGCGTTAATTATCCTGTCGTGCCAGTTTACTCCTGTTCTTAAGTTTTCAGGCACGTACGTACGCAGCGCGCGTGGAACTACCACCACCACGTACTGTCACACGGCACGGCACATTGAGATGAACACATCAGCTATACATATAAACATAGGATAAACCTTTATAATATTAACACCTTTCGGTAATTTCCTAGCGAAATAAGACCGTATATATATGTACAGTATAGATCAACCATAAGGATAGACAGTTCTGCCTCTCTCAAACAAAAAACCGAAAAGAAACAACTAATTGAACCGATCTACAATATTAAAATGCTTGTAGATCCATCCCCCAGCTAGCTCAGTGAAAACTCCTTATTGAGCACACGTATAATTAAGGTGTAGTACTAATAGTAGTAGCAGGTGTATCTACATGCCCACTGATCGCTCTACGGCACGGCTCCCACCTACGCCGCCGACGGCGCCGGGAAGTGCTTCACCTTGCCGGCCTCGGTGATGGCGGCGCGCAGCGGCTGCCTCGCCTCATCCACCTCCTCGCCGCCGTCAAGCGGCGGCGGCGGCGGGCCCTTCAAGTCGAGGGTCTCGTCGTCGAAGATGGCCTGCCACTTGTTTACCAGCATCTTGATGTCGTCCCTGTCCATGTTCGCCTCCTCCCCCGTGAACCTCCACGGCTTTGATCCCTGCATGATCGACGGGCAGCAGATTACATATTAAGATGGAGCTAGCGATGAAAAATAGTAATTGTTGATGGCAATTAACGGATCATCAAGGTCAGGTTCATGTATGTAATTACCGCTGCGCAGTAGTGCACCACCTTGACCTTGTCGAGCTCGATGTTCTCGGGGTGCCTCCAAAGCATGGCCAGCACCAAGTTGTACACCGGCGGGATTGGGCGGTACACCTCCCTAAAGAACATGTTTAGAAAGTCCTGCAAAGATGCAACAACAGAATGGAATTGTAATTGGCATGCATGTGGATCATGAATAACTAAGTTGCAAATATTTATGCTGTTTTGATTTGGTTCCATCATGCATGTAGTACGTACCTGCTCGGCGAAAGGAGTGGGGGGTGTGACGACGAGGGTGTCGAGGAGGTTCTTGGCGGTGGCGAGGCTTGGCTGGTGCACGAACATGCCGGCGTTGAAGTAGAGCGGCGGCGGCGGGCCGAGCTCATGCTCCGGCCACTTCACTTTCTCCGGGCACTGCTGGCAGTAGCCGATCTTGTGCTGCAGCGTGTGGCTCCACGTCTTCTCGCAAAAGCAGTCCATGATGGCGTAGAACTTGCCCTTGGGGAGCTTGAACAGGTGGTCGATGTTCTCGTACACCTGGATGTCGGCGTCCAGGTACACCATCCTCTCGTACTCCACAAACTTAATTCAACAGAGGGCAAAACAAGATCATCATCGATCATCGCATGGTTTCATTCAGTAATTAGGAACAAAAGAAAGGGTCAGCAAGTGTTTGATTAGTTACCTCCCAGATGCGGAGCTTGGAGTAGTTGATGACGTAGTAAGCCATGGCGAACTGGGTCTGGCTCTCCGGCGGGTAGACGGGCTGGATCTCGCGAACGACGCAGCCCTGGTCGAGGAGCTTGCGGCGGTGCTCGCCGGGGACGTCGGGGAGCACGGCCACCACCAGCGAGTGCTCCGAGCACACGGCGCGGAGGCCCTTGGCCAGCCCCACCACGCCCTTCCAGTAGTCGCCGTCGCCGGCGAGGAACGTCACGTACGCGTTCCTCGGCGGCGCCGCCGCCGCGGCCTTCTTGGACTTGGGCGCCATATCTAGGTAGCGTAGATCCTTGTAGTGATCGTCGCTGCAAACGGTGGAGGAGACTGGAGATGCTTGTGAAGGGATTGTTGTCGAGGTTTGATCTGATGGAGGTTGTGTGCATTGGTGAAGGTGGAGTGGAGGCACCACGGGGTTTAAATAGGGAAGAGGGCGCGTCGGCATTGCATGGCGCGTGTTCATGTTGGTTGGAACTTGGAATGGAGCCGCGACGAAGCTAGACGTTGACAGAATGACACGACGCTAGCTTAATTGACACGGAGAAAGAAAAAGATCATCCGTTATATCCGTTCATATGGAAATTAATAAATTTTGCAGAAATCTCTCGGCTGATCGATACTATTTTTTTACAACCTGCGTGGGATTCGGTCGGTGCGAATGACCGACGACGCCCATCGCCGTACGTGTATAGGGCTACGTGCATGCATACAAAATTAGCAAGAGATAATTAGTTAATTAATGACACGCGGAGGCCGGCCATTTGTGATTCTACAGGTGAAGCAGGTAGGTCACAGATGGGTGGCAGTTGGCGTCAGCTGATAGACAGACGGAAGGAGGCAAAGCATGCAGGCATGGTCGGGCAGTCAGGGGCGGAACCAGGATTTCATCATAGGAGGGGCCGACACATAACAAACTAATTTACATTATGATCCTATCATTATATTGAAAACGAGCTATTTGCAGAAAAATGTTTCGTAAAAATATTGTTATGTCATGCAATAAATCGAGTCAAATATGCCATAGCAGTGTAGAAAGCAATGATAATAGCATCGTACCTAGCGGAGGTTGTCATGTGTGGACACTTAACCATTTTTTCTTGAATATTCACATGACATTGAGTCAAGTTGTGGATGGTGTGGCAAAAACTAAATTAATAGATTATATTTTATATATGTGTATATGTATAGCAAGTGTTATGCAGTTCTTTAGAATAAAGGAAGATTACACACCAATAGTACAATTATGTTCAATCGTCATGTCAACCTGCTGGATTAGACAAAGTGAAACCTTCAGGATTTCATATGAACCGAATCAATATTTAGCTCATGCTCCCTCTCAAGATGACATCCCAGATGCCTTTCGACGTTCGATGTCTTCTGGACATCCATCACACTATGCTTCTGAAAAGTGTGAGCAAAATAATTTGAAAATAACATAGCTTAATCTTCAAGTACCACTATCCATTTCTGCAATACAAGCAGCATTATCCTAATGGATAAACATGGGTATGGATGGTACTGGTGCCACATAACTCCTAGATGTGGCCACCATCTTTTCCAGCCAAGCACACACGTGAGGCTTCATATAAAGCATTAATCTCAAAATACAATGTGAGATTTAGCGATATGCGGATTACACATGAATCCCGCATCCATATAACCCAACATGGTCCTCAGTTAATAGGCAACCGGAGGCCCTGCATATCAAGCAGATCCCTAAAGATAATTTAGTGCCGGTCCAAACTTCTGGTTGCTGCCACACTAGGTGCGTACAGAGGCAAGGAACTTCAGACCCTATAACCTCACATTGTCTTAGGTTTAAACACGTATATTCCACTTCAGGGGATCACACTAACATGTGGGTGAAGTTGATTGCAATATCATATATCTTCTAAATACAACCTATCAGACTTACCAGGTCTAATATTGCAATTATTTTCAAGTGGCTCAACACAATCAATTAGCCTATTCAGCAGGTCTTACACATACGATTATACCACAATAACCAGTCTTACTTTGGTATTTAGGGGATCAATCAATTTGCCTTTATCATCAATTTACATTATACCTTCAGGGTAATAAAGAACACCACCACTCTCACAACTACTGGCAGGCGATGCACAAAACCAGTGCACATATGGCGAACTTCCAGTATCAGGTATCAATGGGTCGTCGTCCACTATCGAGACCATTGGTGTGAAACAAATATCGATTGGTAATTAATCCTCCTTCAGGGAAGTGCTTATGTTTCTTCAGGAAACTCATTTTTCTTCAGAAAAGAAACCTTACTTCTAGAAGAGATTATTAGGTATGAGATTTATTTAATGTGTCGCAATTTTGTCATCTCCTATCACAAGGGATAATGAGTCCTACTGGGATCTCAACAAGGATTTTCATAATCCATAAAGTGCATATTTATTTATATCATCTATCAGAATTACTGTTTAACGGAATATTTATTACGCATAGGAGAGTACGGGTCACATCAGGGACCTTTGAACCAGGGCTTTCACCACCTCATTATTTATAATGACCTAAATTTAGAGCTACTGGCTCTTAAATTTTGATTAACCTCATGGTTCATCCTCAGTTGCTTGCCATATAACCCGATACAGACACAACAGGCGCCATGCTATGGACTTAGTTCAGGATCCTTATCATAGCAATTTAAGGGGAATAATATGTGTCGACAATTTTCTCTCCATGTCTCATAAATGAGCACTTTCAAATATTAACCAGAATTTTGCTATTTCCCAAAACGATAATTCTTGGTCGTCCCGCTTTCCCAGCACTATAACATGCGCGCATTAACTTGCTGGGTATTCATCTTCAGGATGATCCTCTCCAGGAGGCTCATTACCATCATGATAATTTCTTTTTACTAGAATTTTAGGAGTGATGAGCAATTGTTTAACGAGTGTCATTGGATCTAAGACCCTCAGGCGTCCTCGCAGACTTTAGACCAAGACTCAACAGGTCAATTTTCGCAAAGGTGGATATACTATTCAACCTAGGGTATACCACTCTTAGCGACTTATTTACTATAGGTAAATGATTTCCAACTCCTTTAAATATCTGGCAGTCTCCTCACTTCTAGCGTACAGGAGCACTCCTCGCTACTAGCGTACAGGAGCATTAACTAGTGCGTGAATCTTAAAATCAAGATCTCGTAGGCATTTAACACGAAATATGGGCATTTCTCTCCCCCTAATGCCGAGATCCGATTTTGACTGCAGCATACTTACACAATTCTCTTTCATGAGCACAAGATTAATGGAACAACAGGTCCAAATTCCCTAACTACAGGTGGGAGCTCACAAGTGTTTGCTTGGTGGTGATAATATTTGAAAAATATCTTGATTCCACGCGTTACCATTGGGGTTAACAATATATGCAGTAAGTTTAAACTTATATTTTATTTGCCACGCGCTTGCTCTGGGCTATCATCTGCCCACGCTAGGTGGCATGCCCGTGCTACGTTGCCGCATGCCCTACTGGGGCGGCGCACCTGTGCGGAGCCACTGATAATCCAACAAATTGTGGGTTGCAAAGTCTAGCTACTTTACTATTGTCCAATTACTCATACCATATATCTAATTAAACTTCAAGTTTAATACAAATGCGACAATATCAATAATTTGCATGAAAACTTTATTGTTCTACAGGAACACAAAAAATACTATATGTATGCCAAATAATAGTCAACTTCATGTGACAATAACATTACGGAGGTGTGATTATATTCCAAAAATGCATGGCTTCAGGCATGTCGTAGCAAATTCAGACGCTAGTAACAATATTTGCAATTAATCTGTTTCAGGCAAACCAATGTGACTTCCAGTCATAATGCAAAATTTGCATGCTCACGTCGGATCGCTCACGTCCGTCGGAGCCAAATATGTCCCAAATTTAACACAATTTACGATCACCAACCTATCCGTTCGCACTTCTAGTGCATAACCTTGCCTTTACATATAGAAGGCCCAATTCTCTCCCCCTTTTCACGTCAATCAGAAAACTTACGAGTGATAGCATGTGCAACAGGCATATGCTTAAATCACCTTATAACTATACTGCTACAGGAGTATAAATTTTGTTGTCGTGAAACCAATAAATATTTGGAACTTCAGGTTACACTTTAGGCACCTTAAACAACCGGTTGGTAACACCACCCCGGAGAAGGACTGTAGACTGCTGGTCTAGGCTAAATTAATTCTTTGGGGATGGACATATGAGCAGAAAATTTTCTCTAGTGCAGATAAGGGAAAACATTTGTCTCCAGGACATATGCCAACTATTCATGTCTGCAGGACATATTTCTACAAAGCATGTCGTCAGGGCACCTATGCACTTGAGACGGTGTTGAGTAGGAACACTCTTCACCAAGGCAAGTATAACTATACATCAATCTGATTTTATTCCACGCAAGATTGCTTACTACAGGTAAGGCATATGCTTCAGGCACCATGTTCTATTTAGTATTTAATCAGATAATTAACTCTACTACATGAGAGAAGTTAGAAATAGAACAACTTAGACCATTATTATGGCATAAGGAAAATAAGCATCTAATGCGAAACAATCAAGCAAAAGATGTAAACTACTCAGAATGAGCAAAACCCAAACTCTATAGGAGTCATTAAATTTTTCCATGAATTTTCAAGCAATGTCAGGAGTTTCTAATAATTTAGAGATGGCAGGTTAATAAATTATACTCCAAACATACAGTGCCCAGAAAACAAGCCATAAAGAGCATAATGGTGCCCACAAAGTTTCTAGCAATTTCATGAATCTCTGCTAATTATTTCTGGTCTATAGGCCATATTATAATTATAACAATGCAGAAAACAATAACAACTCTTTGCTTGAAAACAAACCCATTAATATGCAGCTTCCAAAGGTGGGCTAGGTCTAAGATTTTGCATATTATGGAAGCTCAAATATTATAATCCAAATCTGTAAGAGAGAGGATTTCTGTGGTTACCGGGATGTAAGTACAAAAAGGGGAATATGCTACAAGAACCGCTCGTGCAAATATCGTGTCCTTCGGGGACTAAAACATAGTTTCCAGGCACCATCTCAGAATGGATCACCGGGTCCATCCAAAATATTACTGACGATGGCGGCGACGCCTACGGGGCGACAGAGCTGAACCCGGCAATGGCGTGAGCGCATCTACGGGACGACTGCACGAGGGCAGGCATCGCGACGCAGGGTAACGTCGGAGTCGTGCGGCACAGGGCCGGCAGTGGCACAGCCACTCTACGGGCGCGACTATCGTGGCGACGCAAGGCGCAGAGGACGACGGCAACCGAGCCTTCGGGACGCGACCGTGGTCCGGGCCACAACGATAGTGGGAGTGACGCACTACAGGCGCGGTAAGACAACGGTGTGAAGCAGGACAACATCGCGCGGAGCGGTGCAGAGGGCACGATCGCCGACGGGGCGGTGGCCCGCAGAGCGACGGCGCACGGGGGCGCGGCGCAGGACCGGCACACGACTAAAACAAAATCGCCACAAAAAAACTAGTTTTCCATGACAAAATTTGACATCGTCAAGACGTTTTCGTCATAGATAATCTCTTTTCTTGTAGTGTGGACGGCACGGAGGCGCGGCGTAACGGGGCGACGCCTTCGGTGCGCGGCGCGTGCAACAGTGCCGAGGCGTCGGGCCAGCGCAGTGCCGTCGGGGCACGGCCGCGTGCGGCGCGGGACGTGACCGGTGCACAGTGACGCGGGTAAAAAATTCACCAATTTGCAATATTAAATAAGACTATGGGTCCAAACAGAGTAAATTGCTTAAAGGTGAATAAATAATTCACAATTAATTTGTATAATTAAAAGACTACAGGCTTTAATTACATATTAATGCAAAATAGTGAATTAATACTTAATTAATAGGGCAATAAGTAAACTTATTCGATTTAGGCCAAACCGGCCCAACTGGCCCACTCGGTCCGGCCATCCCAACCGGCTCCAGGCACTAGGGTTCCCCCTAGCCCGGGTGGCGGCGGCGGCTGTGAGGGGCGCGGCCATCGGGGCGGCAGGCGCGGCCAGCACGGCGGTGCGGCTGGCGCGGCCGGTGCAAAGGCACGGCGCGGCTGGCCCGTAGGCACGGCGGCGCAGCGGGCGCATCCGGCGGGGCAGCGTGGCACGGCCGGTACGTGGTGAGCGCGGCACGCGGCGGGCGCAGGGCGGCGCGACGGGGCCAGCAGGCACGGTGCTTGGCGGGCGCAACGGCGCAACGGCGCGGCGTGGCCTGCTGGACGGCGCGGCGTGGCCGGCGCGGAGGTGCGGCGCGGCGCGGCCTGCAGGGCGGCGCGGCGGGGCAGCGCGGTGCGGCCTTTGGGGCGGCACAGCACGCGGGGACGTGGGGCGCGGCCAGCGCAGCGGGCAGAGCCGATGCGGCGCGCGAGGTACGACTGGTACGACGCGGCCGGGGCAGCGCAGAGGCGTGACGGGGCCGGTGGGCACGACGCGCGCGGCGAGTACGGCGCGCCCTACACGGCGGGTGCGGCGCGGGGGCGCAGCCAGCGGGCGAGGCCAACGCCGCGCGGACAGCACGCGCGGTGCGCTGCGGGTGCAGGGGCGCCGTGGCCGGCGGGGCAAGCGCTGCCGGCGGGGCAAGCTCGGCCGACGGGGCGCGCAAGCTCGGGCGCTGGCACGGCCGGCGGGCGCGACCGGCGCAAGACGTACGGCGGCGAGCACGGCCGGCGGCCGGCCAGGGCACGACCACGGCTAGTGCACAGATCGTGCGCGGCCAGTGCAGTTCTGCTGGACGCACGGCGCTGCTACGATACCAATCTTCTAGATCGATTCGCAAACCACAACAATCTACTAGATCGGAAAGCGAAAACAGTAGATCAAAATTTAATAGATCTGTTGTTGGTAGCGATATACCGTTGACCACAAACCTGAGAGCGATTCGTGCTGATAACGTGTTGTAAATCATGGTCGCACACATACACGCAAACACAATCACAATGGACAGAAGACAGATCTAGAGAGACAAAGCCAGGCACAATGATCTTTATTGATTCATCTCTCTTGTGTACAATGGGGTTCATATATAAAGCCTAGCCTAAATTTGGTTTCGTCCATAATACCCCTAGGATTTGATGTGGGCTTCCGGCCCATAAACCTCCTAGGGTTACAACAGTTGGTTAGTGAGCAGCGATGAGATGGCAATCAGACCCGTGGGGGCGGGGGTCCGTGGGTTCTGCACCCGACGGGGATAGGCTCGGGTTTAGTTTTGCCCCCACGGGTCTGGCGGGTCGGGGCCTCGAATTTCTTGCGGGTCAGGGGCGGGGGGAGTTTATAACCCATGGGCACCCATGGGCCCCCGAATCAACCAAGTGTAGCCACGGCCCAAGTGCAGCCACGCAGCCACGGCCCAAGTGCAGCCACGGCCCCAAGGAAGTAGCCGGCCACCCCTAACCCTCAGTGGCTCATTCCCACGCCCTCACTCCCTCAATCCCTCACTCCCACTCCCTCACCTCACGCCGCTGGCCGCCCCTAACCCTAGCTCTCCCTACAGTCCGTGGGTCCAGTGCTCCAGTCTCTCCCGTCCGCCGCCGTCCTCCGCCCGCCTCACCTCCGGTCCGGTCTCTCCAGTCCGCCGCCGGTCCGCCGCCAAGTCGCCACTCGCCAGCCCCAGATTCGCCACCCGCCGCCCGCCCCAGAGCCGCCGCCTACCCGTGCGCCCTCAGCTCGCCTCCAGTCCCACCGCTCGCCGTCGGTGTCTTCAATGCCGCCGACCTGCCGCTAGTCCGCCACCAACGTCGTCGGCTCCTCCACCGCCGTGCGCCCTCAATCCTCATGACCTCATCTTGGCTCGGCCCCTCCGCCGCCCGTCGGTCCCCAGATCCGCCGCCGCTCGACGGTCCACCGCCAGTCCAGAGGTCCTACCGCCGCCAGCACGGGTCACCCATCGGGTTTCTGGTACCCGGCGGGTGCGGGTGCGGGTTTGGTTTTTGTGCCCGTGTTTAATTTCGGGTTCGGGTCGGGTATTTAGTTTCGGGTTTTAGGTCGGGTCCGGTTCTTCTCCATCCGATAGGACCCGACCCGTGCCATCCCTAGATGAGTGAGTGAGCAGCTGATTTGGACTCTTCTGGTCGCCGGCCATGGCCTATTGGCCCATGGATGGTTGCTTCCTTTCCTGGTCGGTTTGCGCGTGATCTTCTTTAATTTGGCCGGCGGCCACGTATGACGGACGTACTCCCCCAGGTGTCCGGAAGCTGCATACATGATCTGCTGCTCCTCCCGGTAGCTAGTCCTACTCCTACCTCGTACACACTCGCTTTGACTGCTAATCTATTTGCTTTTGCACCCCCTTGTCCACGTACGTGAACATTTTTTTTTAATAAAAAACAGAACCCGCCACTCCAAGAATCCAGATTATTTAAGTACGTGGGACGCAAGCCGTCATAAATAGACCCAAAACCGGCGCAAATAAGCTCACGTAATTTCGTTGACATTAATACAAGAATTTACGTCGGGACCAACGTAAATCAAAGATGTACGCAGCCAACGAAAGTTATCCCTGCCTGCAGAGAGAGAGAGTGCTCGGAAGAGCCATCTCTGCAGGATCTGGGCCAACACCGTGATCTCTTTCTTGATTGACGCCACAAAGATTGCTGCATCGTCGACGTAGAAAGATATGTAGGTTAGCCGAGATGCCTCGAAGCAGTGAAAGGACACCCTGTTCAGTGGCGATGTGCAGAAGACGTTGAAAAGGTTCAATTGCGAGGTTAAACAGAAAGGACAAAGAGTTCTCTAGCGGAACCTTTACGGTGGATGATGGAAGGGCTACGTGCTAATTTGAGCAGATGGAACTTCAAACTTGCACCATTAGCTTGATTTGCGATTCACTTAATTGGTTCGAACATATATGTGCCTGTCGTGTGAGTTCACTCCTCCTGTTCTTAAGTTTTCAGGTACGTACATACGCAGCGCGGGGAACTATATATCACCACCACTGTCACACGGCACGGCACATAGAGTTGAGAGACATCAGCTATACATATATACATAGGGTAAACCTTTATAATGTTAACATCTTTCGGGAATTTC
>SPJY01003914.1:405-17721 GCA_005191435.1 Raddia distichophylla
CCCTATTTAGATAGAAATGGACCTATAGATAGTAACGTCGATATATGACTTAGAATTTAAAAACATGTTTGATTGTACAAATAGTAATTGTGCGATGGAAGATCGGCGGTGGATGTACGATGGATGGAAGAGATCTGGCAGCACACAGACGAGTGGTTTGACAATGCAGAAGCATTAGTCGAAAAAGCTTTTCGAAGATTCCCCAACCCTAGCGTAGCAAAGGTGCCTTGTCCTTGCGCGGTGTGTTCGAACATGCTGAAGAGGTCGAAGAGGGAAATCAGCGAGCACATCTGTAGGCATGGTTTCAAAGCAAACTATTTTGTATGGGTATATCATGGAGAGAAGAAGCGTCCGGCACTGGAGCCTAGCCCTATGGATTTTGGGGAGGACTACGATGAGGTTGAGGTCGACAGGTTCGACGAGCTAAGGGATCATGATGTGGAACGGGCTTTCGATTTCTCCCCCGAAGAAGAGTCCGAACCACTTGCACAGAAATTCGAGGAACTATTGATGAGCCTTTATTTTTAGTAGTATTTACCTTTTTGTTTTTAGTACATTAACATTGATGAGACCTGAATTTTAAGAATAACTTATATATGATAACACTTGATATATGACAATGTCCTAGTTTTTGATGATATCTACCTGTTGATACTCAACCTGGTGCATGATGCATGATACTCCCCCGACAAGCCACACCATATATACCTCAACTCAATATATAGCCCTCTATGCTCCACGATACCCCCAAAATCTGTGGACAACTATACCTTCTATACTCAACCGATACCTCGACTCGACTCCAATGATACTCAACTCGATACCCCTAACTCAACACCCATGATACTCAATCAGATACCCCGTCTTGACTCCCATGATACTCAACCGCATACGAATCACATACTACCAATTATAGAGATATTGTGTCGATATACTATTAACACAATGGTCCATAAATAGATTGAGATACTCTAAACGAAAAAGGGCCAAATGGGTGCAACAACAATTGCCCGTTGGATCTTTTTTGCTGTGACCCCAAATTATACAACTCGGTGTCCCTCATGCATCATTAGTATAGGATCAATATATTCTAACTAGCGAGCACACAAGCGACCAATCAGTGAAATATCAAATTCAAGCTAGGAATATATAACTACGAAAGAAATAATTACAGAGAGAGCGATGTGGATGTGGATTGCCATGTCGATGCCATATGTCCTTCACATCAATATTGAATCTATGCCACATATGTGAAACCTCCGCAAAACCACCATGTTGACCGGTCTTTAACCAGTCAAAAGCTCAGTTTTAACAAACGAGGGACTTGACAAGTCTGGTATTTTGGTTCAAATATCAAAATGGTATAGTGGGCATAGTTGAGAGATGAAAGTGGCTCTTTTCCCTACTCTAAACATACATGCATACACCTGTTTATAACATATCCACCAATTTTTAACCAATCAACCAGAGCGATGTTGAAACTTTATCCACCATAGAAGCGAGTTCGCGATATGCACTCGATCATCACATGTAACAAAAAACAACATCTTAATTTATTAACCCATGCATACATGTTTTATTAAAGTGATGGCAATCTGGAGATTGCATGCGGTATAAGCTACATGCATCTAATTAACTCGACAGTTTATTCAATTAAACATCGATCAAAATAAGAATATAACAAGCTAGCCGACCGTCGACGTATATATACTAAGAGATAAATGGACACTAGCTAGCAACTCCATATAAGTCAGTGTACCCAGCTACAAGCTATCTACGGCGCAGGCTTCGGCGGGCAGGTCTCACCCGGACGGCAAAGTGCATGGTTGGAGCAGCAAGATGGCACGGGGCCGACCAATTGAACAGCCGTGAAGCCATGCGCGGTCACCGTCGGAGGCGTCTCGCGCACACCGGCAGCATCATTCACCGGCCGGGCCGCCGCCGCCGCCGCCGCTGAAGCAACCACCACGACAAAAACGATCGCTACGACGATCGCCGGCGATGCCCCAGCTCTCGCCATCGCCGATGTGTATGTAATCGGATACTCTGCGCTGGCTAGGCCACTACTGAAATACTGATCACCAGTGCGTTATTACGAGTGTTGATGGGTGGACAGGAGGTGCACGCAGTTGTGCTATTTGTAGCCAGCCTCGACGATCCATGCATCCGTGACCGTGTGAGCGACGCGTATAGCTTGCGCAAGAGCTAATTACCTAGCAATTCCGTGATCGTGTTTTTGACGGATTCAAATGAGTGGATCAAGGACGTGGGTTCAAAGATGGAATTTGTATAACTGGTTAACTCATCTCGTTCAACAAGTATGAACATAAAATCCAAAGCTATGCAGTGACGTCTTAACAAAATTATTATGAGTCACTTTTAAAATAATTAAAATTTAACTATATAATTTATTATTTTATGTATTAATGTCTCTAACTAGGATTAAACCTAACCTTACCAATCCTAACCCCAACATAGCCGCCCACTCTACACACTACTAGAGAGAACTGACTATCACTACTGGTCAGATGCGAACCCATAAGCCTTCATCACGACTGATGGTATTTGACAGCAATTGTTACGCAACAAATATTTGGGTCCTAAGTCTTTATCGCAATGCCAGTGGAAGGTGGGAGATTTACACTTTTGGGCCAGCCTTATGAAAGTAAAACAAGATTTCTACGTTTTGGAACTTTCATAATTAAAGATGGCTGCCAAATTAGGTTCTGGGAGGATAAATGGCTGGGTACCGCAACACTACGAGATCAGTACCCCTGCTTGTACTATGTAGCTCGTCATAAGCAGATTACTGTAGCCAAAGCTCTCAATACCTCTCCTCCCAATTTGTCCTGGCCCAGAGATCTTATACACCACGCGGATCGCGCCAATTCTTGACGGCCAAAGCTGTCGAGAAAGATAAGGTAACTGTCGAGAAAGGTAAGTCTCGACGGCCGGCCGTCGAGATTTGGCCGTCGAGAGAGAAGATCTTTGTCAACAGCTCGGCCGTTGAGGCTGACCTTTCTTGGCGGCTCTGGGCGGCCGTCGTGAAATGCACGCAGGCCAGGCGCGACGTGCTGGAGGCACTTTTCTCGATGGATTCAAGCCGTCGAGATTGATGCTTGCTCGGCCACACGGTCTATAGGCCCAACCTAAACAGTTATTAACGACGGTTGTGCGGCCGTCGAGATTGCTTAGTCCGCCCTGACCTGGCAGATGGGTCCATGCGCACTATTCTCGACGGCCAGGTCCTAGCCGTCGAGAATAACTGTAGACCAGCAAAAAAAATCATAAACTAAAAAAACACAATTATTTTGCTGCTGCTCCAGCAGCTGCTGCTGCTGCAACCTGCATACCAAAAAAACCCGCACATTCAAATATCCCATAATTTTGTAGATATACACATATATAACCGGTAATATCAACATAACACATCAATACCATATCTCCAACTGCCGTCAATAACATTATCACAATACTCTCTGGCCGTCGAGAAACATCTGTCACGACGGTTTTCATTGACTACCATCGTAAATTATTGCATTTCTCGACCGCCTTCAGGAATGCCGTCGAGAGTGAGTCCTATCTCGATGGCTCGTATAGCACACCCCCTTCGGTGGTCAGCGTAGCTTAATTAATTTTTTTACAAAAATTCAAAAAACCTTTGGTGCTGCATAATGGCTAATATTGTTTATTTTTTACTGCATGAAAATTTACCACCGTAAAAATTCATATACTCAAATTATGTCAGCAAAAGGAGTTACATATGTAAGGGGTTATATCGGGCAGAGTATTAGTTAGCGTTCTATATAGCTTTATGAAATACAGGTGAGAGGGATAATATAATTTTTATGTTTTCACCATTTAATCGGAACACCGTTGTACATAGATCATTGCATTGGAATGTAACAAATTATACCATTTTAAAATATTTCATATACAATTTATTAGTTTTAAATATATATTATATGTTACATTATTTACAAATACAAAAATATTTTTTAAAAAAGGATGCAACATGATAACATTTTGTACCATTATCTATTTTTTAAAAAAAAACTGAGAATGTTTCACATTTTGTTTTTAAGTTACATACATTTCTAACTAAATTGGTAAATAAACATATCTGCAAATTATGAAATATTTTTAATACAATTGAAAAAAAGGGCCAACCCAATTTAAAAAGGACAGCCCAGTAGAGCAGATGAAATAATATCGACGGCCAACATCTGATCATCGAGACTGAATCCTGACCAGCGAGTACTGATGGGCCGGCCCATACACAATTCTCGACGGCTTAGGTGTAGCCGTCGCGAAAATAAAATGTGAACGCGCGGGCTTGGGAGACCTTATCTCAACGGCTGTGGTCTGGCCGTCGAGACTAACTGCATATAATGATGGCTCTTACGCGGCCGTCGAGATTACATTTCTTATATCGACGCAAAACGCAATTGGCAGGTAACACGAAATGCTGCTCTTGTCACAAAGAGGTGACAATTAAGCATATTTTCTTTCAATGTTGTCTTGCTCGTGCAGTTTGGTCCATCATACATGTGGCTTCGGGAATTTTTACAACCTTGTAGCACCTTTCAGTTGTTTGGTGGATGGCTAGGGGGAGTTACTCATAACTTCAGATCGTTAGTTCTACTAGGGGCGGCGGCTACCTGTTGGTCCTTGTGGCTTTGTAGGAATGATATGGTTTTTGAAAGGAAGAAAATTTTATCTTCTTTACAGGTTATCTACTTACTTATCCACTGGCTATGTTCCTGGGCTATTCTTCAGAGGCCGGGTATACAAGATTTGGTTACTTCGGCATGTCAACTTTTGGTGAAGGTGTTCAAGATTATTGTTTCGTCAGTGCATGGCTGGCAATCTAGTATGCAGATTGATAGTCGGTAGTGTCCTTGTTTTGTTTTTATTACTTAAAAGTCTGTGTGCATCCTAGCTATGCAGAAGCCGGGAGTAATTTCAAGATGATTGTATCCCCTTGATGCAATTATCTTGTTATCAATAAAGCTGTCTTTATCGAAAAGATGCGAATCCATAGTGATGGTTGAGTCACTACTGGTTCAACGGTTATTAGGCCGGAGGAGTTTCCACGACCGGTTCGTATCACAGACTGGTAGTGAATCCCCGGGTACAATCATTATCGGTTTTGGTTCGAACCGGTAGTAATATACCAGCTTCATTACCGGTTCATTATACAAGCTGGTAGTAAATATCACAGCCACTATTTAAACCTAGTTTGCTTCTTCTTTCTCGCCACACTACCATGGCCAAGAAGAACCGAGAGGTGCCCAAGCGAGGTGGTGGGGGAGGTATTAAGTCCAAATTTTTGATAGTTTGATGATTTTGCTCCAATCGAAGTGCTTCAAGGTTAGTATATCTCCTTTCATTTGTGGTTAGTTGTAGTTGCCTCCTTTAAATTTGTAGAAAGGTTGGTTTTTCCATGATCGATGAAGGTTTTTAATCTTGATCTAGCTCGATCATTTTTGAAGTAGGGTGCAAAATACTTGTTGTGCATGATTGGAGTTTGCTTAGATTAAGATATAGTTCTCATTGAAGGTGTGGATCTATCTCAAATTTAGTTTTTTTGCATAATCAATTAAAGATCATAAATTAGGATCTATCCAATCAATTTTTGAAATAGGTTGCAAAATACTTGTTGTGTATGTTTGGAGCTTTCTTACATTAAGATGTATCTCCCATTAAATGTGCGATCTAGCTCAAATATAGGTTTTTTACATGATCGATAAAGGTTTTTGAATGAGGATCTAGCTCGATCAATTATTTTGAATCTAGAAGTCGACCAATTCTTAAAGTAGAATACAAACAAAATTGTTGTGTATATATGCTTGATTTTTTCTTAGATTAAGATGTAACTCCATAAATGGCGAATAATCTAGAAGGAGTTAGGTTTCCAATTGAGAATGAACCATTATAACTTGCATGTAATTCTGAATTATGCTCTATAACCTAGCTAGGAAAATTGTGATTTGCATGTCTCGCTAATTTTATGTCTAGTAGAATCTATTTATTCCTCACTTTAATGTATGTCTTGGTAAAAAATTCATTTTCGTGCTTATGAGTAATTTTTTTGTATTTCAAATGATTTTTTTTTATTGTGGGACTATATATGGGTAGACTTTATATATCATGCATTCATATGTAATCATATATTGAGCTAAGATTTAAATATTAGTTTAAGATGGATTTTGCAAGATATTATAATCATTATCAAAAACAAATTAGCTTGCTATAACCTAATATAGATGGACCAGTTATGGATGTACAATACGAACTGACGCTCCAATGAATTCATTGAGGGCGTGCAAACTTTTATTTGTTCGGCTACTGCATACAATCCTATAAGAATGAGAAAAGGTATTCAAACTCATGGCACCTTCAAAACCATTTGCTGCAACGAGGTTTCATGCCAAACCATCGTACGAACCCCGCGCATCATAATGGGACACGTGTATACTATGGTAAAAGAATCTGAAAGTAGTATTTGGAAAGCGTCCTGTCAGGAAACCTATCTCGACCGAAGAAGGACAAACGTCGATGTGGAAGAAGAAGTCAATATAATGGGAGTTACCATATTGGGAAGTTTTAGAGGTCTGTCACTCATTTGACTTCATGCACATCATGAAGAATGTTTTTGTGATCCGGGTAGGCTTTCTAGATATGTAGGACAAAGCAAAAGATACACTTTAAGGATGAAAGAACCTGAAACTATTGGAACTTAGGAAGGACCTACATTCGGAAAAAGAGGAAAATAATATCATTACCTCTATCCTACAAGCTACACTCTAAGCTTAAGCTTGAACAGTGAGAAGGTCACTTTTGGTTACTCCTCAAACATGAGGCTTGTAAACATAAAAAAGGATAAAATCGTACACCTCGAATCTCATGATTGCCTCATGTTAATTATACGATTGCTTCCGGTTATAGTGAGACATTCTTTTGGAATGAGTAAGGGTGTCAATTATAAAGTTGTGTTGGTTCTTGAACGCAGTATTGACTGGTAGGCCATATATTTATCCATGGGTGTAAAATCAGGCAAGACAAAATCACTGAAAACCGCCTCTCTAATAGACATGAGATCAAAATAGCACGGTTTTCAAAATTTGATGACCAAATCTATCGATGGTTGTACATTTCAGGGTCTAGAAATGGGTCAACGATAATATTTGAAGAATCAAACCGATACATTTCCATTTATTTTTACACATAAATGTACACAGATGCATCCTAGACCAAGAGTAGTAGCTAGCTAGTAAACAAGTATGCTGCATTAGGCCATTAGCCACTACTTTATTCGAACTAAATACGAACAACCAGTATGTAGTAACATTTGGTCCTGCTGGAAAATTCCAAAGGCACAGCTACGTATTATTCCTGCCGAATCAGGTAGAGCCTAGCATTTGCAACCCGGGGGGCAAGAATTTTTCGGATCATGGGTGCTTTGGCAGCAGTACGACGGGCATGGCTGGGCGAGCTCAACAGCTACGAAGCGGTGCTGAGGAGTCACCACGGGAGCCCCACGCCCACCGCCGGCGCCGGCGCCGGCGCGCACTTCCACCGGCCTGGCCGCCGCCGCCGCCGACAGCACGAGCATCACGGCGATCACCATCGCTCCGGCCGAGTTCCACCAGCTGCTACCCGTTCTCGCCATCGCTACGAGGATAGATCGATGCTGACGATCGACGTAACTGAAATGTACAACTGTACAATGAGCCGCTGGGCTGTATGCGTTTGATCGATGGAGGGAGCATGGGTATGCAACCCGTATTTATAGCCTGCATGCAGAGCGATGCCTCGATCAATTAGCATATGCTTCTGGCGTAAGCTAGGGTTACATACCTGGCTTGAAAATATCATTCCACTCGGACGTTCTTGACGGATGCAAATTACCTGAACATTAATGCCACCGTTTAGCCGATCTTGTTCAACGAGTGAAAATGTAAAATCGGAAGCTAGCGTTGAGCCAGGGTCGTGAGGCACACAGGTACGTATACCTTCACGCGTGCGTTCATGTAAAGCAAAGTATGATCGACCTAGCTTGCATGTGTGATAGATGGTACTCCCTCCGGTTTTTTTTATTTGACGCTTTTGACTTTTTGGTATGTCTTTGATCATTCGTCTTATTCAAAAATTTTATGCAAAGATGTATAAAAAATAAGACATATTTAAAGTATCTCTATTGATAAAACAAATCACAACAAAATGAATGATATTTACAAAAATAATTTGAATAAGACGAATGGTCAAAGGCGTGTGAAAAAGTCAAAGGCGTCAAACAAAAAAAAAACGGAGGTAGTAGCATATATCATAGCATGCAACCTTGCTATACATGGAGCCGTTAGATTTGCTCTGAGATCCGTACGTGCGCAGAATGTGCGGCACTGATTTCCCAAACTACTCGTGTCACGTACGTGTGCGTAAACTAGTTTCGCACGCTCTGGCACGCGGAATTAGCCGCTGAATGCTTTCCACCATTGTGTTCGTAATATTTTTTCGAATAAAACAAGATCTCAGTTAACATATAAATTTGAAATATTTTGAAAAACAATTTGAGCAAGGATGCGATTTTTGAAAGTAATGCATAGTAATCGAGATGAATGTGTTGTACGAGTGGTAGTAATCCGTTTTTTATGATTTCAACTAATTACTTTTCGTTACTGATAGTATTTCACACGATTACTTCTCATTACTCGGTGATGTTCATACATACAGAGATAAAAAGTACAATTACCTCGGATTACTTCCCATTACAGTGTAGTAAAAAAAAGGTACACAAATGGTAAAAAAATTGCCCGGCGGCATTGGCTAGCGATTATGGCCGGCGGTGGAGATGAGTCGACGTTTGTAGGCGTCGGATCTGACCTGTGGTAGCGTGACATGGACTGGTGGTGGCGGATCTGGCTCGATGGTGGTGCAACTGACCGGCTGGCGGAGGATCCAGGCACGCAGCACGGTGGTGGTTGGAGACGAGGAAGACACGAAGGATCCAGGCGCATCGTGGCAAGGACGGGGACGGCGTGGCGCGGCGCCTCCGGCCCAGATCTGAAGACGACAACGGCGGGGCCGGTGAGGCCGGTGGCGGGGGACGCCGGGGTCGACGGCGCGGGCTGGGGCGTCGCCGGGGTCGGCGGCGGCTCACGTCAAGGAGGATGGGCGGCGGTGGTGGGGGAGCTGGAGGCCGGCGACCTTGTAGTGCCTCGAAGGTGGCTAGGCAGGAGATGCCAACAAAATTCAATTGGCTGTTGGGTTTAGCAGCCCTGCTCAAGCATGGTGATAAATGATGTTATCTGCTCTATTGTCGTCTAAATAGTGATGATAAATAGACCTACATAATATATTTTAATATCAAACCTTCTGGAAACGTTGCCTCAAGAACACCATTTTTGTTGGCACTGCATGTGTGTAGCAGTATGCATCAACCATTGCCTGTACAAATGTTGATTTTCTTGTGTTGCAAAGCTATCCAGTAGATGGGAGCATCTCTGGATGATCATGTGGTTTTGATGTTTATATATGTTGTGGTGATGTGCCTGCTAGTTGCTTCTGGATGAGAAAAGCACATTGATGCGATGATTTTATCACTCTTAATTTGATGATCATGATTTTATCAATCTCAATTTGTTAAAAATTTGCTCATGCGTGATGGTCTATTCACCAACATATTGGTACAACCAAATTCCGTGATGGTCTATTCACCAACATGCGTGATGGTCTAATCTGTGCAAATCACGAGCTATTCCGTGCAAATTCTGTGCTGGATGATGGTTAAGCAACCAAACAAAGGCTCCATCATCAATCCATCCCTCATGGATATAACCCATGCCAAAAACCATCCTGGATGGTCCAGGTTGGAGAAACCAAACACACCCTTAGTTCACTGCAGGGACCGGGACGCGGACGTGCTTGAATGCATATTACTTCGGAGCTGGTCAATGCTACGGACCGGAGGCCGGAGGGCAAAACACAACACTATTTCAAATTTCAAACCTATACATTCCATGCGTCATGGCGAGAGGAGGCAGAGATAGTGCATCGCAGTCGCCTCGGCTTCCGCCTTGGCCAGCGCGTGCTTGCGCGAATCGGCGAGATGGCGGGAGGAAAGCTAGCTCGTGCTGGGCAAAGCCGCAAGCGGCGTCGTGGGCTGGGCCGGGCGTCCGACGGATTGGACGCCGGGTCCCAAGCATTTTCGTAATTTATATCCATCCATGTGTTGGTTGGATAAACCATACTAAGTGAGTCTGATGGTAGGATACATGCTGCTGAAATATATATTCCCCCATAATACTTCTTCTAGGATATTATATTCTCCCGAAGGCTATCACTTCTTCTTAGGTCTAATTTTTTGTTTTGTAGCATACAAAATTTTAATTTTTAATTTAAATTCAGTGTGGGTTTGAAATCCAATTTTTAAATGTAAATTTGATTTTTTAAAAAATTATCAATCCAGTTTGAGTTTTGAATTTCAAACTATGTTTCTGACTTTAGAATCTAGGTTAAATCTTGAATTTTAAATTGGTTAGAATTTTCAATATTGCTTGAATTTTGAATGTTAAAGGCAATTTGAGTTTTGAATCTAGATTGAATTTTTAATTTAAAGGCAGTTTTGAATTTGGGATCTAGTTTCGGTGTTTAACTGAAAACTAAATCCATTGTAAATTTTAAATTTGACTTGAATTTGAATATGATTTGAATTTAAAATGTAAAATCTAGTTTGATTGAATCTAGTTGAAATTTAAAATATATTTATAAGTTGCTTCGGTTACCGAGGTAGTTTTAATAAAAAGCAAAATATTAAAAAAAAAACTACAAAAAAAACAATTTGCAGTTACAACTCCTGGCTGTAGCAACAGGCGCAACGTACATGCACCTGCATCTGCACGTGTGCAAAAAGAAGGGGACCGGCTCCCTGCCATGAGCCTACGCCTAGGGGAATCCTGCAGGCGCTGTGTGCCCAGGAGGCAGAAAAAGCATCACCTCTCTCCAATGGAATTGTTTCACAAAAAATATACATTTTTCCAGTGAAACAAAAGGTAGAAAAAAGTGCAAAAACACTAAGAAAAAGTATAGGCGCTTGAAATTTGTGAAATCATGTAGACGCAAAAAAATGCCACTAAATTTCTACTGTTTTTCTACATTTCAATTTACTGGAAAAAATGTGTAGCGATAGTGGAATTTTTTGCGCGAGGTTTGATTTATTGTAAATTTATTTTGTTTTCGTATTTGACAGTGCAAACTCTCTGGGAAAAAGGTACGAAGTTGAAAAAAATATTTTTTAGTAAATTGGTACTGTTTTTTCACTTTTCTTTTTTTTTGAAACAATGTTTTTCCATTTTCTCATTAGGTAGAAAAATAAATTATTTTGATGAAAACAATTAGACAGACTTGGGGCTGCGCATGGCATACGTGACGCATGCTGGGACCCACCTGAATATTCCCCACGCCTGCACTGCAGGCCTGCAGCTGCATGGAGCGGCGGGACTTCTCTGCAGTACTGCCCTCTGACTTGGGTCACTGACAGGTGGGAAGTACTGCAGAGGAACTGCTTCCGCATGGAGAGGCAGGCGCCTGAGCGGAAGTCCCAGCCCAGGCGCCAACCAAATAGCAGCGCCGGAAAAAAAGCACGCCCATACGTCCTTAAATCGTACACACATCCACGTATCACCAGCCACCCCACGCACCAAACGACATCGGCATACAACTAGTCAAATTTTATTCATCAAGCTTATAGCGACCAAGAAGGCAAGAACTACAATCTTAGCAAGCTCTAAATAAAACGCCAAAACGCGCGTTTACCTTATTGTGATGTACTCGACAAAGAATACAGCGCATGAATAATAACCTAATTACAACTGGACGCATGAATAATATTAAGAGAGTAAGTGTAATATACCCGACCCGATGTGATGATAGACCCATGTAGCCCATGTGGATTAGTTCTGTTGGAATAGTACGATTTTGGTCGTTTGCAGAGAGTTACCCTAGTATGTAAGGTCTGATAGGTCCAACATAACACCCTGAAGTAATCTTTTTGGACGAAACAAGTCCAAAAATCCAAAAATAGTACTCCCTCCAGTTGCATAATATTTGACGTTTTAGATTTGTCCTAAGTCAAAAATTTAAAACATTATCTATAAAACACTTTTTCAACTATTTGGATTGTGTACGTAAACCGTATATATAAATTTGTCTTGAAAAAAAATACTTTCACAATATCATATTGTTGTGAATTTTGTAGATATATCTATTACATATATAAAGGAGGGGAAAAATAAGCCACCACGTTCGTCCACATCACCGAGATTATTTCAGTCGTTCGATCAACGGTGGGACCAAATTATAACGGCCTAAATTGATCAAAGAAATTCTCACATAAATCAAGAAAAAAATAAAAGATCTATGCCGCTGATTTTTGTGGGGCCGGATTATAACGGCTTAGATTAAAAGAAAAAATATTAGAAACTTGGATTAAATACTAAAGATAATATAATATGATTATTTTAGCCATTCGATCAACGGTGGGACCAAATTATAACGGCCTATATTAATCAAAGAAATTCTCACATAAATCAAGAAAAAATAAAAGATCTATGCGGATTAGATTAAAAAATATTAGAAATTCAGATTAAATACTAAAGTTGATATAATATATTAGAGATAAGCTCTAAATCCGATCTGATGTATTAGAGATAGATTATATGTTAAAGATGAACTCTATATGCCAAAACAAATCTAGCCCGCGCGTCTTATATATTTAAAGGAGGGGAAAAAGAAGCCACCACGTTCGTCCATATCACCTAGATTATTTTAGTCGTTCGATCAATGGTGGGACCAAATTATAACGGCCTAGATAGATCAAAGAAATTCTCACATTAATCAAGAAAAAAATAAAAGATCTATGCCTAGAGATAAACTCTAAATCCGATCTGATATATTAGAAATAGATTATAAGTTATAGATAAACTCTATATGCCTAAATCCGATCTGATATATTAGAGATAGATTATAAGTTATAGATAAACTCTATATGCCTAAATCCGATCTGATATATTAGAGATAGATTATAAGTTATAGATAAACTCTATATGCCAAAACAAATCTAGCCGCGCAAACGCGCGGGCCACCTCGCTCGTTTTTTAAGTAATTGATGGTCAAAGTTGTATTTCAAAAGCTGTGTCAATGTCCAAAACGACAAGTATATGGAACTATGCAGGGAGTATTATGCATGTGTAGGTCAATTTTATAGGTGGATTGGACTCTAAACAAATTTAGACAAGGGGTTACAGTACAGTGTCGACGATAACTATTCTAGCCGTACAAGAAGGTGCAATATATGTGGAGGCACTTAGTAATTTATATGTGGCCGTCCATGCACACGTTACATGCATGCAATGGCATGAGCGCGTACAACACGAGCGGACGCCGGAAAATTCAGCGTCAGCGGCCAAGAGAATTGAATCTTCACACTACATGACGTCCTTGACGGATGGACGGTGAAAGGTCAGATTGATTCCATGTCTCGATCGACCGGTCTTGCCCCTCCGGGTATGAACTATGAATCCAGAATCGGAAAGCTAGCTTTGCTGGGAGACGGCGACACCGTACCGACACCGGCATGCTCTCACTGTCTCAGCAACGCCGTGTTGGGCTTTTGCCCTTTTTGGGCCGGTGTCTTTGGCCCATCACGAGGGGAAAAAGGTGGCAGCGAAGCTGCCCCTGGCTGGCAGCTCGTGCAGAGCGAGGGTTCCTCGAACCCTTGCTGTACAGGGGGGCGGCGGCAGCCGTTCTCTCGTGTCCGCCTTGCGCGGGCGCGTGGTGCCGTGGCGAGGTGGCCGGGGACTTCGGGGAGTTGGTTCTCCTCGCCTATATGGGGAAGTCCCGTGCTCCTCTTTGGCTCTCTCTCTGGTTTTTCTCTCGTTTTTCCCCTCTCACTGCTTGCTGCGCATCGCTGCTGTTCTTGCCGGTGCCTCGGCACCGTCGCCGGCCGGGTGGTGCTGTCTTGGTGGTGCTCCTCTTCCACTCTGGTTCCCGAGGCCACGGGGTGGTCGCCGTGATCTTGCTGCTGCGTTCTGTCTGCATCTCGGGCTCCTTTCCGTGGCTGCTTGCCGTGGGGGAGTGACGGCTTCGTATCTCCGAACCTTTTCGTCGGTGGTGCTTATTAGCACGGCGAATTGTTTTCTGGGACAGTGCTTGTGCACGCTTTGCCTCGGCTTGTTGGTTCGATCCCAACGCTTCGACTCGTCTCAAAACTCAAAACTAGAGCGCAACGCCAACGCTAGCTACAGGAAGTTATGCAGGTCGGCTACTGGGAATGTTTGCTCGTGGAGTAGCCTTGTTCTGTTTGCCCCTTCCACGCACGCTGGCAGAAAACCAGACGTGACGTGATGTAGAAACAACATCGAAGACATGATGTTTGGCAACGTCGACGTTCACCTCTTATATATGCTACGTACGCATACGAAGTTTCCTCGCCGAGTATAAATCAGTGGAAATGAAACAGATCAATCAAAAGGTTCTTATAACAAAAGTAGCTTAAAAAACGAGGTGCTGTCGGAGCAGTGCCCATGTCGATTATTTATGTTTATAAATATGATATACTATAATAGGTAGAGGAAATAAGCTTGGTACTCTAGGCATGGAGGAATTGAGCTCGACGAATAAATGATTTATTTCTATTAATGGGAAGAAGAGCCTACGATCAGAGCCCTGCATAGTTATGCTGAACCGCGTAACCAAGTATGGTCTTTGGTGTCGTCAAATCTTACTACACTGTTTTATCGAAACGAATAACGAATTTATTTCTGGAGGACATATATATGTGGCATGAGCTACACCTTGCTGCTTATACATACTTAACTTGGCAGATTATTCAACGAAAAACTGATCAATAACGAGCACATATATTCCTAATTTCGTACTAGCTACGGCGCCGGCGGTGGGCAAATAGCACCCTTAGGGCAAGTTTCATGGTTTGAGCAGCACGACGGCAGGGGCTCCACCGATTGGACAGCCGTCAAGACGTGCGGGGTCGCCGGACGCGCCTCGTTCCCACCGGTGGCGGCAACCGGCGGCGCCGCCAGTGTCTCTCACCGGTCGGGCCGGTGCGGCCGGCGCCACCGACACAATCATCGCGGCAACAACGACCGCCGGCCAGACTCCAGCTCTCGCCATCGATCGCCGTCGATGTGTCCAGTAAAATCTACTTATAATTAATACACTCTCCGGTCAAAAAAAGTCGCCGTTGATTTTTAGACACACATTTGATCATTCATATTATTCAAAAAAATTATATAAATATTATTTATTTTGTTATGATTTGGTTTATTATTAAATGTATTTGAAGTATGACTTATATTTTTACATATTTGAACTAAATTTTTAAATAAGACGTATGGTCAAAGACGTGTTCAAAAGTCAACGGCGATTTTTTGTTTTTTTTTTTGTAACCGGAGATAGTAAGATGGTAGCTAGGCTTGTGTGAAGCGGAATATCCCGATCAACCAGTTAAGCTCGATCGCCGTGTTAGAATGTTAAGGGAGGTGCATGCATGCATATGGCGCTATTTATAGCCGACCTTGCATTGATCCAAGCATGTGTGAGCAAAGCGTGTAGCTTGGCTAGGAATTCAAGGTCGACGCTATATTTGACGTATTTGACGGATGCAAGTTAATTATAACCGAAGAAGCTGCTTCAAAAGATGAAATTTAACTGATGTTGTCTTGTTCAACTAGAAATGTAGAATTGGATGCTAGTGATATGAGCTCCATCGCCGGTCGAACACCGATCAGGCATCCTGCGTGAGCATCCATGTAAATTGATCAATCTTATCATCATTTCGTAGCTTAGCTTTTAGCATGCAGCCGATGGTGACGCCGCCTGCTGGTTCTGATCTCAATCTGAAAAATCACTGTTGAGTCATAATCTAAAGGGTCGTGGGTTTTTGTTGGCGGGCTTGAAGAGACCAAAAAAAAAAGGGTCCATGTGAAACTCAGGTGCCTGGATTTTGAAACAATTTGCAAGCAAGGTGAGGGTAGTTCGAACACCGATCTGGCATCCTGCGTGAGCATCCATGTAAATTGATCAATCTTATCATCATTTCGTAGCTTAGCTTTTAGCATGCAGCCGATGGTGACGCCGCCTGGTTCTGATCTCAATCTGAAAAATCACTGTTGAGTCATAATCTAAAGGGTCGTGGGTTTTTGTTAGCGGGCTTGAAGAGACCAAAAAAAAAGGGTCCATGTGAAACTCAGGTGCCTGGATTTTGAAACAATTTGCTAGCAAGGTGAGGGTAGTATAGGACATGCGTAAACCATATACAATAAAAAAAATTGCAGAATGATTATTGGTGAGAGAACAAAAAAGTTTAGTAAAACGTACAAAATATAAAAGACAAAAACAAAACAATCGTTTTAGTGGAAAAAATTATAAACAAATTTTGCAATTCCTGCAAAAATACAAAACAAACTAAAGTAATTATCTCAGTGAAGCAAAACACAAAAGAATTTTTCCATCATAATTAGAAAGAATAATCTAACTGTTTCTAATTTCATGGTATCTAAAATCGTAGGAGCTATTATTATATTCCAAATTTCTTTAGAAAGAAAGTCACATGAAATTATGTTCCTCCAGCACTCCCTCTATATCTGCTACAATATTATAAAGGGACCGCTGGGGATACTCTTAGCCTGGCTCTTGATGAAGTCAGTAAGCCACGCGTGTAGACAGACAGACGGCTAAGGGAAGCATATCCCCTTTCGTAAGGTAGTGTGTTATACTTGAGATATGAGAGGGGAGAGGGAGAGGGAGAGAAAGGGGGGGGGGAGAGCTGATCAGCTGCATTAATGGATTTGGAAACAAAGGCATGCAGGATCATCGCTACCTCTGCATCTGACAACTAGTGTTGATAACGGTTGGATAAGCCATCGATCTGAACCTCCCAATAGCGATAACCATGACATTCATGGTCGGCGAGCATAGACTAGGTTGCCGAGCTTTAGCTCCAAAGATCTAATCCGATAGATAGGTTTGGGCACAGACTACCGTGCATTGGCCCTCTGCATCGATCTGAACCTCCCAATAGCGATAACCATGACATTCATGGTCGGCGAGCATAGACAAGGTTGCCGAGCTTTAGCTCCAAAGATCTAATATGATAGATAGGTTTGGGCACAGACTACCATGCATTGGCCCTCTGGTAACCATTATTTTTTTACCACCTAAGGGAGTTATGGGTCATTCTAGAATATATCATCATCACTAGACGTTTTCTATGCCATGTAAAGTATATGTATGTAT
>SPJY01003923.1:0-11673 GCA_005191435.1 Raddia distichophylla
AGTGAGGGCCGGACCGCAGCATAATTGACTCATTTGCGGCCACATAGGGTGGCGGCAGCTCATATGCGGCCGCGCCCGGTGGCGGCAGCCACGCGGGGTGGCGAGACCTGGTGCTATTTTTGTAATTTCTTTTTTCTGTGGATTATTTTATTAATTTTCTATTTAACTGTTGATTATTTGAGCAATTTTTCCTATGCATGGCCTCGTCCGCTGCAGCTTCAGGGGTCGTCTCTGTGTGTGTGTGTTCTACAGCTTATATATATACGTGCATATATATGCATTGCATAGCAACTAATCCGCCGGTAAAGAAAAGCCTGTGATGATTTGGGTCCGTACAGTCGAACTTTTTGTATATCTTCTTTATTGTACATATATAGAAAAAATTACACCGTAAACCTCTGAACTTGATGGCGATGATTCTCATTTACCTTCCCTAATTTATATTTTACTTTGTAGGTCCTCTAAATGTGTTTTTAATTACTAATATGGCTAAAAACCTACATGTCCATATCTTGGGATGGCAATCGGATCGGGTACCTCCGGATACACCCCTCTCGTACCCAAACCCAAAACCTGAAAACTATACCTAAATCCGAACCCAAAATTTTTCATGGATATAAACCCACGTCCATACCCGAACTCGATGGGTACCCGAATCTGAAATATATATATAATAAGTCTACATCTCTATATTGAATACAATATATATGACATTAATCAATGTTAACTCTAACATTTCATCAACTTTAAACATATAAACTTTTATTTATACTTTAACCTTTTACCAATACATATTTATTAATAACACATGATATCATGTTATGTTATATTTAATTTTATTATTCTTTTCGGGTACCCATGGGTATCTATGGGTGTAAAAAAAACCGGAACCGGAACCCGAAACCCAAAAACCATACCCGCACCCAAACCCAAAATATTTCATGGGTATAAATCCATGCCTATATACCCGAACCCATCGGGTTGGGTACCCGAACCCATGGGTAAAATTGTCATCCCTATCCATATCATCATCTCTCTCCCTCTCTCCTGCGGATCTCTCTCCATCTCTCAACGCCCGGCGACTCCTCCCTTTCTCCCCTTCTTATCCTCATGCTCCTCTCATCCCTCTCAAATTATCTCTCAATGCTGGTGCCAAGGACGTCACCAAAATTCTCATTCTAATAAAAAAATCTACATGATCGATTACAATGAAACCTACAACGGCTCATACTAAAAACAAGTCATTATATATCTACTATAATGAAGAAATAAAAATTTAAATATAGAATAAAAATAATAGAAGAAAGTTTGTATCAACTGCAAGATTAGAAAAGGAGCCCATGCATATCAACTGTAATAAAAATTAATTAAAATTTACAATAAAATATAGTAGCAACAAGTTCATAGGACTACACGATAGAAAAAGAGTCCATGTAAACCACAATAACAACAACTTAATTTCAAAATAAAAATAACCAAAAGAGAATCATGTATAGTTAAAAAATTAAAACAGTAATAGAAAAGTCCATATGAACTATATATGAGACTAAAAGGATGAGTCCATATCAACTAACACATAAAAATTAAAACAAATAAATTTAGGAACAAAAAATAATATAAAGAATTTCATATCAAGAGTAGAAAAGGAGCCCATATCAGCTATAAAAAAAAATTGAAATTCATACCCCTTCCAATCACAAATATTTGATGTTTGAGATGCGTGACGGTCAAATCTTTGAAACTTGAGCTATAAATATCTTTTAAAATATTTAGATTGGCTACACAAAAAATAGTATGGTAGATTTGTTTTCAAATATTTTTAATAATATTAAAATTTTAATGGGTTTATGAATTGACTATCATGGTAATTAGTATAAAAGTTGTGCTTTGAAGGTTGTGAAAGTCAAAAGCGTGAAATATTTGTGACCATAGGGGGTAGTAGGTAATTGCGGATGAACTATATTAGAACTAGCCAAAACGACTATGAATCGCTATATTTAAAAAAGTTGACACAAAATGAAGCCGCACAAATATACAAGCCCTTGCTTGTATATGTTTGTGTGTGTATGTGTACAGACGCCTATGGAACCACCACATTAGTCATAGAATACTAGAAATTCTCGAGTTAATGAGATAAAAAAGAAAACATCCAAACTATTTAGTGGGACAATGGGACCAAATTATAAAGATGAAGATATATTCTATGAGAAAGGAGTTAAAATTTTTGCTGCTACAAAACATGAGAGGGTTTCGTTGATTGGAAAAAAGATAACAGAGGAGACTAGGTGGTGCAACACTCCGATCAAAGCTCATTGGCAACCTCACCGGCCCCTAACTCCGCCTACCTTGACGAAGTTGAGGAGGTGACGGAGTCCCTCAATTTTTAAGTTTTTAGGTTTTTAGTCAGCTCTAGTATTCTAGTGTAGTCTGCCCCGTATAGGGCTAGAACCGGAGCTCTAGGCTCGCGAGCAACTTGGACTCGGCTCGTTATAAAACGAGTCCAATCCGAGCTCCGTTTGCAGCTCGTGACTTTTTACGAGGCGAGCCGAACTTGAGTCCAGCTCGTTCATGAGTAGCTCGCGAGCTGAACAAGTGACTGCACATCCAACACATCCCTAAAGCCCACAGGCCACCTGCCGGCCCATTTAACACCCCAGCCCACCACCCACTGACCCACCAGGCCATTGCACGCACCGACCGGCCTATCAACCTCACTTCCTCCCTCTTCCCTGCCCTTCTCTCTCTCAGATCTCCCTACAGCCACCACCTCCCCGCCCCAAGCCACGCCGCCTCCAGCCTCTCGCCGCTGTCCCCTTCCCCGGGCCATCCCCATGCCGCCGTCGCCCTCGCCGCCATCGGCCTCCCCGTGTCACCCCCGCCACCTACAGCCTCCCCCATTGCTGTCGGACTTCCTGCCTCCTCCCTACTCCTCCCTGCGCTGCATCCTACTTGTGCCGCACCGCCCCCTCCCTGCGCCGTCTCCTCCCCACGCGCGCCTCTTCCCTGCTCCTCCCCCTGCCGCCGCCTCCTTCCTCCTCCCTGCGCCACGCCCTGCCCGCGCCGCCCCCTCCCCTCGCCGTATATGTCGAAGCTCGCGAGCGCTCACGAGCTAGCTCGAGCCTTTCCTGAGCCCGAGCCGAGTTGAGTTTCCAGTTCGCAGCATTTCGCGAACACGAGCCAAGCCTCTCTTCGAGCTCGGATGTTTCACGAGCCACGAACGAGCCAGAGCGAGCTCGCTCGAACTCAGCTCGTTTCCACCCCTAGCCCCGTATCGATAATGGCATTGATGGGAGAGCAGCTAGCTTGATACAACAAGCGGTTTATGTTAGATTAATTTACCATGACCAATTTGACAACATACCTAAAGCAACTCTAAATATACTAGATATGACTAGTATAGATTGTATTAGAGCTTTTCATGGCAATTGCTACTGTAAATACTTATATGTCTATCAAAATTGGTGAAATTAAAAAGCCGCCGTACTCCACTAGATCAATGAGGCTAGAAAATCCCGAATGCAAGAAAAAAAAGGAACTATATGCCATGCAGGTTTGTAGTCGATCAGTCTAGAATTTTTTTTTCAATAAGGGAAAAATACCCCCATTTTCATTTCATAGAAACAAAAACATGTTACATGGTTTTTTGTATTACAAATCCATTTTTTCTATTGGGCCCACATGCCCTTTTTTCCCTACTTACAAATTCCTGTTCTCTACCGGGCCACATGCCCTTACTTTTTCCTATATATCCACGACGAGCGCCCCACTGCGCCGTTCTCTCTTTACGCATTCCTTGCTTCAGCTTCATGCTTGCGTTGCCTTCGCTTTCCCATGTTACTTTTTCCTGTCCATGACGAGCGCCCCCCACTGCCACGTACTCCTTCCGTTTTTCCGTGCTGCCTTTTCTATCCATGAGTGTGCCCTCACGCTCTTGCTTCACCCGCTCCTTTTCTTGTTTTTTTGCTTCCGTGGGCAACATCCCGCGCTTCACTTTTTCGTGTTTTCTTCTTTCCCGCGCTTTCCTACGGCTAGACGCGGGGATCACCCCCCAATCGGTTGTGTCCAACATCCTAGACACAACCAGCCGAGCAATGCTCACATCTTATAATTATAGTTATGGTATAGATATAACAACATTATAGTTATTATAGTATTATTATAATTAGACATAGGCTACATCAGTTATTAATTAAAACCTATCAATAGAGAAAGCTATTAAATTGACACAAAACAATCGTACAAATTCGTGGGACATCTTGTCCGTTTAGATTGAATAGATAAAAGTTTACAATATGATGCATACTTTTCTAATTTTATTAAGTCTTGTAAATAGATTGTAACAGTAATTACTATAACAAGTTAAAATTACATTCGCTTGGACTATACTCCCTCCGTTCCATAATATAAGGCATATTTTGACTACACAAAAGTCTTCAAAGGTAGAGTTTGACTGTTAGAGTCATCTATTATATATTATGAATTGTTACAATATAATATTGTATAAAAAGCACTTTGAAATATGAACAATTTGGTACAACTTTGGTATACTAACGATTCATATTATTTGATTTATTTATGGTCAAAATTCACTAAGTTTGACTTTTCTCTGATCAAAATACATCTTATATTTTGGAACGGAGGGAGTATTATTGTTAATTAGCAGCAGCAGTAAGTACATGCCAGTTACCATGCACGAGGTGGTGCATATATATATATGATATATAATAATAATAATAATATACTAATATATATTACGCAACGTACGTATATATATACGCAGACGCGCGTTAGCTAGCTCGATTAACACGTACGTACGCCGGCGCGTGAAGATACGTTGTCACTTAACAGCCGGCACGTGTACCGCAAGCCGTACGTACGTACGGCACGTACGGCACGATGGTGTGTGGCTGTGTGCGTCGTAGCTTGGTAGGTACGTACTCGTAGTAGCGATACAAATACATGCAGTAATTAATTAGTAAGGGTATATCTCGCGGATGCACGTACAAATTAATCAATCGCCGCGTACGTCGCGGATGCACGCATGATCGTCGATGCGTATATCGGTATATATATGCACGCACGCATGTACATATATACGATTCAATCAATTAATCGCTCACTTAGCTGCATGCACGTATTGTACTAATATGCATGCATGCATGCAACAGCTATATACTCTAGCCAGCTAGCGCATAGCTTGTTCAGACTTACTTCATGCAGGGAGGAATGTACGTACCGGAAGTGAGTGATCCACGGGAAGGACCACGCACAGCACATGTACACACAAATCTCTATGAAACCAAAATCATCAGAACCGGTTTGTCTCGTTCAAATTTCACAACCCACAAAAAAAAATTATTTCATATTTTTAGAAATCGGCATAGTTGGTGGTTCCACGTACGGTTTATAACTTTATAATATCATAGGTTTTCATAAGATTTAAAGTAATATGAAAAAAACTAAAATTTTGTGAGGAGTTAAAAAGAAGAAATGAAACAAGACGACCGGTTTCTCATATTTTCTAAATGGAATTTGAAGTACCGTTTCCTTCCTGTTTGGAGGAGCATGCATGCATGGTATTGGTAGCTCCTCAGCCCTCTCGCCTTTCTCTCCGTGTTACCTCTGCAGATGTACACGCGTTGCAGCCGCAGCCCGCAGGTCCTTCCAAGCTCGATCGCATGTGCCCGGCCGGCCGTGCATGGCTGCGAAATTCGCCGGATATATATTGCATGCATGCATGCACGTACGTACGTACATACGTGCGTGCGTACGTGGCTATATATATCGATCTGTCGAGACGTACGTATCAGCACGCAGTAGCACAAACACTCGAGCTAGTAGCTCTGAGCTACAGTGTAGTGCTCTGATCTGATCTGCTCTACCGATCCTGATCGATCGCTCTGGCTTTCTCCTGATCCTGATGTATCCAGTAGATGCATGGGGGGTAGTATTACTGGCGGACGCGCCGCACGTTGCAGAGAAAAATCAACTCGGTATCTGATTGTCCACGTGTACATAGTTACATGCATGCATGTACGGTCGTTGGATCCGCGTTAAAATTTGTGCAGCGGGAATCTCACTATAGGGAAACGACGTAGATTTTCACCGCGTGTAGATTCTCTCGACGGCTAGGGATCCAAGGGCACACCAAACTTTCAGCGGCAAAGAAATACACCGTCCACTACGTTGCAGGCCGGCCTAGCTACCTCTCTGTGGACGGTTGGTGTCTGGCCATCGAGAAAGATGAGTCCGAGTTAGCCAGTGACGTGTCTAACATGCAGTGCTGGGAGTTTAGGCCGGGCCGTCCGGATCGATCCGAGCACGGTCCGAAAAAGGTGGCCCGAAGCACGGCACGACACGAAAAATTCGATCGGGATGGCATGGCCCGAATGCCGTACTGGGCCGGGCTTAGAAGCCAGACATGACGGGCCGTCCGGCCCGGCCCACTGTTCGGGCCGTGCTTGGGCCAGCCCGGCACGAAACAAGCCACGAGTTAGTAGGTTGCATTTTTCGAGGTCTTCTTTTGCTCAAATGAACTTATATTCAACACGAAAGTTGTATAAAATTTCGAGACGCATATTTTTCATGTAGTAAACCTTTTCATTTGAGCAAAATATGAATTTATAAAAATTATTTTCTTTGCTGCCTGCTTTAGGACCGGCGGCACCGTCCTCGGTAATTCGCCATTTTCGAGGCCTTCTGTTGCTCAAATGAATTTCGGTTGAACACAAAAGTTGTAGATAATTTCGAGACACATCTTTTTTATGTATACAACTTTTTATTTGAGCAATGTATGAATTTCTAAAGAATCAGTTTGCCTACTGTTTTGTCACCTATGGCATGCTCATCCCGATCGGGCTCGAAGCCAGCCCACTGTGCTTTTGGGCCGTGCCGGGCCTAGAATTTGGCACTCCGTGCCGGCTTGGCAGGATCCGAAGTGTTGACCGGACCGTGCCAACCCGTTTTGCACCGGCCCGAGGCACGACGGACCCGGCCTGGGCCAGCACGACACAACCTGATTCCCACCACTACTAACATGTGTCTCTCTTTCTGATTGTAAAGCCGTCGAGAGAAGTTGTCGTCAAAGTAGTCGATACTAACTCAACAGACATTTCTTGATGGTTAGTTAGCCGTCAACAAAGACTTGTCTTGACAGTTATGACCGTCAAAGTTTCAAGATATTAAAGGCCCTATTCGACACAAGTTACGTGACTTATTTGACTTATTTGCTTATATTGTTCTAAAGTCGATCCAATTATAGCCCCCCACATGTGCATGCATTCAACTATGTATACATACATACTCCCTGTCCTGCATATGAAAATTTAGGCAAGCAACCTAAATATTCATTGAAAGGTATAGGAGAAAAGGTTCGAATAAAAAGAAACCTGACAAAAAAAAAGAAAAACAATCCAATGCAGAGCACCAAGGCACATCCACGGAAAAACGTTGCCACCACGGTCGGAAGAACCGACCACCTCACTGAAGCCGCAAGGCCACAACATACAACTTACAACAACCGGGGATACCTAGCCACACACACCTACAACCACCGTTATCTCCAAACGCACACACACGCCAGAGAACAAGCTTCCGAGCAACTTCAAATAGCTCTCAAAAAAGGCAATTTGAATGCTAGCCTATCGTTGGTGCGAAATAGACCTGGTAACGTCTTCAACAAAGAAGCAACGGTGGGAACATGCGGCGGCCGCCTAGGGGTGGCAATGGGGGCATTCCCCGTCGGGGAGTGCTTCCCCATCCCCGTCCCCACGATCTAAAATTTTCCCCGACCCCGTCCCCATTCCCCGTCACGGGGATTAAAAATTCCCCATCCCCATCCCCGTTCGAGTGGCAAGGCCCAGTCGGGGACCCATCCCCGTGAAAATTACACAAAAGGAAAACAATTATCACCATTTTTACTCTAAAATCATGTCAAGAGAGAAGAAAAAATAGAATAAGTATGTTTTATAAATTTGATTGATGCATATATGGAAATATGGATATAATGGGCTAGATGACATGTTTGCGATATCCTAATAGTTCAAATTGGTTAAACTAATTTCGGGTCCCCAATCGGGTCCCCGCGGAGAAAATTAATGTTTCCCGTCCCCGTCCCCACCATCCCCAATAGGGAATAGTTTTTCCCTATTTACTTCCCCGCGGGTAGGCCTGCTAATGGTGCAGGAACCAGACTATATCCAACCCACTCCACGCTGTGAACAAGAAGAAATCAATCCAAACCAAACCATTAATTGGATAGTATGACCGAAATCAATCCAAACCATTTAACGCTTTAACCCATTCCAATCCAAACCATTTCTATCTTCAGAGTTCAAACCATTTCGACAAACCATTCACAACCCATTTACAACCCAAATCTCAATGGAGTGGATGCAGCTGTCCATGCTAGAACTACGCACAGACGAATGAACACGGGAGGGAGAGTATTGCTATGTGGGGAAAAATCAGATCGAAGAAAAATAAAACAAACAAATCAACAGACGTTCGTCCTCATCTTGTTTCACTGCTGCCTCCTGCGAATTCAAGGTACCACTCATGGACTCATCCAGTTGCAGGCAGCATGACTGAGCATGGCGATGGATCTTACCATGGGCGCCGAGCCGCCGAGGTGATGGAGCTCTGCTGCCTCGCCGCGTGCGTCGCTCCGTGGACGCCAAGGCGACAGGCCGCCGGCTATGTGCAGTGCACTGTGACAGCGCCGACACCGATGGGGGAGAAGATGCCTAGCTCCACAGCTCTACCTCCGCCTCACATGGGAAGAAGCGGCCGCCGCCACATGGATTGAAACTGTTTCAACCCAAAAATTTTGGATCCATACAAAACTGACACCACACCGTTTGCACCACGAAACCAATCCACACCAGCCCATCAGGTTGTACAGCGTGTGAGGGAGATCGGGGCGGCGTGGCCTGGCGGTGGCGAGCTCGCGCCGGGGCTCGGGAACGGCGGTGGCGAGCTCGTGCCGGGGCTCGCGAACGCCGGCGGCATCGGAAGCGCCCGCGGTGGTGTTGGATGAGCACGCAGGGCCGCGGCGGTCGTGTAGGTCGGGCGGCGGCGCGCCGGCTGCCACCACGGGTGTGGAGGTCGAGCGGCGGCACTCCCGAGCCGGCTTCGACAGGAACCGCGGCACAATGCTAGGCGGTGTGGCGGCGGAGATACGACGTGGGCTGCGCACCGTCGCACGGGGTAGCGTGCAGCGGGAGGGAGAAGCCTAGCTCCCTCTCATGCCTGCAGAGGCTATGGGCTGTGGAACCGTGGGTAGGAACCGGTTCCAAACCATGGGGTCGAACCGATTGGAACAAAAAAAAATTCAGCTTCGTCCAATCCGAACCAGACCACTGCAATCACAAGTCCAAACCGATCCAATCCACAGCTAAGTTAGAAACCATTTCCACCAACCCAAATAGATCCAAAGGGCAGACCAAACTACACAAACCATTTAAAACCAAACCATTACCAGGCCTACCCGTGGGGTTAACTTGTCCCCATACGTACCCATCCCCTAATAGAGAAATTCCCTAACGAGGATCGGGGAATGGGTCCCCATTGCCACCCTACGGCCGCCACGCGTATGCATCATGCCTGCATGCATGGTCCCGTGGTGTATGGATATACATCGAGAGATCTAGAGAGAGAGATGGAATATATCGCGCGCGGTGTTAATATACGGGTGGATCGATCGTTCCCGTACGCGTGGATTCGTCGCAGCTGAACTGGCCGTGCGTACACGCGCAAGTTTCGATGTCGATCTGGTGGCAGCTGCTGCCGTACGTGCATGCCGCACGCATCAATCACCCGACGATCGTCGTCAGATCCGAATCGTACGTGCAGAGTGCCCGGCCTCTCTCGCTCTCTCTCTCTCAAGTTCAAACCTCGGCGGCTCGGCCACTATCCTTAAGGTTCAGCGTCTGTATGTATGCAAGTCGCATGTATGCCAACCTTTTGAATTATTCTCTTTCGGCTCATAACTCATAAGCCATGGCCACCGTTTTTTACGCCCTGTTCTCAATATTTTATTTGACTCTTTTAGCGTATAGACCTGTTTGCTTATCTTTCTTTAAGTTATAAATAATTTAGTTTTTTCGATTCATCTTTTTTTAATCTTAAGGTGTGTCTAAAAACTCTCTAAAACAAGTCAAATAAATAGATAACCCAAATAAGATAAGTCAGGGATAAAAAAGTCTTGCTAGTTGTATATACATACACCACATATATAGTAAGAACGCCGCTATATTGTACGTGTGTGATATTGGTCTATGTATGTCGTTATCTCGGTGTAAGAACAGTTTTGCCACCGGTACATAGATTTTGTGATACACAAATAATATCATTGGATATTTGTACAATTTTAAATGGTTTTTGTTATTACAAATGATATACAATAAGAGAAATTAAGCATCAAAATATAGTTTTGAAGATAGTGCCAAGTTAAACCACATCTTATATTTTTATACGGAGAGAGTATATATAATGGTATAAGAACCAGCTGTGATAAACAACCATTGTTAGCAAGACGCTTACATACACAAGTATGGAGGCGATTTGGAAATCTTAGTGCACGGTTGATACTAAATCCTTTTTTCTTTTTGCCTTTCTTTCCCATAATATAGCACTAGACTCATTTTCTGTACTATTGCCAAGAGATGGTGAAGTTACCTTGTAACCTTATGTGGTTTAGTCATACACGTAGATGTATTATTGGCAAAACCAAATCAACACATAGATGTCCTTATCCCTAGTGGTTTCTTGGTTTTAAAGAAGCCATTCGCAATAAATATGAGACACCCATAATTGACTTTTGGCATATTGAGATTATAAAGATTTTCACCTCGTGTGTTCTCTCTACATTTGTGTTCATATATTATGTGATTAAATCTTGTGGTTGGTATACTATGATGTGTTGCAATTCATTTTTTCATAACACATTACTAGCATGAATCGCTCTTCTTATCGGCGAATCAGTATGTCATTTTTGAATCAATCGACTATTTGGCATATTGAGATTATAAAGATTTCCACCTCATGTGTCCTTTCTCTACATTTGTGTCCATATATTAATTGTGTGATTAGGTCCTGTTCTTTTGAGCTGGTCTAAACGGCTGAGCGACTAAAATGATTGTACTTCGAGAGCTTTTTGAGGTAGTCTCGAGATTGGGATACATTTCATTTGACTTGCTTTTTAAAGCGTTAGAACCCACCTTCAAAATAGCAAAAAAAAGGGATAAAAAACTCATAGCATTTGTTTTTTCAAAACGTAGATAAGTCGTTAAGCTGTTAAGCCGTTAAGCTGAAAAGAACAGGGTCTAGATCTTGTGGTTGGTATACTACGAACGTGTAACAATTCATTATTTCATAATACGTTACTAGCATGAACCGCTCTTCTTTTCAGCGAATCAGTACGTCTTTTTGAATCAATCTACTATTCAACCTATCGTTTTTGCAATACATCAGTTTTCCCTTCGCGCGACACACACCCTGACACAGGGCACGACCAGTGAAGCAAAGTTCGACATGCACACACACGATACGATGTGGCTAGCGCGACTGGCGCCCTAGCAGCGGCGTGACTGATGGCATGGCGTGGCGAAGCACAGTGCCGGCACAGCCAACACGACGCGATGGCCCGGCTCTACAGATGCAGCAACAACCACA